>WIGO01000023.1:192306-312317 GCA_014235945.1 Colletotrichum plurivorum | reverse complement strand
TACGGCCGTCAGCTGCTAAGCCACATAACCTACAGCCCCACACCACCACTACTAAACATGTTATCTAGGAAATTCCGTGAAGCCCATTACGCCTTTTACTGTACGACTACGAACATGGACTCTGAACATCTCCATCGGACGGGACCTCACTCGCCAGCCCCGGCCACGCCGGACGAGGTGCCACCCGCCCATCGTGGCTCAGCTTCTGTGGCGCAATGCTACGTACGCGATTCTAAGTACCGCCACCATTGGAACGGACTCCGGGGGCTTGACGTCACTTCGGCACGTGTGTCCGGCTTGGAACGAATGCGAGCTCTTATTGGAGATGGAGAGGACCCAGAAGGCCAGGGGCTCACCGTCGATTGAAGCTTGAATGAACTTGTGAACTAGTGTAGGTGTCGATTTTTATTCCCTGCATTTCCGGGGGTGTTCTAGCTGACGCGTCTTGCGCCCGTTCGCAGGACGAACGAAGACGAGGTTGATGGTGGGCATGATGGGAATTGTGGTCCAAGGGACGGGGAATTCGCATTCTCGTACTGCCTAATTTTCTGTTAAGGCGAAAACCTGGGTTGTCACAGGTTGAGAGTTAGGTTGCGGGGGGATGGACGGGTTTTGCAATTAAGTTGCGGAGACGCAGTACTGTCGTGTTTTTACGGCGAGAGGTGAGAGGTTCGTCGCCGGGGAAGTTTGAGAAACAGTCGAGATTCGACAACGAATGCAGAGTTCCGTGCACCTGGGCATAGTAGAGGGTACACCGAGCGCCTGCCTGTGTGTGTTGATTCGAGCGATCATGACTCTGTTGTAATCCTAAGAAAGGGTGCAATTAGCCGGGCGGGCCCTATCTTTTTTCGCGTAGACATGCCTGTGAGTTGCTCTAACGAGAATCATACAAGGGATGCAGCGACGGCGAAGACGATACGAGGGTGATCCCCGACTGATTTGGAAGGTGCAGCGGGATATGCGTGTTGTGAGGACGTGATTCTGATATAGGCTTTCTGTTTCTCCATTCCCCGTTCCTCTGCCCGCAGACATCGCGACGCAAGGCCAGAGACAACGAGATGCCAGAGTTGTCTCAGGCGTCACGATCACAACACACAAACTCCAGAGGGAGAAGAAGAGCCGTGCGTGTCTTTTCGGGCCATGTTTCGAGATCTTTGATTTCCAAGCCCATCATCCCGACTCGCTCTTCTTGGCGCACGTTGCGACTTAAGCCGGGACGAAGGCCGCTTGATGGACGCGTCGATTTTCGCTTGGGGGAGGGTTTGCTCCAGCGATGTTTCCCATCGGTCGTCGCATTGCAGGATATAAGCTCGGTCGGCCACGGCTTGGCTTCCGTCCGGCGGGTTTGCGGCGTTGCGCAGCCAAGTGTCGTGTTCTCGTCGACAAGGCGAGGGGCTCGGACGCGTGCTTGGTTTCCGCTTCATGGGACGGTAGGTGTCAGTGTGGCGTAGGTTGACCGCCCTATGCCTTGATTACCTGTCCTGGGAATCGTGGACGCCGGACGGAACAGCCCACTAACCTTTCCTGTGCATGCTGGGACGGGAGAACGCGTCGGGAGAGTCAGCGAGAATGGACTACGACTGTGAGGCTCAGCTGGCCAGTCCGGGCGGAGCGGGCGGAGTGAGTCCGAGATGGGTGAGGAGGACTGTAGGAAATCCCACTTTCCGTTGCAGGGTCCGTCTTCCAGAGGGATTGACATTCAAATTGGCACTGCGCTGCTTGTTTAGTGCGTATCCACTGTGACTCGTCTTTCGACGGCGCCCTTTGTTGAGTCGGAAGCAGGCGAAGGAGGGGGAACTAGTCGAGGCGACGTCCGCATGTCCAGAGGCCTCCTTATCCGTTGTCCAGTCCGTCCCTCGCAGCGGGATTGACGGGTTGTGATATCATACTGGTGAGCTGGACCCCGGACAGGACGATTATGATGATGATGATGATGATGGATCTGCTGCTGCTGGTTGGAGCGAGAGGTGTGACAACATGTGTGTATGCATTGATCTAGACTCGGTATGGTGTCGTCCACCGCGAATACGTGTAGAGCGGGAAGGGAGGAAGGGAGGTCGGTAGGGTACGTACCGCAACGTTCCATGGCAAAAGCTTGGTGCAACGCCCCTGGTCCAGAATCTGCCATAATCGTCACGAGGGGGCCACTCTGTCGAGACTCATGCCATCACAGAAGCTCCGATGTTTTTTTTTGCCTTGCGACGCCGCACATCATAGTCGTTCTCGGATAGAGGGTCCAGTCCTCTGAGTAAACAGGAGAACAAGACCTGGGAATCTAGGATTAGCAGCAAGAGCAAGCAGTGGGAGATGGGGAATTTGTGGATGCACTGCGATCTGCCTGAGGCAGGTGACCAGCGCCCTTGGTGCTGACTGGAGGTTCTATGGCAGGTACCCAAGTATCTTTGTGCTAGGTTGTCTGGTTGTGTACCTAAGTGGTTCCTCCACTAGGACGTTTCGGCGCTAGCGATTGGTCCGCGGGCATGCCAGTGGGCTTGGAGGCGATAGGGGGGCTCCCTTGCACCTTGCACCGGTGTGCTATTCCCCCGGGCCCATGTTCGGCCTCTGGGGACCTTGCTTTTAGTGTCGTTTTGCGTATCAGCGTCGATGGAAGTAACTCTATCTCCGCCGCCCTACTGCAAGCTGCGCGGCTGGAGAGACAGGTACCTGCCTGCCGGTACACTTCCCCGTTCCCACCGGCCCATGGTCCATGGGCCATGGCAGAGGTCCGTCTGGGACGTTGCCTCTACCTCATGCCCGTTGCCATTGCATCTGCTGGATTGCTTAAAGTATCCCTCATCTGTCGCGTCCGACCACGTCCTCTTTTAGGTCCCTTCTCTCACTCCTGTTCTCTTGGCTCGCACAGTATTACCCCTTCTCTCCCAGCTTGGCCTCATCTTTCCTGCTTCTTCCTCAGTTCCATCACCAGTCAACACACCAGTCAAAACACACCCAAGGAAATCAGCTACTCCGCCGAGACAAGAGTGTCCGGTCATCAATTTCGATGAAGAAAGCCTCTTCTGATCCCTCCACAATAGATAGTAGACGCTCTCGTGCAGCAAACGCGCATGGCGTCAACCTCAGCTCCTCCAAGCGATCCGAAGGCAGCAACCCGGCACCCATAGTCGCCGAACCTTTGGTTCTCCCTGACGCTCATCAGAACGTCACAAACACCAGCATCTCCAGCGCCAGCAGCAGCAGCAGCAATCATGGCGGCCCAGACGACATCGTCATCTCCTCCAACGTCACCAGCTCTTCGACGAGCAAGACTTTCGTCCCTGAGGACAGCATCGAGAAGGAAACCAGTCCCGGCGCCTTCCAGAATGCTGCCCCATCTGCGAAGGCTTCGCGGAAGGGGTCTGTCGTAGGAAAGGGTGACGCTTCGCAGAATAACGATAAGAACCCCGATCAACAGCAGCCGTCGCCCCCGTCGTCGCAACAAAAAGAAAGGCCCGGCGTTGTTACACGCTTCTTCGACACGTGTAAGGTGATCATGTTCCACAGCTGGATCAACCTGCTGCTCATCTTCGTCCCCGTCGGCATCGTCGTGAAGGGCCTCCACCTCAACCCTGGTATCGTCTTTGCCATGAATGCCATCGCCATCGTCCCGCTCGCCGGTCTGCTCAGTCATGCCACTGAGTCCGTGGCCAGCAAGCTCGGTGACACCGTCGGCGCACTCTTGAACGTGACGTTTGGTAACGCTGTCGAGTTGATTATTTTGTAAGTCCCCTGATTTCAACGCCTACTTCCGTCACACACACCATCCAAACTTTGCCTCTTGCCCTTTCTGATTCCTTCGTTACCACTGTCTCAATCAAGGTGGATTGGTTCCGGGGAACAGTGGGCAGAGGTGAAGTGAGGAGAGGGGACCATGAGATCCGACGTGTTTTGGCGTGTCTTGGCGTTTTGTATTGGCCGCCAGGCAGTGTCGCACCCCAGATCTTGGCCACCAAACCTTCATGCTCCGTATCTCTTGGCACAGTCTTGGCTAATGCTTATTTTCCCATCTAGCATGTATGTCTCTCCCTGTCCATCTGCGGTTGATCAAGACGAGAAAGGAAAGAGTAGTCGATGCAAAAAGACTCCATCACATCAATGGAGTCCCAAAGCATGCAAACTGTCTTCCCAACTCGTCCCATCATTCACGCACACACACACCCTACTATGAGTAAACATTTGCAGTTTGACTAACATGGACATTTTTTGTGATATTTCAGCATCGCGCTCGCCAAGGTAAGCTCTTATAAAGAAGATACTTCACTGTTCTGCGCTGACCCAAGAACAGAATGAGATCCGTATTGTCCAGGCGTCACTTCTCGGCTCTATTTTGGCCAACCTTCTGCTCATCTTGGGTATGAGCTTCTTCCTTGGTGGCTTGCGCTTCAGGGAACAGGTACGTCATCAACCGGTACGCGCAATTGGCTCTGAGCAAAACCCTGACGATGGATTACAGATTTACAACAGCACCGTCACTCAGATGAGTGCTTGTCTGCTCAGTCTGAGCGTTATCAGTTTGGTATTGCCTGTAAGTATCCCTAAACGATCTGATTGGCCATTTCTTTAACATCCCGTAGACTGCTTTCCATGCTTCTTTCACGAACTTGGCAAAGGCCGATGACCAGACTTTGAAAATTAGTCGTGGTGTCAGTGTGGTAAGTAATGACGCTCCTCTTACAGTTCGAACGCTAACCCTTGATAGATCCTCCTCCTGGTCTACATTGTTTACCTCTTGTTCCAACTCAAGTCTCACGCATACATGTATGAGTCTACGCCCCAGCACATCGTTGATGCTGAGGCTGCCCCTGGCCCTGCCGTTGGTTGGTTGGATACCTCCAGCTCTGAAAGTGACTCCGACTCGGACTACAACTCGGATAGCTCTGAGAGCTCTCATGGTACCGTTCGCAAGAGGATGAAGAAGGTCCTGCGAGCGGGTAGAAGACGCAAGTCCAGTGCGGCCTCTGGCGACATTGAAGGCCGTCCTAGAACTCGCAACTCCTCCGTTGGTACTCATGGCTCGAGCGGGTCTCCCAGCCGCCCTCGTCTCCCACGCTTCGGCTCTAGCGCTGGCAGTGAGGAGGCTGTGGAAGACGATAAGCCCCGGAAGCATCGCAAGCACCGCAGACGCCACCACAAGCATAAGAAGTCCAAGAAGAGGTCGCACAGCAATCTGGTTGACGTTGACGACGACCGCGAACCTACCATCGCCGAAAGGCCCGAGCCCGGCACCTTCCAGAACGGCGAGCCTCGCCGCGTCGACTTTGCTCAGCAAAATGCTGCACCCATGGAAGGAGCTGCGGAGCCCTCGCAGTCCAATGGCCGCCGACCTCTGCCTGCTCTCCGCGGCCTGTCTATCAAGAGCTTCGCCCCTGCGGTTTTCACCCAGCCCCCCGCCTCTCCCACCATCGGCCCTGTTCCCGCTGGCCCCGTCCCCCGCGTCCGCTTCGGCATTCGTCGCACCAACTCGCTGCCTGATCGTCTCAACCAGTATGGCGGAAACAACGTCAGACCTCCCGGTGCCTTGTTCCCGGCTCAGATCCCCAGAAACGTAGTACACAGCAGCGATGGCACGGAGGAAAAGGCCATTGACAACGATCATCTGTCTCGCACCGCTGCCATCCTCCTCCTTCTGTTCTCCACCGGTCTCGTCGCCGTCTGCGCCGAATTCCTCGTTGACTCCATCAACGAGGTTGTCGCCACCAGTCCCTTGGGCGAGGTCTTCATCGGTCTGATCATCCTGCCCATTGTCGGCAACGCGGCAGAGCACGTCACCGCCATCACCGTCGCGATGAAGAACAAGATGGATCTGGCCATTGGTGTCGCCGTCGGCAGCTCCATCCAGATCGCTCTGTTCATCACGCCCATCGTCGTCATCATCGGTTGGGCTCTGGGAAGGGACATGTCCCTGTACTTCACCCTCTTCGAGACGGTTTGCCTCTTCGTCTCGGCGTTCATCGTCAACTTCTTGGTTCTTGACGGCAGAAGTAATTACCTGGAAGGCGCGCTACTATGCGCGACATACGTCATCATCGCCGTGGTAGCCTTCTTTTACCCCAACTCCGATGAGGTCAACGCTCTCGGTGCTTGAGTGTAGGCAACGTCGTTGCCATACCGGTAATATGACTCTCGCATGAGAGGTCGGTGGAGGCGAGGTCGTTGAAAAGGGCAGCTTATGACATCTATGACGCTACACGGACCTCTTTTTTTTTCTTTTCTTGCGGCTGACTTACATCGGTTGATGTGAGATCGGCCGACTCTTTTTACTCAGGGGATGATTAGGTTTGAGGTTTTATGATTCACAAATTTGAAGCCATTTATCTGGCCGTT
The DNA here is from genome assembly GCA_014235945.1 of Colletotrichum plurivorum. NCBI lineage: Eukaryota > Fungi > Ascomycota > Sordariomycetes > Glomerellales > Glomerellaceae > Colletotrichum > Colletotrichum plurivorum. Next base: position 305,996 of record WIGO01000023.1, on the reverse strand, counting down.
TTCGGAAGGTGGTAAATACCTATAGCACCGCCTCACTGTTCACTTTGAACAGGTAGAGCGATGCTGCTTGAATACATATCTATTCGATGTCAAAACCTTGTGCTTTGCCTCAATGACATGACATTTCGTCCATTGATCCACCAAATGTTGACCAAAACGTCAATGAATTACGAGAGACCTGAGTTCTTTCTATTGCTTTGCTTTACTCGGCCCTTGGAAGAATAACCAGGTCTTGAACACACACGGGGCCTTGTTGTTTACTCTTCTCTGGCGGAGAGGCGTTTGCTGCCAATATTGTGTCCTGCTCGGGTGTTTTCTGCTTGTGTACTCGTTCCTGGAAGACGCTCTTTGTTAGAGTAAACCTTCCACACGAAATGTTTCTCTTCTCCAACGGGGCACCTACCTGAATGAAGGTATACATGTCTCGGAGAATAGCCTCAGCTTCCAACTGCGGCACGAGACCAGAGCCCTCAAAAACGGAACGCACATGGTCCATCTCGGCGTCGAGCCTCACGACGAGCTCCCCGCCGTCCCACGGGATGGTAGCCGCGAGGCCCTCGGCGGTCTCCCAGGGAAGGCCCCGGGATCTGCAGAGCAGCGTGACCCAGTTCCGCACGTCGTCGAGGGTCGAGGTGGCGTCGGGGCACTTCTGGGTCAGGATGTGCTGCCACTTGCCGAGGAGGTCTGCCGGTGGTGGTTTCTGAGGCCCTGGGTTTTGGCTTGTGTCATAGAATATCAGTGCATAGCCCATCTCTGGCTTGTGTGGGGGTGGAAGTGGGTGTAAAGGATAGATGGTGTTGAGGCTGATTCTGAGTTGGAGGGATGTGAACTGGGATTCGGGGACTGGCGGTGGTAGACGGGACTGTCCGTGGAGGTTGCTTCGGGTGTTGTTGAGTTTCATCTCACGAGAGCGCAAACACATATTCGGTCCCTGCCCAAACAATCACCAGCACCGACACCCTAAAAGCCGGTGCGAATCCCCTAAAGAGCATTCTCCATATCGGTGAATTCTGCACTCTTCTGGATGGGCAGGTACAATAAAAGCGCACCTTCCATTTCGTCTGCACATATATCCCTACCCAGTCCGTATCGATACTGGTCTTGCCCGAGATGGAGAATCGAACTCGTAGGTGGCGTATCTCAGGTCACTGCCTCCAAAGTATTGCGTGCTGGACGTGACAACCTGCAGCGTACCTACCTACAGGTACCTAGGGCCCACAGGGTAAGCTTAAGTTTTTAGCCGCGTCCAAGCCCCCCCTTTCAACCCCACCCCAGTTGCGCCCGGAGCGTCGCCGAAGAGGCGGCGGCCTTCCAAGCATCGCTGCCATTGAATTTTTTTGCTAGGCGGTGGCTGGCGATCTTTGTCTCACTCTGAAAGGAAGCATGGCGACCGTTTGCCCCACGACGGTCTTCTTGAAACCCATGTGTAGGGGATGGGCTGCAAACAAACACCTTTGAGCAGAAAAAAAGGCACTGCTTTTTTTCTGCTCTTACCTCCGTTCAATGTGCTCTTCTTACCCAACTGGAAAGCAACTTGGCAGCACCAAAGAAGGGGGTCACATGAATGGTGAATGGTGCCCGGGTGGAAAGCTGTTGCAGCATTGCCTGCACCTCGGTGGAGTGCGCAGGACGGATAGAACAAAATAGTGGGGAACGATTACCCGAAACGGAAAGCTTCTCTGGGCGCTGTACCATGTAGTTCCAACCTTCTTAGAACTAAGATACAGCGCCAACAAATACACAGCCACTCAACTGTCCAGATCACTAACTAAATAATAGTCACCTCTCGCCCCCTCGTCCCACGTCATTCGTCGTTTTACATCCTCATCATCAATCGACGGAACAACAGCAAAAAATTGGATTTTGGTCGAACAGCCGACGATTGCTCTAGTTTTCCCGCCGTCTCAATCGCCAATCGCAACGCGTTTCAGATCCTCGAAAGCTCTCTCCCGCTCCAAAGCTCGAGCTTTATTTCGACGTCAAGGCGTTCCTCCATCCATACCTCTAACCAACCCCCTCCCAGTCCGACACTTGTTTCCACGCACCCGGCATCCGACGCAAACAGACATTGGACGAACCCAACGCATTTAGAATTTTGACTTTTTCGCTCGCTTTCTGAACGATGTGTTTCGGCAGCAAGGCCGACAACGACAAGGATGACAATCCAGCCCCGCGGCCCGCGCAGCAGCGTCCGCCTTCCGCTCAACATCAACACCAGCAGCAGGACGTCAAGATGAGCAGCGGCAATCAGCAACCCCAGTACGCGCCCCCCGCAGGACCGCCCCCGGGTCAGGGCTCGAGCGAGACGTATGCTCCCCCTCCTGGTCCCCCGCCTCAGAGTCAGTCGTTCGCTCCCCCGAGCGGTCCGCCGCCTAGCCAGTCCTACGCCGCTCCGCCTGGCCCCCCTCCGTTCCATGGCGACTTTGCTCCTCCTTCCGGCCCTCCGCCCAGCCAGTCCTTTGCGGCCCCGTCTGGTCCTCCTCCGTCTCACGGAGACTACGCACCTCCTTCCGGCCCCCCGCCCAGTCAGCAGTATGCTCCTCCGGCAGGACCTCCTCCTTCGCAGCGCCAGGACTACACTGCGCCGCCATCCGGGCCCCCGCCCTCCGAGTCTAAGCCAAAGCACGACTGGGAGGTCGCCGTCCCAGATACTTCCCTCTTCCCGCCGCCGCCCGCCTTCTTCAGCGGCTGGGACCGTTCGCCCGCAAACAATTCGACCGAGGCAGAGGCTGAAGCAGGTGAAGAGTGGGTCAACAAGTATCCTCTCGTCCAGCCTATTCACCTCGACCAGGCTGCTCTGGAAGCTATGCGCTCGAACAGAATCTCGTTGTTGCAACCCCAGGGTTTCCGCGGAACGCTCAACCAGGTCGCACCCGGTGTCTGGGAAGCAACGACGCCGAAGAAGGCCCCGGACGGCACCATCATCGGGTACCCGCCCATGTACTCTGTCAGGCATCACTCGCCCCTGGCCACCGGTCGCCAGTTCAAGCTCTACTACGAGGTTCAGATCCGCGACAGCGGCGCCAAGGAGGTGGACGTGGCGCTCGGCTTCACTGCGCTGCCCTACCCCAACTTCCGACTCCCCGGATGGCACCGCGGCAGTCTTGCCATCCACGGCGACGACGGACACAAGTACATCAACGACAGGTGGGGTGGAAAGTCCTTCACCACCCCGTTCCGGATCGGCGAGAGACTCGGTGTTGGCATGACGCTGTCCGCCAAGCAGGGCAGGATCGACGTGGACATCTTCTTCACCCGCGATGGCAGGCTATCGGGTAGCTGGAACTTACACGAGGAGATTGACGCAGAGCAGGATGGTCCGGTCACAGGTCTGGAAGGATACCACGACTTGAGCTGCGCTATTGGCTCATTCGACAGGAATATCTACGAGATCATCTTTGAGCCGAGTCGGTGGAAGTACCAGCCTTGAGATGCTGGTGCTCGGCTTCGTTGAAAACGGTTCCGTTGAGAGAGGTTTCGTTATGAAAACGTCAGGGCGGACTTTTTCTTTAGAGCTTTCATAAATACAATAACGTTCTTCTCCTAGGTACTATATGCTTTGCTTCAATCTGTACAGGGTGCTCAAATTTTGGCTTTTACATCTTTCTCCTTCCACCACGGGTACGCACTCGGGGCATCGTTCTCCATGGTTGCCTGAAACCGAGGCGCTCGTTTCTGCATGAAACTGTCCATCCCCTCCTTGCTGTCCTTCCCGTTGAACAGGTCGAAGAAGATCTTGCTCTCGAGCAGATGCGCCTCCTCCGGGGAGTCCGGCGTCCTCAGTATCATGTCCCGCATCACGCGGACGGCGACCGTGCTGGCGTTGGCCGCGATGTCTTCGGCGATCTCCAGCGCCCGCGGGAGGACCTGCTCCGGCTCCACGATCTCGCCGAAGAGGTTCCGTAGCAGCGGGCTGTCGGCCGGGTAAACGGCGCCCGTGGTAACTAAGTGCAGCGCGGGGCCCGCGCCGACGAGGCGGGGCAGGTAGAAGGACGAGCAGGCCTCCATGTTGAAACCCCTGCGGGCGAAGACGAAGCCGATCTTGGCGGACTTGGAGACGACGCGGACGGAGGCGGGGAGCGTCATGGTGATGCCGACGCCGACGGCGGAGCCGTTTATGGCGGCGATTACGGGCTTGGAGCAGTTGTGCATGGCCAAGGATACGAGGCCGCCCGTGTCGCGGTGGGCGTCCCGCGTCGTGGGCAGGGTCACGGGCTGGTGGAGGTCCATGCCGGCGCAGAAGGTCTTGTTCTCCGGGTCGGAGCCCGTGAGGACGATGGCCTTGACGCGCGGGTCCCGGGAGAGGAGGGCGTAGGCGCGGGCGAGGGAGTGGGCCATTTCGTCTGTGAAGGCATTGCGGGCGGAGGGCCGGTCAAGGGTTAGGATTATCACGGGCGTTGGGGTCGGGGAGGATGCTGGGTGGTGGGAGAGGCGGATTTGGGGGAGGGAGAGGGTGTTGTAGCTATCTGGGAGGTCTGACATGATTGATGAGTATCTAGGATATGTTCAAGTTGTGTGAGCACTGTGACGATGGCTATCTTGAGAACATCGATATGGGAGGACTTTGCTGTTTGGATTCGATGTACGTATAAGATCAGTAGTTATGAGCATGCCGAGCTCCAAGTCCTCAACCGGATACCGAGGTCCGATATGGCTGCGAGAGCTTCTGTAAACGTTACCCTGAACTCTGTCATCCATGTTGGAGCGTGAAGTCAACTTGAACTTGAGAAGCTATATTGCCTCCAAATCGACAGTGCTTGGATTCAAAGGCAGTAGCATTCATGAAATCGAACTTGATTAGACATACCGCCATTTGAACGCGGTGTAAGTGAAGTTGGCACCCCGCAACTGACCGAGCTCACCTTCAAGACCCCGGCTAATGAATACAGTGTTCAAGACGGTGTGTGAGCTGTAAATACACAGTACGGCTTACTCAACCGACCACTTGTGCATTCCATGTCGAATCGAATCCTCGACCAAAGACGCACCCCTCGACGATGCGTAAACATGCACCGCATTCAAGAGTATGGTTTATGATTGGGATGCCCACGAGAAGCTATGTTTTCAGCTGTATATCAACGAAAAGAAGTCCCTCGAGGACATTATGAGCTACCTCAAAACCCACCATAACTTTTCTCCTTGGTAAGTCTGTTTACCCCCCTCAGCAGCTGGTCAGCCAGGGTCCGGCCTCTTTCGCCCCGTGGTCTCTCTCGCCGGCCGGACCATCCCCCACACACACGAGATTATCTAGCAAACAAACAACAAGCAAACCCCTCCAGGAAAATCCGGGGTAAAAAGTGCCGAGCTAACAATGACGTACCTCGCAGTAAACGAGCCTTCCAGACCCAGTTCCGCAAATGGGACTTCCCCTCGAAGCAAAACCCGGCCTACAAGAATGACCGGCTGGTGGCTCGCGTCAAGGAGCTCTGGGAGCGCAACCTCTCGCAGAAGGAAATGCTGCGGGTCCTGAAGGAGGAGGACGGGTTCGATATCAAGAAACGCGAGCTGATCCGCGTGAGGACGAAGAACCGATGGCTCCTGAAGGCGGCGAACGGCGACCGGGTGAAGGACGGGCTTGATTCCGAGCTCTCCCCGGCACTTGCGTCCGACGACGGGTTCGGGGGTCAGAACGGAACCTCGCACTTGTCGGGGCCTTTGACCCCTGATACCCCGACGGATCACGAAGCGCTTGAGTTGATGCCGGATGATACGAGCAATGCTTGGGACCAAGAAAACAACAGCAGGAGAAAGAGACGGCGGACGAAGGCGTCGGAGAGCACCTCGCAGGACACGTCTGTGGTCCCGAGGTTTCCCTCCGAGACGACTATCGACGAGGCGAAAACCATTCTCAATCTATCCAACGATGTCTACCGGCAAGTCCGTGCTACTTTTGCCCGGCTTTGCGAAGAGTCGGGCATCGTCAAGAAGACCATCGCCGGCCCCGACCGGTGGGAGGCCGTGAAAGACCGACTGGTGCGGGAGGTGCCGCAGCTGCAAGCCGTCATGTGGCAGGCCACGGACAACGCCGAGTCCAAGAAGTTGGCGCTCGAGATTATATGCACCGACATCACGAAGCGCGCGCGGACGCTGGATAAGCGCATCACCCTTGCGGAGGCGAAGAACATCTTGGGCATCAACCCCGAAGAAGCCAGAGACTTGCGTGCTGCGTTTGACCAAATTCTGAGGGAAGACGGTCTCACCTCCAAGTCTGAAGCCGGGCCTGCGCAGTGGAACGACCTCAAGAAGAGGTGGGAGGACGGGTCGGAACTCATTCAGCGCATCCTCGGCCCGGGACCTGTCGATCCCGCTCATGCGAAAAAAGCGAGGGCCGTAGACGTTCTCGCCCGGGATGTCATGAAGAGGCTGAGGGACGATATGGCCAGAAAAGACCAGCCCAAAAAGCGAAGTTCTGCAAAGCCAGCGCAACCGAACGCCACCGAAACTCGAAACGAGCGGGTTGCACAGGCGGTCCATCCCAGCCAGCCGGAGATGGTCCAAGACCTTCCGAGTAACGCCGCCGACTTGAGCGACCAGTACGGAAATGCTGGGCCAGTCACGTCCATGGGCCTGATCCCCAGCTCCGGCGTCAGCCAAGCACAAATGTTGATGCCGGTACCCATGCAGGCCCAGGCTGCCGACCCTCTCGGCCACTCCGCCGCCCGTATCCTATCTAACGCGCTGATGGGCCAGCCCAACATGGCGTTGGAGTCGCACATGGGGTCGTCCCTCCTGCTGGCTGCGAATGCGCAAGCCGCGTTCGTCGAGCAGTATCAGCAGTTCGCTGCGGCACAGCCTGTCTACCACCAGCCAGCGCCTACGAGTGTGGCTGCCTACATGCGGTTGCACCCGTCATCCACGTTTGTGATCAATGCTAATCTCTGGATCGTGACGCTGAGCTCTCACTCGGTCCAGCAGCTGCGTCACTTGGCCGCCAGCAAGTTCCCCGGGGCCATATGCCTGCGGGTGGAGGGTGTCTTGAAGGATGGCAAAGGCGGGGAGATGCCTCTGCAGATAGACCAGGATCCAGAACTGGCCGCTTACTTGACGCATCTGCAGGGTGCTACCCCGACATTCAACGTGCAGCTCGTCCCCGGATGGAAGACCGGCTGAGATTGAGGAGTTCATTCCAGGCTGAATGATTGGGGCGCATGTTTTAATAGAGATAATGATTCATCTTTAGACTTAATACCCACCGCAATGCTAGAAATTCTTTGCTCCAAGCGCGGAGTGTGTCGATACCGGTTCCGATAAGCACTGCCGAAGGGTTGCGGGATGGTCATCGGCTATGGGACGCTGACGCTAATGCATGAGGAGAAACCAAAACCCATTGTGCGGGTGTTCTCTATAATCTCGTTCGACGCGTGCATGTGGCGCTTCGTGTTGCAATGTCCCGATTAGTCCAAAATCACCTCGGTCTTGGTAAGTCAGCCGGGCGGAAGGGGAACAGAGTTGGAAGCTACGGCAAAGTGTGGAGTTGCCGGTCGCGGTGCACGCACCGTAGGTACGGAGGAGTTCCACAGCCGCTCCCCGCTTCCGGGCCGGCCAATCCTTATCCCCGAAAGATTTTTGGCAGGGGCGGGGCCACTCTTTCCACGGGCTGCAGGCTTTTGCATGGATTTTATGTCGCCATCCGAGCTCCAAAAGATCTAAGACGGGGTCCAGCTCCACCACCCACGTACATAAATCTATCAACCTCAACGCAACCTTTCCCCTCATACCAGAGCTGAGAGCTCCGAATCCGGACGGCCTCAAGCTAGGTCAAACCTTCTTGAGTATTGTTAATAATTGGACCGATTTACCCACCTGAATATACGTATCGAAGATCCTCTCTAGCTACCCGAACCCATCGACACAAGCGCAATGGCGCATCTTAGAGCTAGAGCTCCGCAGGCAGCTCTGCAGAGCCTCCGGGCGGCCGCGCGCCCGACCCCGCGCCGGCACTGCGTCGCCCTCTCCAGTACCGCGCGGCAGATGTCGAGCAAGCCCGACCGACCGACATCGAACGAGGACAAGCACGGCCGGACATTCCAGGGCCAGGTCGTGGGCAGCATCACCCAGAGACTGGCGCGCGAGCGGGCAGACCGGGAGAGGTTCGCTACTGAGCGCGAAAAGACATCCGGCGGGCGGAACTACGCCCTTACCTTTGGTGAGTACTGCGCCAATGCCACTGCGGAATCAATTGGAGAGTTGTACGGTAGCTAATGCGACATCTCGCCGGCAGTGCTACTCTCGTCGATTGGCTTGTCCTACTACCTCGGCACCCTCGTCCCCTCTCCCCCCAGCGAAGACTCGACGCTGCCGCTGCACAAGACAACCGCACCGGTACACAAGGTGAACAAGGAGAACCTCGAGGCCGCCTGGGCCGACTTCGTCAGCATCGTCGGCAAGGAGAACGTCAGCACGACCAGCACTGACATCGAGCACCATGCCACCTCCGAATGGTCGTCGCACTCTGCCGCCCCCAACGAGCGGCCCTTCTGCGTCGTCTTCCCCAGCTCCACCGAGGAGGTGTCCGAGATCATGAAGATCTGCCACCGGCGCCGCATCCCCGTCACCGGCTACAGCGGCGGCACCAGCCTGGAGGGCCACTTCACGCCCACCCGCGGCGGCATCTCCATCGACTTCGGCCGCATGAACAAGGTGATCAAGCTGCACCAGGAGGACCTCGACGTCGTCGTGCAGCCGGCGGTCGGCTGGGAGTCTCTTAACGACGAGCTCGCCAAGTCGAACCTGTTCTTCCCGCCGGACCCGGGCCCGGGCGCCATGATCGGCGGCATGATCGGCACCGGCTGCAGCGGCACCAACGCGTACCGCTACGGCACCATGCGCGAGTGGGTTCTTAGTCTGACCGTCGTGCTGGCGGACGGCACCGTCATCAAGACGCGCCAGCGCCCGCGCAAGAGCTCCGCCGGCTACGACCTCACCAAGCTGTTCATCGGCTCCGAGGGCACACTGGGCCTGGTGACGGAGGCTACGCTCAAGGTCACGACGAGGCCGGCGTCGACGTCCGTCGCCGTGACGTCGTTCCCGACGATCCGCGACGCGGCCAGCTGCGTGGCCCAGGTCGTGGCGGCGGGCATCCCCGTGGCCGCGGTGGAGATCCTGGACGACCTGCAGATGCAGTGCATCAACAAGGCCGGCATGACGAGCAAGGCGTGGGCCGAGGCGCCGACGCTGTTCTTCAAGTTCGCCGGCACCGAGTCGGGCGTCAAGGAGCAGATCGGGCTGGTGAAGCAGCTCGCGGCCAAGGCCGGCAGCAAGACGTTCGACTTCGCCAAGAACGAGGAGGAGCAGCACGAGCTGTGGAGCGCGAGGAAGGAGGCCCTGTGGAGCACCATGGCGGTCAAGCGCGAGGGCGACCACGTCTGGACCGGCGACGTCGCCGTGCCCATGAGCAGGCTGCCGGACATCATCGAGGAGACCAAGGAGGCCCTGAGCAAGACGGGTCTCTTTGGCACCATTGTCGGACACGTTGGCGATGGCAACTTCCACAGTGAGTCTTTCATGTGTGCCCGTAGAGGAACTGGAGTAAGATGCTAATTGAGGGCAGCGATCTTGTTGTACAATGACCAGGAGCGCAAGAGGGCCGAGCACTTTGTGCACAACATGGTCAAGAGGGCAGTCGAGATGGAGGGTACCGTCACGGTACGTTTTGCATGGTTTACCACGTCTGATGAGTCTTAATACTGACAAACGCAGGGTGAGCACGGCGTTGGTATCGTCAAGAGAGATTATCTCCCCCACGAGTTGGGCGAGACGACCGTTGACACCATGAGACAGGTAAGCTTCCAAAGTCTTTCGAAGAGTGTGCATAAGAGCGATGGCTGACTTCGTAACGTTCCATAGATCAAGAAGGCCCTCGACCCTCTTTGCCTGCTCAACTGTGATAAGATCATCAGAGTGCAGCAGCCTAAGGCAGGCGAGATCAGCGAGTGGTAAAGGCGGCGGGCAAGCATAATACTACCTAGACCGGGGTTGTAGGAATACGGGAAATTCGAAAGAAAGGGCAGACTTTTGGTCGGCATCATTACTCTTGTACATATATCTCCTCCTGATACGTTGGCGCTGGGCAGGCGTACATCGACACGACACCAATTCACACGTTAACCTACGTTATACTGTGTTCGACGCTATGCACTGTGTTCGATATGTGTGCAGGCTCCAGGTCGATCTACCCGAGTCAACCACGAAGCCAGAGTTTCCTAACACCTAGCAGCTAGACGTAGACGGTACGGCCGTTTGGCTTGCTTGTCTTAGAGACTGGGAAGATACCTAACCTCTGCCGACAGAGACGCTGATCTCAAGAGGGAGGGTAGGTGCATGCTTTCAGACGAACCAAGATAAGATACTCAGAAGCTTGGCCAAAAACCACACGCGCACAGCCCACCCATCCACCCACTACCAAATCTTGCTACCGCAAAACGAAAATCAAAGAGGAGCGGGTCGAAAAGAAAAAAAGAAAGAGAACTTTGGCAGAAACAGCAAAAAGTTACGATGAAAGGGACGAGACTCGAACTCGCGCGGGTTGCCCCACCAGGAAACAGATGTTAAGCTGACCTTAACCTGGCGCCATAACCAACTCGGCCACCCTTCCGGAGGTTGTTGAAAAAGTCAGAGAGTAGCGCATACAAGGAGCAAGAGTTAGCTGCGTGAGCCCCGCAGGCTCCCCGCGCGGAACCACCCCTGCGCGACCAACACCACGCAGACCGCGAAGAGATGGTCCGAAGCGACTGACCACAGCTGCAGTCTTGTTCGGGTTCAGGCGAAGTGGCTTTGGGGGTCGGCTGTGAGGGTTCGTTCGTTGTTTGCGAGTTTTGCAGAGTCTCTGGAGTTGGCGAGAAGCACCCAAAATGACGAGTGGGTACATTGGCACGTTCAAGCAGGCGATATATCTCATTCATACATTTTACTCGACTAATTGATAAGAAAGCAACGTTTCACAATGTAGGATATCATGTTGTGACATTGACTCCTTTATGCATTTATATTCTAGACATGGTCGAGATCATCGCTCGACTCTACGATATCTAATTTCTATCCATGTCTCTCACGTCTCTTGCTCCATGGCAGTTCAGTCGTCGATCCCTCCCCACTCGCCGCCATCGTTGTCGTCAATCTTCTTGACATGCTTCTTCCTCTGCTTGCTTGCCGCAGCAGCCCCCTTCTTATTGTTCTCCCTCATCCTCTCCCACTTGCTCTCGGTGGAGATCATCGCCGCTCCGTGGCTGCGTCTCGCCTCGACGCCCTTCTCCTTGAGCTTCTTCTTGTCCGCCTTGCTCACGTTGGGCAGGGCGTCCAGGAGCCACTTCTGCACGTTGGCCTCCTCGCCCGTCTTGCCGGCCTGCTTCTCGCTGGCGGCGATGACGTTCGCCACGCTCTTGACGAAGGGGATGTCGTCGGTCGTGTAGAACGTGACGGCGACACCGCCCTCGCGGCCCGCTCGGCCGGTTCGTCCTGCACGGTGGACGTAGGCGGCGGAGGAGCCGGGAACGTCGTAGTTGACGACGCCGTTGACGCCCGCAAAGTCAACACCGCGGGCGAGCACGTCCGTGGTGATCAGGATCCAGACCTCGCCGGCGCGGAAGCGGCGCATGATGCCTGCGCGAGCCTTGTCGGAGAGGCCGCTGTGCAGAGCAGCGATCCTGGTGGGACCTCCGGCTGCCAGGGGAATGTCGTACTTCAACTCCTCAGCGAGGGCCGTTGCACGCTCGATGGTCTGGGTAAAGACGAGGAATGGCGGTCGAAGGGGCGGGCCAGAGTCGTCGCCTGCGGTCGGGTGCAAGAGCTGGCGCAGTCCTAACAGCTTGCCCTTCTCCGATGCCGTGTAGACCAGCTTGTGGGTTACGTTTGGGACAGCGGTGTCCTTCAGACCAACTACCAGGCGGATCAACGGCCTGGATGACGATCTTTCGGCCTGCATCTCCTTGACTAGCGTCTCGATGTTGGATCCGAAGGTCGCAGACCAGAAAGTGATCTTGAGGTCGGGGTTAGAGCACGCCGTCCAGATGGCCATGGTCTGCTCGCGGAACAGAGGATCCAGGAGCACGTCCGCCTCGTCGAGGATGAGGGACTTCACTGTCGGGAGCACACGCTGGGTCTTTGACGAGCCAGACGTGAGGAAGTTGACGAGGAGAGTCGGTGTGGTGACAAGAATGTCGGCCCTGGTGACGTGCTTCGAGTTGGCGGGTTCTGTCTCGCTGTCCTCGTCGTCGTCCTCGGAATTTCCACTTTCATTGTCGTCTTCGCTTTCGCTCTCGGACTTTTCGTCTTCCTCGGACGCTATCCTCATGCCCTTCTTCATACCCACAACTTTGATGTCAGAGCCCTGAGCAAGCTTACGGCCCTCGTTGACGATCTGGAAAACGAGCTCTCTTGTCGGCGCGACGACGATCGCAGACAGCTCATGATCGTCTGGCTCGCCGCCAGCAGACGCTCTCTTCAGCATGATCGAGTTGATAGCAGGGATCAAGAAGTTGATCGTCTTTCCACTGCCCGTCGGTGCGACGGCTAAGAAGTCGACGCCATGTGAAATGTCTCCCAGCTCTTCCTTATGAGGCACCTCCTTGAGAGCAAGTTCAGGCTTCAGCAAAAGAGGCAGACTTCCCAGCTGCACCTCAGTTGGCACCTTGTAGCCCTGGTGAGCCAGGTTGTCCGCCAGCAGCGGCGAGATGTTGTAGTTGGTTCGAAGTTCGCGGAAGGAAGTCAGAGGCTGAGGGTGCAGCTGGTTCGTCTCCTTCTCGACCTCGACTGCAACCTTCTTCTTCTTCTTGCTGCTCTTCGTGACCTTGGTCGGGTTCTTGTGGCGTTCGGAGAGGAGCGTGAGCTTCAATCGGTGGGAGCGCAGAATCTGGCGACACTCGTCTTCGGGGAGCAATGTCGGTGCGACGGCGGGCGACTGCTCGGCATCCTTTTCTTTCGCCTTTTGTTTCGCTTTCTCGGTTTCCTTCGAAGGTTCGGGTTGGGGCGCAAAGAAGTCAACCTCGGGCAGTTGTTCCTCCTCCTTCTCCTCTACTTCTTCTCTGCCGCGCTTCCTCTTGTGGCCCCGCGCCGAAGGGACTTCATCGTGGAATAATTGAGGGTTCGTCCGGTTGCCGGCGGATGGCAGATTGGTTCCGGCATTCGCGCCGGTCTTGGGGCCCTTTGCGCCCTGCTTGATACCGCGCGACAGAACTTTGAGAATATCCATGGCCGATTTGCAGAATTTAAGATCCGGGATGGACATTCTCATCAAGCGTCTGGATTGACATGGAAATTTTAAAGTGGGCCATGGACAGTACCCGTACAGTTAACATACAGTTTATGCACAGTATGAAGCTTCCAGCGTTAAGACATACTTGCTATTGGGTCGTGCGCCAACGTTTTTTGGCATAACTATACCTCGTTCTTGAAGCAAGAATTTCGGAAAATGGAAGGAAGGGATTATCAGAGAAATCGCGCGCATCGCAGCACTGGACATTGAATGTGTAAGCTGCAGTTGCTGCGCCGTAGAGTGTCACGTGGATCCTGTGGTGTACTTCAGCTACAACCTACCACAACTCCCAATTGCAGCGATCTTACTCCGTACAGGCCCCGTCTTACCCGTGATGTCACATCAACCTCGCTGCCCAAAATGAGAGTTTTGGACACAGATACACTGGAAATCATATCGTTCCACGATTTGCCTCCGAAGCCGTATGTGATTTTGTCACATACCTGGGGCGATGACGAGGTCAGCTTTCAGGAGATGATGGCCGCCAACGGCGGGGAGGACAGCACCAACCAGATGCGAGCTAGGATCGTAACGAAGCAAGGCTTCAAGAAGATATGGGAAACCTGTATCAAGGCAAAGGTAGACGGTTTTTCCTATGCTTGGATCGATACCTGCTGGTCAGAAAAACCTAGACACCCAGGGTGCTATGCAACCCTCGAAGGACGATCATTTGATCTAACTTCTTTACCAGCATCGACAAGCAGAGTAGCTCGGAGCTTTCCGAGTCCATTAACTCCATGTATCGCTGGTATCAGGACATCTATATGCTACGCCTACCTAGTCGATGTGCCGGCCGCTGCCGGAGTGGTAGACTATTGGGACGAGGAGTGTTTCGACCGGGAAGGGCTTTTCAAGTCGAGTCGTTGGTTCACCAGAGGCTGGACCCTGCAAGAGCTACTGGCCCCCGAAGTCGTCGAGTTTTACGCCTCCGACTGGACGGAGATTGGCACCAAATCCTCGCTGACCGCACATCTTGCGCGCATCACCAAGATAGATCAGGCAGTTCTGGGCGGTACGAGACCCATCTCGTCATGCTGTGCGGCGGAGAAGCTCTCCTGGGCAGCATCGCGGGAAACCACACGAGATGAAGATGCTGCGTACTCATTGCTGGGTATCATGGACGTTCATTTGCCTCTGATATATGGCGAAGGCAGCGACGCCTTCCTTCGTCTCCAGCGGGCTATGATCATGGAGAGCGAGGATTATTCACTCCTTCTCCCAGGCCTCGCATCTCACATCACTTCTCGGCTCAAGGCTGGCGGTACGCTAAGTGACGTAGGCGGCGATTCCTGGGAAGACACGCAAAGGGGCTCTCCGTTAGCTGACGAACCATATGCTTTCTTCGTGGAAGATCCTGACATCTGGTCCTACGCTGAGATTGAGAACTATTCCGGTCAATACTCTGGCTTTGACAACGCTCACCATCACGCTCCTTATTTCACGCCCAGGGAGCTCGAAATCTGCCTCTCCCGCGTCGACACTCTAGCGGCAGGTGGACAGGGCGAAACCGAGAGATACGAGACTCACTGCAAGACTAGAGGCCACCGTATCATAATCCGGTTGTTTGCGGATGTTGTCTTGGGAGATAGATACCTATGCCGATTCAGAAGAGGTTACGACTTACTTCTGTATGACGACGACGACGATCTCGACACCCAATTCACAAGCATTTGCATCCTCAATCTGCCACGGCTAGAGATAGAGGTCGCAATATCTCCACAGTATACGGCGGTCGACACTACAAATCTCTCATCGGTGTTAGATATAGAATGGGACCCGGAATACCCCAAGATTATGTGGCTTGCCGAACAGAAGCACCTTGTGCTGGCTGTCGGCTGGTGTACACGCGCTCCAGGCGAGACCGCTGCCTTTGCCCTCGTCATCGGTGATCACTGGGCAGTTGTCGTATCCGAAAGTGAGCTTTTGCAGCGATTTGGAGCGCCCCGGGCGACCTTCGCACCCGGAATATCGTCCGGGTGGTGGTTTGCGTGGGTTCTAAGCAGATTGTGGCATTTTAGAGGAGTGCCGGACAGGGGCCCAGATCGAATACTCATTCGGCTTCGAGAAATTGCCATACTGGCTGGCCACTTTCAGAAAGACAGGTAGGGGCAAAGACGACCATACGCTCAAGTTGACGGTGCTTACGGGCAAGCCCGACAAGTAAGCTTGCGGAAGGACTTGCAAGCTACCAACCCTTCCCACGTAGATTCAAGAGTCTGATCCATGTGGTCTTTTTTATTTTTTTGACAACTACCAATGTGTGGGCTCAAGACGTACGTTCGAAGAATTGTACGATCTCACATATCTATTTTAAGAGAATCCTGACAAGATTATCACATTGTTGTCACTTATGAACGGAGTGAGAGGCAGCGTCGTACATCTCAGCATCTCCCGAAAGATGTGTTCACCAACTGTGTTTCCTACACTATCGACTGTTGAGCAATCCGATCCGGACTCTTTTCTCGTCTTTGCCCACAGCCATACCTGATATAACGATTCTGATCTGACACTCTCGCAATGTCGGCTTTGGAGTGTCTCATCTCACCTCCACCGCAGAAACATGATCCGTCATTTCAATTCATCTCGTTCCGAGATGTAATTACAGCAAACCCACCAGCTTGCCCACCGATATCTTCTACACTCGGCATCCATGGTGAGAGTGTTCTCCGCCTAAGCCCTCCCGGCCGAGTAAACTTACGATACTCCAAAGACCCAACCGGTAAACGCCAATGACGATCGTCGGAAACTCGGCCTCGCAGAACGTGGTCAACGCACGACCGTGTCCCCGTCGCGCCCCCCTTTACGCCTAAACTCCAGACGGAGGGAAAGGGGGACAGACAGCGGTTCGTCCCCCCTTTTCTCAGGCCTCCCGTCTCAGTCGAGGTTGTCACGGACACCTCTTTCCCCTCCGTAAGCATACCGTAACATACCTAATAACCGTTAAACAAGAAGCGAGACGTCTGTTCCCAGCACGGCCGTGTGTACGAACCCCCTCCGCCATGACCTAAGTCACATGGCCACAAGACCAACTTGTCCAACCACGCAATGTCTATCACTCTTTGGTAATACGTAATGTCTACCCTACCGAGGGCGAAATGACCAGCAACACGTTACGCACGCAGATAAAAAAGCACAAACCCGCCGTTCATCCGTCCACTGAGCCGAGACTCCCCGAAACCCGCAACCTCAGGCCCATCGGCGGTCCCGCTGCCAACCTTACTGCCAACTTATATCCCAACTGCCAGTCCAGGCACCTCGAGAGAGAAAAAGACCCAATTTGGGCGTCTAAGACGGGCTCAAAGTAGGACTGCGTAATAGGTGAGCTTTCACACAGTGATACCAGTACCCGTTCCCCCTCATCCACGCACACACCTTCGTATATAAAGACCACTCGCCACACGCTCCTAAAAATGGAACACTGCACTGAAGAAGCATAATCCGTCCGCAAAATGAAGCCTGCCTCTACCCCCCTGAACAGAAAAAAAAGCCACGCTGGGTTGCATCAGCCAAGCACAAGAGTAGTGAAAAGAGAACAGCAAGAGGGGCAAGGACAGAGAGTCAGGGCAATCAAAAGGCTCAGGCAGCGAGGAAATAAGCGAGAACGAGACGAGGAGAAAGGATCCAGAACTCTATTATCCGGGCAGGCAGCAGGGGAGTAGAGTAGAGTAGCAACAACAAGACCAAACAAGCCAAGATCCGGTAGAAGCCACCATCGCCATTGCAGAAATCCGCCTTACCTACCATCCGTCCGGTTCCTGAAGCAGATCAGAAACCGGGGTGCAGACACATCAAGAGAGACAGCAGCATACCAACATTGAGACTGGTACTTGAAGAAATAACACTAATGTGGCATCTCGAGCTGCGAGATGTGAAGGTCACAGAATGATTGGACTCGCAGGCAAGATCTCATGCCGCGAAACGTAGGGTCGCATTCGTTTCACGCTTGTCGACCTTCTGGAACTCTTCAGGATGAGGCGGGGGCCGGGACTCAGGCTTCTGGCGCCAAGGATCGACGACATGGCCGTTGCAACGCGATTCGCACCATGTCAAAACGTCAGTCAGCTGAGAAGACACATGCACGTACGAAGACAAATCTCGCATACGTCTGCTTGAGCGCGAAGGGCCCGACCACAGCGTCTGACGCACTCTGCAGTCAACAGACAAGAACGGACGGCGAAGAGACTTGACAACACGCAACGAATTCTATTAAGTATTAAGTGAATGCGAACAACCTAGCACCAGCCCTAGTGGCTGACACAGACGGTTCCATGCAGTCTTTTTCCACCAACAGCATCTCCAAACCTTCGAGTCTGACGATTCCTAGCCCCAGCTCGAGAGTAGAACCAACACGCGAGGTCCGCCCATCCTGTCGACCCGAGACTTCTTCGTTTTTTTGTCGTGGGTATTTTTTCTTTTTCGTGTTCTTGTCTGGAGCGACGGGTATAACTGGGTATCAAAGCATCAAAGCACACGATACTTGTAAAACAAAACAGAAACAAAGCAAAGCCAAACAGACAGGATATGATTCGAAAAGACTGGAAGTGGAACGGAATGACCTCCCGCCAGTTTTCGCCTTCCGATGCGTGTGCTGTAAAGAGGGAAATAGGAAAGGGTATCAGGTAGAACCAGTCTTGACGGGGTATCTTGAAATGCAGATCCGATTCCCGAACAAACCCATCCAAGTGAAATGAGTTATCACGTGATGTTGCTCTTCCTCCGATCTCGATCCATGCGTGCGATTTTTTGATTTGGTTTTTGTCGTTTTTCATGGGAAATCACGGCCATAGATGGATGCACTCTATGCGGCGGCGGTGACGGGGGCCGGAGTGGAGGAAGCGACGTTCTCGGGCTTGTTCTCAGGTTCCTCGGTAGCCTTGGAGGTCTCAGCGGCGGAGGTAGCCTCGGCGGGCTTGGCAGCCTCAGCAGCGGGAGCCTCCTCGGGCTTCTCCTCAGTCTTCTCGAGCTTCTCAGCAGGCTTCTCGGCAGGAGTCTTGCCACGGCCCTTGATGGTGGCACGGAGCTTGGAGAAGGCGCTGGTCTTCTCGGGCTTCTCACCCTCCTCGTTGTCGGAGTGAGCAGGGGACTTCGCGGGAGACTTGGCAGCAGGAGACTTGTCGCGCTTGCCGAAGCCGAAGGGCAGAGAGGACTTGCGCTTCTCGGCCTTGAGCTCAGGGCGAGTCTCGCCGTTGGGGGCAGGAGTAACCTCCTTGGTCTCAACGGGGACGGTGCTGGGGTTGGTCACGTCGACAGCCAGAGGAGTGGTAGCCTCGACAGGAGGGATGACCGGGGCGGTCTCGGCAGCGGGAGTGACCTCGCCCTCCTTGACGGGGGTGGCAGGGGCGGCCTCGGCCTCGGCGGCGGCGGCAGCCTTCTTCTCCTTCTTGCCAAAGACACCGAAGATGCTGTTGCGCTTGGTGGGAACAGGCTTCTCCTTCTTCTCCTCCTT
Source organism: Colletotrichum plurivorum (assembly GCA_014235945.1). Lineage (NCBI taxonomy): Eukaryota > Fungi > Ascomycota > Sordariomycetes > Glomerellales > Glomerellaceae > Colletotrichum > Colletotrichum plurivorum. The sequence goes on along the minus strand of WIGO01000023.1, from coordinate 287,301 downwards.
GGGAGTCTCCTTGGCGGTCTCGACGGGCTTGTCCTCCGCAGCGGCAGCAGGCTCAGCAGAGGCGGCGGGAGCCTCAGCAGCAGCGGCAGCAGGAGTCTCGACGGCGGGGGCCTCAACAGCGGCGGTCTCGGTGGCCGGGACGGCGGGAGTCTCCTCCTTGGGAGTCTCAGCAGTGGCAGCGGCAGCCTCGTCCTTCTCTTCCTTCTTCTCCTCCTTCTTGGACTCCTCCTTCTTGCCAAGCAGGTTGCCGAAGATAGAGGCACGCTTGCGGCTGGCAGAGCGACGCTTAGGCTCCTCCTTCTTGGGCTCCTCAGCGGCGGGGGCCTCCTTGGCAGCCTCCTCAGTGGCAGGGGCCGCGGGCTCAGCGGCGGGGGTCTCCGAAGCGGCGGCAGCGGCAGTCTCAGCGGCGGGGGACTCGGCGGTCTCCTCCTCCTTCTTCTCCTCCTTCTTGGCGGGCTTGAGGCTCTCAAGAGTTGCCTTGTAGGCCTCGGTCTCGGTGACAGTGGAGGCAAGCTCCTTGGCCTCGGTAATCTTGGCCTTCAGCTGGGAGATCCAGTTGTCACGGTCCTCGGCGTTGGAAGCCTTCAAGACGTGCTTGTGTCCCTTGGTGGTGAAGTGGAACTTGTTGGCGCCGTCGGCAGCGGGCTCAGAGGCGTCGGCCTGGGAGTTAATCGTTAGCCAAAAAATTGCAAAAGAGGTCTCGCGGAAGTCCGTACCAGGTTGATCACACCCTGGGGAGCGGTCTTGTCACCGAAGAAGAGAAGGCCCTGGCCAGTGTGGGAGGCCCAGGCGGCATTGTGGTGGGCAGTCTCAGCAGACTTCTCGCTCTTCAGGTAGGAGGCGAGGTTCTTGGACTCGACGGCGTCAGAGCCGAACCAGAAGAACTCCTTGGAGTAGATCAAGTTCCTGTAGCATAGTTGTAAGCACTTGTGGACAAAGACCAAAATTGGCGAGTTGCGCTTACTTGGGAAAGCTGGTTCCCTTGTGCTCGAGGTGACCCTCCTCGACGGGAACGACCTCCTTCTTGGCCTCCTCAGCAGCGGCGGCAGCGTCCGCGGCCGGGGCCTCAGCGGCAGTCTCTGTAGCAGCGGCAGGGGTCTCCTCGGTGGTAGCAGGGGCGGCGGCGGCGGCGGGAGCAGCCTCGGTGGTGGTCTCGGCGGGCTTCGTCTCGGCAGTGGGCTGCTCGGGGGTGGTGGTGGCGGCGGCAGGAGCAGTCTCCTTGACCTCAACGGGCTTCTGTTCTTCGGCCATTGTGGATGTTTTGTTGTGTGTAGGAAAGGGGAGTGGGTATCTAAAAGTCAGGCGAGAGACTTGGGTATCACAATGAAAAGGTGTAAAACAAAAGCACTAATAAAAGTACTGTTATGGTCGTGGGTGGGTAGTGATCTTTGAGGGGGAACTCAAGAAGACCTCTTGGGAATAATGGCAGAAAAAAAAAGAAGACCTGTAAGTGGTGGCAGAGAGAAGACGGGAAAGGGAGAGAAGAAAAAAACGGGAGGTCGAGCGGGACGCTGGGGGTACTTATTTGCAAAGGGGTGACAAGAAGCAGCTTTGCCCTTGCTAGGAGGCCCGGTTGATGGAGGTTCACACGGTCCAGTCAGTCCCTGGCAAGGAAAAAAAAAGAGGCGTGGTCCCGTCGAGAGTGGCTAACCCCCCGGTTCGCTTTGGATAGTGCGCGCAAGGAAAGAACCGTCCAAGACGAGGGAGGTGTGCCGTGGTGTGTGCGAGAGTGAGCGAGCAGTGCACTTCGTGGGCGTGGGCATGGGCGTGGGGCGAGAGAGAGGGAGTGCGGTAGCGTGTTGTGTCAGTCTGGTGGACGGCACTGCGTGGGAAGGAAGGAGAGAGAAAGGGACGGCGAGAGCAGGTAGCGTGTCGCAGGTGTCAGGCAGATCTCCGTTTAGGCACCGTAACAGAGAAACGGTTAGGTTGGAGAACCAGCGGCCGTGGGCGGTGTCGCAAAGTTGGGCTGAGGCAGCGTCTGGCGAGCGAGCCACGAGAGGGAAAGAGCGTATACACGTACAATACAACGTGCATAGTATGGAAGGTACGCGGTGAGAGAGGTGTGTGAGGTTCGACGGACGGTACATTTCCATTTCAGTGTGAGTGGGGGGGAAGAGCCTGACATCCAGCACACGCGGCCCTGCCAATATCATTCAAGAGTCAACCAACCTGAACCAGCAACCGCCAGTCACTGTCAAACGGCAGGCACACTGACCCTGCAACCCATTTTTTGATTTGTGTCTACCCAAGGTAAGTAGGTATCCGTGCCTGCCAGGTAGGCAGCTCTGGCGCGAGCACAGGCAATGTTTCTGACAGCAAAAAGAAGATGCCTCGATAGTACACTATTTACTACCTATTAATTACCAACTGCCTTACACGACGGAGCACGTCCCGGACGGGAGTCACTTGGCACCATGTACCGCACATTGGCGCAGGTACCTCGATCTCCCTCCTCCAATAGGCGAGTGGGGCATGGCCTACACTACAGTGGCGGTACGAAGACAAAGGCATCTGGCGAGGTAGCTCCTTCCCTGTCGCGACGCCGCTCAGGGTGTGTTGCTCGGTTTCCAGATACCTAACACCTAGTGTACCCGGGTACGTAGCTGCCTCGACCCAGAAGGAGAAAAAAAGGCAGAGGCTGGCCCGTGCTGCAAGCAAGCGAGTGGGACGAAATTGCAAGACCCGTAGCTGCATGTGCGCGCAGAGGGAAGAAATCCCGGTACGTACCGGGACGAAGCGAACGAGCTGCAGAGGCGCGCGACAGGGGGGTTCGTGGGCGCTGGCAAAATGTGGCAGAGACGAGCCTTTCCACAGTACGGCCAGCGTCAGGGGGTGCCTGTCTGGACCCTGCTGCGTTGCCGGGAACATGCCATGGGAGATCCACTCTGGCCGCCATTGCCAGACGTTAGTGGCCGTCCTATTTCATTTTTTTAATCTTTTTTTCTCTTTCGACCCGGTCAATCTGCTTGCTTTTTTTGTTGGCCCTATCCGTTGTTTCCCCTGTCCGTCGAGAAGAGAGAGAGAGAGGAAGGCCAGAAAAAAAGGGTGAAAGAAGTTATGGATAGCGGTGCTTCGTCCGACGCGGCGGCGGCAGGTGGCCCAGCAACCGTTTCAAACTTTTCCGTTCGTTTGACGACGGGCAACAACAACGATCGCCGACCTCCACTATGACTGGATGGTGATGGCCGTTCTCACCTACGGAGTGGACCATGGTAGATGGCTGGGTGATTTGGATGCGCGCTGAACCCAGATGTCGGTCCAGGCTAACTGTAGATAAGACACCGGAAAGGGGGCCTGGAGGGGAAAAGGGGCGGCGGCCGTCCGTACCGTACTCGCAGACCGACGGGATGTGTAATTAAGGTCACGAGAACGCCTGGGATGCGTCTCTACTTCGTACGGTTCCTCGTCTCGTCAGGCTCAGGCTGAGTGAGGCCCGGGACAGGGCCGAGCAGCAGCGTTTTTCGAGCCAGGTCCTCCTCATTCGCACTGTGATGGGAACAACGTATTGGAATATGTTTTCCGTCGTTAAGCTCTCTACATGGCTCTACCTGCGTACACTCACCTACTTTTGAGCCTACTGTAGTGTAGTGTATGCATGCCGTTACATTCGATGTCCAGGACTAAAGCCGCGACGATCGAGAGTGGATGGGTGACGGGTGGATAAAATGGATGGATACAACCTGGGAAAGGTAAAAAAAAGTACCTACATACCTAGTATTATTAGGCGCTGCGAAGACTTCACAGCTGTCCTCCTCCATGTCTCTGCGTGTCTTGTCGGTATGGCTCCGTATTTGCGCCTGGTTTCTCTGGTCTGACCCATTCTCAGTCAAGAAAACAACAGAAACTGCAGAGGTGGAAATCCCAAAACAGCAACACATCACCTCTGGCCAGACTCGCGTGATGGCCCATGAGGGACGTCATTGCACCTCGAGGTGTGGTGCCGCATGTACACATGTAGATGCACCCCATTCTCGTGCATCGCATGCAGGCATTGCATGGCGACCACACACAATGGGAGCCCACCTGCAACACCACTTAACAGCATCGATCCCACCACCTCGACTGCGCTGGCTGGCTGGCTTCGCTGGCTGGCTCTTGGAAAAAAAAAAAAAAAACCTCTGGCCTGCCTATCTACCTAGACACTTACCATGGTAGGTGGCACGTCGTGGAAACGCTCAGAAAACTGAGGCGACCAGCCACCCTCCTATGCGCCAATGGCCCCCTGCTGCCCTGCTTGCACGCCCTACAGGAGGCAGCACATGGGAGCGTTGTGACCAGCGGGCCAAGTGCCGGCATGGCTAGGCATTCGGGGGGCCGTCATTGTTGTGTAGAGGTATCTGGCCTCCCCGGCACCGTTTTCCATTTGCTCATGGCGGACGCCGTTGGACCACACACCCAAAGGCTATCAGCCCGCGTGGTGGTGGATGGCAGCAAATCCTACACCAAGAGAAAGGGAGGGTCCGTCTCACTGCTTTTGGTGTTGCAGCACGCGTCTTTGCCCTGATATCGGTCAGGTCACTTTTCAAAACAAGAGGAGAGGTTCGTTTCGTTGACATTAAGCCAGAATCCACATGGCGAAACAATGGGAGACAAGAGTGGGCAAGCCCCAAGGTACTTTGTAAAGAGAGGAAGAAAAAAAAAAGGAGCCAAGGTGGTCCCCTATCAAAAAAGACCACGCCATAGGGCCACGATGGAGAAAACGGGGACTGTGACGCCTCTGCTCAGATGTGCCGCTAGCTCACTAGCTGCATCCTCTTTAAAACCATGTGACTCAGGCGCGACACCTGCTAAGCAAAAAATATCCTGTGCGGGTGTGTCGATCAGTTTGCGCACCTTATCCTGGCGCTTCATTGGACTGAAGGCGCAACTCTCAAGACCAGGCAAGGCCAGGCCAGAAGAACTGGACTTGTCGTCGACGCCCTCGCTCACGATAAACCTGCACAGGCTGATGATGAGTCGGGTAATAAGATGCGGCAACCCAGGTGCCTGCAGACAGAAGTGTGCACTGCACTGCAATGCGCGCAGACAACCCGCTCCCGCCTCCTCCTCCTCCTCCTGAGCGTGGACGGACGGATTCAGACGTGACTGACTCCTGCAAGCCCGCGACCTGCCTGAACCACCACTGATACTCTGCCAGTCACCGCCGTCCGTGATGCGGAAGGGTTTCCAACCCCAGAGTACCTATCGCGGTACCTACTACGCAGCACAGACGCAGATGTATCTTCTCCCGCCCCATCGCCTATCGGCCTCCTCTTCTCGCGATGCATGGAACACGTATATGCGAGGCACCTGTCCAGACGTTTCGGCTTCTGCGTCCCGTAGCGTGGTCTTGGAGGTGGTGCTGATCGGACATGACATGCGCGTCGTACCTGTAGGGTATCAACCTGTCTGGTCGACCTGTTCCGTTCTGTACTGCATATCCGAAGCAAGGTAGCATGGTCGACATGGCGCCATGTGTACTTCCCTCGGCGACCGCAGCATTCCTGTCGTCGTGCGCGACGTGCAGCCGACCAGGAAAAAAAAGGAGCAGTCGTTCAAAGAAGACTCGTCTGAGGCCGGCACGATGGATCCACCGCGACAGACACCAAAGAGACATTCTCATGACAATCAGAAACAAAAGCCGCCCAACATTGTGCCGCTACCAATCAATCGGAGATCCACCGGCCCTTGACTTGGACCCATTCCGCATATTTGATCCAAACAATCCTAGTTGCCGCCGGGCCTAGTCTTGTACAGCTGGGGGCCGCCGACAGGGACTCATGGCGGAGTAGGGGGCCGCACCCCTGTCCCTCATGATCAAAGAGCACCTACGGGGATTTTTTTTCTTTCTTTCGAGATTCAGGACCGGCGCAAGAAGAGGATACATTAAGTCTTCTCCTCCACCGTTGGGTCCTGAGATTCAACCCTCGCCCTCGAAATGGCCGGGCCGTACCAACTGTCACACTCGCCCAAGAGCCCAAGAGCAAAGCCCGAACGACACCTGTCGAAGGGGGCCCTATTTAAGCGCACATCAGACCAGACCTGCCAAGATGACTGAGGCTGACTCCAGCCCGTTGACTTCCCAAGATCCCAAACGCTCGACAATGTCAAGTCTCCCAGACGTGTCCGCTGACGGGCCCCGGCGAGGCTCGTACCCGCCGTCACTTGGACATTGCTCGCCCACTTGCTAGGCTGGGCACACCGGACAGAATATTCTGGGGGGCTTGACCACAGAGCGGAAGGGGGCCCTGATACGGGTGCGCAGGGACGGTAAATTGCAGCCAATACCGTGCTAAAAATTGCTGACGGACAAGGCGTTCATTTCAACAAAGAGCCTTGGACGTCTGAGTCGGCCACTATTGGATTGGGGTGGTTCCAGCGTCGGCGCTACCTTCACGATCCCAATAAACCATTCTGCTACCCTCGCCTGAAGCGTGCTGTCGTAACCTGCAGGATTTGGCTCCATTGGTGAACAAGATTGCTCCCAGTCAGCGCCAGGTTCCTGCCTACTAGTTTTGCCTTCGGCAAGGTACAATCAACGTTATCAAGCGTTTCGACGGGCGGTAGCAGGCGGGTGGCAGCGGATGCAGGACCAAAGAAAGCCACACGAGCGACGAGGGAGTCTGCAGAGTCATGCTCGTCCATCATCATGCCTTGCCCCTGAACGAATGCAATGCGAGCATGAGGTTGACGTTCGACGGCTGGCGGTCAGCGGGAGGGAGCCGGGAATGATGGCCGGGGCTGTCCGATCTACTCGGCCGTCTCTCCGCCCTATGTTCGACGGTCAACAAGCGATTTGACATCCAGGGTGCCCTTGGCCGTGAAGCCGACTCACAATGTCGAGTTTGGCCGTCAAATAGCGGCGACAAGCCTCGCCAGCTGCGCGTTGCGCGTCCGTTCCTAACAATGACTGCCCATCGCAACCCTGTCAGCCGACCCCTGTCCATCTCTCCTTTTTATTTTAATTTTCATCCCGGGTTGGACAGTTGCATTCGCAGCAGATTTTCATCTGGGCCCCACATGGTGACCAGTCACGCTGGCGGTGGCTCCAGGGGGAGGCCCGGCAGCCGGAGAACAGCTCATCTCTGTGTGGGACGGGTCTCGGAGCCGGAGGTGAGTTGCGGTCCAAGTCGAGATCGGTGATGGCATCGATTCGCCGCCGCCCAAGAGTGGGTTTCCAGGCGAGGCGAACTGCGGTGTTCTAAGGTTTGCTCGGATCTCGAAATCAGGGCCAGGGCACAGGGTGGCAGCCGGATCCTCCTGCTCTGGAGGACGGGACGGACGGATGAGAGGCGGCGAGATGAGAAAATAGAGTTGGCAAATGGGATCTTCGGCGGACCGCTGGATGAGTGTTCATCAGACCACGTACAGCCCTGCTTGGCCGGATGGCGACATCGTCATGTTCTCAGTCTCGCTGCAGGGTACCTCACCATCTCCCTAATCTGGTCGACGAACTGCAGCATCGCGCAGCAAGACGCCACGCCTTTGGGACCTTTGGTTGTTTAAATTGGGGCCGTCGTTGCAGTCTGAGATACACATGACCAGAGAAGCGCGGGATGGTGGCAGGTTCGAGGGCGAAGGTAGCCTCGCTGGGAATGGTGTCGTCTGTGGTCGGCATCGTATCGCGACAGCGTGGGCGATGGGAATCTGCAGCAGTGACACCACCCACAGACGACAGATGGTGGTGGCAAGGCCCGGTGATTGGACAGTCTGCTGGATGATCAGGATCTTGCATCTTGTTGTTGGGGGTTCCTGTCCCTGCCTTGCCACTTTGCTTAGAGATCGTGATGACAGCTGGCTCTGCTCAGGGTCGACCTTACGTAAGTGTAAGTCAATAAGTATTTACCTACTGTTGGTAGGTACTCCATTCCCATTCCTGCCTTGATAAGGTCGGCAAGGTGTGACTTTTACTGGTGTGGCCGGGTGATGTGACTGTCTGCCACGGAAGGCACGGCGAACGCAGAGATAAATTTGGAATCTCAAGGAAGCAGCATTACACACCTCGGCGGCCGGGCTGGGCGACCAACCAATACTTCGATACGTTCATTGTGTTGGGAGGTGTGAGTGTGTGGATGGTGTGCAAAGTCACTGATATGACGGCAAGGCAAGGCAAGAGCAGGGAGGGCATCATCACCCCACCGTTCCTACCTACCTAGAGGCTAGGAACCTGGCCTCGCCTTCCTGCCCACCACACACAACTCCTAGGTGTGGAGGTAGGTACCCCCGACCCTGCCTCACTTACTACCGGTACTAATCACATCGTAGGTATGGAAAGGAAGGCACGAAACCCTGATGGGCCGGCCTGGTAACTGTCCTGCGGGCGGTCGATAGATCACCCCTCCTCCTTGTCTTTCCTGCGCATGCGCATGATCACACTTTATTCCTCTTCAGGGCAGTGGGGACGGCCGCTCGGAATGCCGTCTTCGACCCGGCCGTTTTGTGTCTCTCTTGGCTCCACGACATCCGCCGGACGCCGACTGACCCGCCACCACCACAGACAACCGCCGTTATCTGACTGACGGTACGCAGGACACTTCGACGCGATCCATCGCCCCGTTGCCCGTTACCCACGATATACTAACGTACTTGCTGCGTGGCAGCGTCAGCCCCTCAAGTGCAAGCCTCCGTCATTCGGGGAAGCTCCAGTCGCCGGTTTGATTCGCTGCCCCGCGGCCGTCGTCTAATGCCTGAGACAGCCGGCCTTGGGGTAGCTCGAGGTCGCACTTGCGGGGTGAAACATGGATACACCACGGAAGGACCGCAACACCTCCACGCGCCTTTCAGCCCCAGCTCCGTTGGCGAGCCGAATTCACTGCACCGGGAGGATCATTTGCACCGTTGCAGGTCGCTAGAGAAGCATGCCACGGTCGACATTGACATCTGCAGCCTAGAGCTTTTTTGCGAGGCGAAACCTGCCCGGCCTGCTTGGACAAAGGCTTGACCGGCTTGATAAAACACAGTTTCGACGGTTTGAACTTGATCACCCACGACACGAGAGCTTCTCCAACTTTTTGACCACGTTAGCCCGGCTTGCGGTTTGCCTATTCGTACCGTTCAGTGTCGACGACCTCACCTCACAACACGCGTTCCCTCGCCGGGTGTTATGCAGCTCGTCGGGCTTCTGCCGGATGATCGACGCCGACATTACTGAGCATTAGCATTTCTTCGCAACGTCTTCGACCGGTTCAACCCCCTCCCTGGCACCTGGTCACTCACGAAGCCCCGAGTGAAACAGGCCAGTCCTTCGTTTGATGCGGGTGGGGAAGCTGTTCAAGACACGCAAAAGATGGACATTCTACTGCAGAGGCGTGAGGCCGCCGCCATTGGTCGGAGTCAAGATAAGCCCGGCTGCCCTTCCTCCGAATTTCGGGCAAGGCATCCCAGGCTGTGAGGAAGCCTGTGTCCTAGCTAAGGTGATCCATCCGTTCTAGGCTGAGCTTGCGTCTTTTCTAGCGGCTGATGGGCTTTTCCGAACAATGAACAACCCCGATGTCCGCAACCCGGGTGTGTAGTATGTGTAAAGCGGGCGGACGTCAGGACCTTCGGCCCCCGAAAGACCGTTGCGCTCAAGTCGACTTGTACGAGGCTTCTGCCAATTCCTTTGATTTTGTTGCCGTGTTCTTGCTCCTACAAAGTTGCGGTGACGGGTCGCCGATATTGGTCCGTCCTGGGTTTGACACCATGCTTCCGGTATTGATCATCCACGTATTCTCGCCATGGCTGGCAAGGTCCGGCACATAGCGAGAACTATCATGCAAGCCCCGCCGATGGCATGCACATGATGCGCCTTTCCCCTCGGCTTCTTCCCCTCACCGTGGTCTGGATCACAGCATGCATCGCCCCACGGCGAGTCAAGTGCCCGCCGTCCAAACAGGATGGCGCATTCTTACCAGCGCATGTCGCATTGTGTGCTCACGACGTCAGTAGTTTGCTACCACTTCCAGGCATGTTACGGTCGTCGCCGCCGGTGCCGCTCAACCCATCACCTCGTTCAACCGTGCCATCCAACCTGATGGCTAATTTGGTCACATGTGGGATCTAGTGTTTTTTTCTAAGTAGTGTGTCCAGTGAAGGATGCAGATCTTACACTATCAACCCTCGAGGTCGGCCAAGCCACTGGCCAGCAGTCCCTTTGTTTGAGTTCTTGTGGCTTGAAATAAGACTGTTCCATGCATTGGCAGAGAAGCAGGGGCTTGACTTCGACCGAGACACCGAGCTGTTGGGAAGTAACCTCCGATCTGGCTGCGCCCAATGGACTGTAGAACATCTAATTTCGACGTAGCCCATTGTCGTCCTACAGCTTGTTCGGTGTTCTTGAACCAGTCTAGTTCACTCTAATGTCTAATGTCTCTGGATGGCAGCCACTGGACAGACAATTCCTTCCAGTGGCGTGTTAAAGAAGAAATTTAATGAAAACTTTGATTTTTCCCCCTCTTGTATGAAACTTTGCCGTGGGAAAAAAAAAACATATTCATTCCTAATAGACTTCGACCTTTTTGTCTCCTTCCATATTGTGAGAGCCTTGAGGCTGGTCAACTGCGTCGGTGTTTCCCAGAACAGAGTCCCTCTTAGACACACTTGTCATTTGTAGACTTGGTCGTTTGATCCAATGCTGCCGCACTGGGTGAGGTCCATTGCGCCGGCTTTCTCCTCATCGGTCACTTCGCTGTCAAGTCGTTCTCTGGTTGTCAAAATTGTGATCTAGTTCTCGTAGAGGTCGAGATATCTTGACAATGACGGTACCGTAGGTCTAGCTTGAGCAGTCTCGGCAGCATGTCTATGAAATCGTACGCGAGCAATTAACATGAGCAACCGATCTTTTTCATCAGCGCCAGAATACGACCCAGTACTTCGAGATAGTTAATATGTATTCTGCAATGCTTCTGTCGTTCATATTGCGATTCTTGGCTCTTAAGGGTTCACGCTCGGTTACCATAAGAAACATTTCACCTTAGGGGAAGGGGGCCGATGGCCCAGGCATGTCGTGAACTGGCTGGGTCGCAACCTCCTAGACCTTGAGTAAAATCCCGACAGTTTCAAAGGCTGCTGCTCGTTGTCCTGGAAAAATCTGTCTCGTGATGTTGTGGCGTGTTAGTCGAGAGTAAGTTCTATTCCATTGTTACAAATTCATTGTGACCCGAAGGCATCTCTCGATGAACAAAACCATTGTCGCCAGAGAACACTCTGAAATGCCGTAACCCGAGGCATCGGGATGCTGTGTCTTTTTTCCTCTCCGTATCAATAACTCAATTGGCGTAGAGTTTTACATGCCGCCTCACGCCCCGGCCCACCATGTGAGCCTGGATCGTTCCAGTGGTTTTTCCAACTGCCCCTGGCTGCCCGGCTGTGTTCTTGAGCTGCCTCTTGCCTCCCCGTATCAGCAACTCCCGCAGGACTTGACTACACTGTACAAAGTCACATCTAGATGCCCATAAGCACCCTGTTGACCTTGGCTACTCCTTCCTCTAGCTCGTGACGTATCTTTCCTCAGAATCTCAGCGTCGAGACCTCCTTCACCCTTCACCTATACACAACTAATCCAAATAGGCGTCAAATATTAACAAAAGACAACCTACTCATACCGATACCTACATCTTCACGCTCTCGCGAGAGTCATAAGAAACTCATTTCGAGCAAGTGGCAACAACCGCCGAGCCGAACCTGCCTCCTGCACTCTTCGCGGTAAGCTACCTACCTACCTTCCTGCCAACTCACGGCCCTGCCAAAAACCCACATACAACCTCACTCAACGAGAGTGCGTGGTCCCTCAAGCTCATTCTCACCTTGCCTCGCCTCACTTTTGCGTATTCCTCAAGCTATTTCCCGAGGCGCTCTTCAGACGGCCCTAGCCCTAAGCAGCCTCCTTCCTTGAGATTACCGACTCAATTAGCTCCTCTCTCATACACCTTCACCTCAGCCAACATTCTCCTCACCTAGACTTCCTTCTCCTACATCCTCACTTCACTCACCACCCTCTACGCCTCAACTAATAAAAACCTAGACCTCTGAACACATTCAACTCCGCCGCCCTATCAACAGATCGCCATCGTCAGATTCGTGCCTGCCAGAAAGTTTGTCGTCACGTACTTGACGCCACTTCACAATATTTCACGTGCTCTCGTTATCAGCTCGGAGGGTCGAAAGGGTTGAGAGAGATATTTCACACTTGGCCAAGGCAGGTCCTAACCATTACGCCACTTGAAAGCATCGAGCTCGGGACCTTTTTCTTGATTTCTCACCTCCTACAACAAGCCGCTTGGATTTGCTCCTTCTTGGAATACCTCTCTCCATCTCCTTCTTTCCTCAAGCTTTTCACAGCCGTAATATCACCACTCCATTGCCTAACAGCCGTCGGCCCAAAGATTAAGAGCAACCGCACCTCACTACCTCACACAACCAAAGTCAACGCTCAGACTCATCACTCAAAATGGCTTCTCGCACTGCTATTCTCCCTGGATCCCTCCAGCTCATCATGCCTGAGCACGGCGCCTACGACCAAGCTCGCGCCGAGCAAAAGCAAATCGCAACGGAAATGGTCGTCTGTCGTGATGGACAACTTCCAATTTTCTCGATTGACGCAGTTCCCACGCCCTCGGAATGGGATAATCACCGTTTGACCGCCGAAAGATTGGCCGCCCAACGAAGAGAGGTCAGTCAGAAGGTTCAGCAGGTGCCTGTCAACACCCACGACAGCCCAAAAGCCCCGAGATTGGCCACGATCCTTCACCTCATTCCCGCAGGAGCAGTCATTCTTGACACTCTCTGGCATGACGACGCAGCTTCCATTGGAAGTTTGGCCACCGCGTCCAAGAAGTGCTCTGAAGCCGTCGCACTCTATGTGGCAAGTACCCCCTCCCTGCTATACGATGTATTTCTGTTACTGACCGCCCGCCCGCAGTCGCGCTTCAATCTCCCCCGGGGGGACTACCAGGGTTGCAATTCCCCAATCGAAGGATTCAACGAAATCCTCGAAGAGGGAGTTGAGACCCCCAGTCTGCATACGACCCTGTTCGTCCGGGGAAGAGAGGCTTCGGCACCATTTGCTACGGGCAAGTCCGCCCTCGGAGTCTGGGCCAGTGAGAGTCGCCGCGAAAATCTCTGGAACTACGCCCAGGAATTGAAGGGCAACTTGGTGGGGGCCTATCTCAAGATGGTGCCCTTTCTTCGGTATGAGGAAGCCCTTGCGAGACTCGAGGCCAAGCTGGACTCGAAGACTGCCAGCCATGGCATAATTCCGTATACCATCGAGACCCGAGCTCACCTTCTACGTGAATTTAACTACGTACTCCCAATGCGTAAGTACTTGACTTGTCTTTGAATATTCTTTCTTTAGCTAACACCTATGTAGTGCGTTCCTTTGAGCAGTGCGGCAGCAACTTGCGCGCCGTCAGATTCCACCAGGTCCCCATGATGGACGTGCGAGTGCTGGAGCTTCTGCTCCCGACGATGCCCAAACTAGAGGTGCTTGGCCTGATCGACTGCGAGTTGCTTCACTTCGCTTCTGTTAATCCTATCTTGGATGTACTCCATTGGAACTCGATCAAGGTCCAGAAGAAGCTCAAGCTGGATTTTTACCCACGCTCTTACTCTCCGCCATCTCAACAGCGCCAGGGTACATACTTTCTTTCTTGGGAATCCCTTGACATGGACAGCGTGCCAATGGCCGTTCTACTGACGACATTCATTGCGGTGCTCAAGGCACACCCGATGGGAATCGATCTCATCTCCGAGGGACAGGCGTTCCGCAAGTTCCTCAATAGAATCCCCATGAAGCCGGGAGCTATGTGGATATTCATCGACGCACTTTCTGCTTGGTTGCACGCTTGCCGCCACAAGAATTACAAGACCTTGCCTCCTCACATGAAGCAGCAGCTTCACGACCAGCTCTTTATGGCACTCCATCAAGGGGAGACTCTCGATAAGCGCCAGCACAGAAAGGATGCTGGCCAGATGTGGCATTGCTCCAAATGCGGCCGCAGCATGGTCACGGAGCTTTTCTGCTGGGGAAGTCGGGCTCGCCCTGCAAACCAAAGACTCTGCCGCGCCTGCGATCTGCAATCGAATCTCTCAGCGGAGAAGCACCATCTACTCTGGGAGAAGCGCGATCTGCTCACCTCCCTCCTCGAGCCTGAGGTTTGCGACGTCCTGGGCGAGCCCTCGTCTTCTGAGACGGCCAAGCCTGCTGCCAACTATCACGAGAAGCAGCTTCGCAACGCACTGGCGCCTATGATGCCGAACCCTTTCGTGATCGACCCGCCCGTCAACAGCGAGCACTGTTGCGATGCGCTCGACGCTCGCCTCGGACTCCCCGAGCTCAAGAAGCTGCTCTCCCCGGAGTGGGACCTCCACACGCTCAACGCATCCGGCGAGGCGGCCGCTGTAGACCTTGTCTTCCGCCTTGAGGAATTCAACTTCCGGTTCCTCGATCACGGGGATCTCACGAACCAAAAGATCTGCCGCCCGAGGGACTTCAAGCAGTCCTGGGAGCACAATCTGTGGAAGGACATGGACCTGCCCAGCGGGCCCGCCCAGCAGGCCCAGCACGCTCCGAACGCTCAGCACGCTCAGCAAACCGCGCCTGCCGAAGACGTCAAGGCGCCAGGTTTCTGGTGAGGAACCACGAGGCTCATCAACAGCCACCAACAACTTATATCCCACAATTACTACAATTCCGACCATCCTACAAAACCTTCTTCTCTTTGCAAACATGACGAGATCGAGTACATAGGTTTGGATAATTCTGGATTGTAAATTGTTTATCGGAACGACGGCTTTTTTACATACGCCGTTTGCTTTATTACGCTGGAGGGCCACCGAGGGGATGCTTCCTGGGGGTCACAGCGGACAGCATAAGCGCATGCAAGCGCTGGGATTTTTCGATATCCCTTTGGATGAATTGACGACGAATGATCTGGACGAAGCAGGCAAGAACGGCGGATTTTTGGTTTCCTTTTTTCTATCACATCGACCCCACAGGTTGACACTTTCTTTTTTTTCCTTGGGCTTGAGTTCGGGTTTCTTCGATTTGGTTTTTTTTTCTTTAGCTGGCAGTGGCAGGTATGCGGCCTCTTGCTGCTCCGGACTGGAAAACGAAACCTGGCATCGAGGCACGGAAAGGTAGACGACGAGGTAGATTTGCGGCGGTAATCAGACACATAAAACACAACTCGCGTCTCTTGCTTCTTCAGTGATTTTGAACGTGTGTGAATGATATGTGTGTGGTATTGGTCTCTCCTGGTTTCAACCAGGGAGTTGATTTTACAAAAAGGTGGTACATCTCTATGATGATGATGCGATGTTGGTACAGAATTACACGCTTGCTCACACCCCTCTTCCGCCCCCCAGAATCAACGATTTAATCCTCTCATGAACTGTCCGTGGCCTCGGCGGTCACATGCAACATCACGAAGACTCTGGACGCTCAGAAGTCAAACCCACAACGTTCCTCAACGTTCCAAAGCTCAGGCAGTCGCTGATCCTGCTGGCCCCCGAGAACATCATGACGAGCCTCTCCACGCCGCAGCCCCAGCCGCCCGTCGGCGGCAGGCCCGCCTCGAGGGCCTTGATGTAGTTCCTGTCCAGCGGCGCGTCCCGGGCGGCCTCCTCCTCGACGTCCTTGCCCGTGCCCAGCACCCTGTGCTCCGCGAGCTTGCGCGCCTGCGCGACCGGGTCGTTCTCCTCCTCGTACATGTTGGCCAGCTCGCGGCCGTCGACGAACAGCTCCGTGCGCGCCGAGACAAGCTGCAGCGTCTTGGGGCAGAGGAAGGTCTTGGCCAGCGGGCTCATGCACGCCGGGTGGTGCGTCAGGAACAGCGGCCCGTCGAAGGACTTGGGCTCGAGGTAGATGGCGGCCAGGCGGTCGAGGAGCTTGGGCATGGTCTGCGGCATGCCGCCGGGGATCTCGATGCCGCTGAGGCTGAGGGCGGCGAGGAGCTCCGGGTACGCGTCGCGGCCCGTGAGCTTCGGGAAGCGGAAGCGGAGGCGGCTCTCCAGCGCGGGGATGAACTCGAGCTGCTTGTAGGGGCCCTTGAACTTGGCCGCGTCGATGGGCTGAAGAGAGGTCAGATCAGTGGAGATGAGGTCGTTGCAGTGCTGGGCCAGGCCGCCCAGCAGCTCCTCGGTGCGGGAGATGAGCTCGGGGAGGGTGGTGTAGGCGCTGTAGAACTCGCACATGGTGAACTCGGGGTTGTGCGTGGCGTCGATGCCCTCGTTGCGGAACGCTGGGCCGATCTCGAAGACGTTGTGGACGCCACCCACGACGAGCCGCTTGAGCCACAGCTCGGGCGCGATGCGCAGCGAGAGCTCCTTGGAGGGGAACTCCGTGGCCGTCGTCGTGAAGGACCGCGCGACGGCGCCGCCGGCGTTCTCGGCGAGGATGGGCGTCTGGAACTCGAGGAACTGGCGCTCGTGGAAGTAGTCACGCATGTACTTGGTGATGTGGGAGCGGAGGCGGAGCACGTCGGCGACCTCGGGGTTGACTATCATGTCGAGGTGGCGCTTCTGCGAGCGCGTCTCCGGATCCGTGAGGGTCTCGGGGATTGGCTCCATGGTTGGCGATAGGAGCTCAGGGAGAGTGATCACCTGCACTGTGAGTTCACCCGTCTTCGTGCGCGTGGGGAGGCCGGTGAGAGCTATTGTCGGTTCATGTTCAGTAAGGATGTTTCTGCTTTTGAGAATCTCCCGGCGTGGGAGAGCAGTGAGAGCTTACAGATGTGGTCACCCTTCTCGATCATGCGCCCGAACATCCTGAACGCGTAGGGGGATAGGTCCTTTTGTTGGGAGAGAGTCCGGTAATTGATCATTCCCTGAACCTTTTCGAACTCATTCACGATAGTGACAAACATGAGCTTGTTCCCATGGGACCGGATGGATTGGACGCGGCCTGTGGCCTCATGTCAGCAAAGAGGGAATACTGGCGGGCGGTCCGCCACGAGCTCTCGCGGTTGACTTGTAATTGTTTCTGCGTACCATACAGAGTGACGATATCCTCTTCGTTGAGCGCCTCCAACTTCTCCTTGCTATTGAGCTTCCTGAACGCGGGCACAGACTTGTGCTTGCTGCGATGAACCAGCCGCGGGTGCGTCTCCTTAATCAAACCCTCTTTGCTTGCCTCGGCGAGCATGGTCTCGCGCAATTTCTTGAATTCTGACGTTCTAACTGACTGATCTTGTGTAGCATCACCATCCTGACTCTCCGAAACTGCCCCTTTCCTAGTCCACTCCTTTGCACCATCTTGTTCGAGTCTGCTCGTGCCACTTGGCCGCCCGACATGGAAGGACTGGAAGGGACTGACGACCCGCGGGGCCCGTATCGCGGGCCGCAACAGCCGTAAGCACTGAATTGATGTCATGATATCTGGTGTCTCCAGTTAGCTTGGATTCTGGACACGCATATTTGATTTGCAAATTTAGAAAAAAACGAGTTGGGATTGGGTCAGATATTTGGCAGTTGTACATCACGCACAGCAAGCTGTGTAAGCCGCAGCGGTTCTAATGCTAGCAATCATCATGTAGGGTAGGGATGGGTTAGGAGAGGGAAAAAAGTCAGGTTCGACTTACCAGCATTATCGCCCAAGAAGATTTGCTCTTCTTGAGGTGAGAAGGAGTTGTTAGGAACTTGAGAAGGGAAATTTTGGAGAGGCGCGATTTTCTTCGTCCTCCTTGACGTTATCGATAAGGAAAAAAGCCAGCGGAATGGGAGACGGCCCGAAAGATGCCTCCTGGGCCCCGGACCAGGGGCCAGAGACGCCGCAATGATTGGACACGTCAAGGTCGGCCGTGCAGCGTGCCAGGCCAACTCCCAGTGCTTGCTGGGCAGGTCGCGATGCGATAAGATAAGGCTAGGAGCTGCAGCAAAATCTTCGACTGAGCGACGTCAATCACACCCACCACTGCAATCAAGCTATTAACCACCCATCGCCGCCGCATTTGCATCCGCCCGCCGACGCCCCCGTCATTAAACCAGTCGATACTTGAAAAGTATAGTCTCTTCAGCAACAAAACCCTTCGAACACAACCGTCAAGATGTCTTTCCTCGGACTTGGTCGCCCTAAGCTCTCTTCCGATGAGAAGATTGCCATGGCCGAGCAGGAGATGCGTCTGCTCGCCGACATGCACAACCGGTAGGTGGAAACCCGGGATTCGATGCACCACGCCTCGAGAATCGGTGGTCTTTGTCGTTGACGATATGGAACAATCGCTAACATTGTCTTCCCCCGCGCAGCCTGACCAAGATCTGCCAAAAGAAGTGCCTGCCCGACTACCGCGAGGCTGACCTGAACAAGGGCGAGTCCGTCTGTCTCGACCGCTGCGCTGCCAAGTTCTTCGAGGCACACATGAAGGCATCGGAGGTGATGCAGGCGGAGAGCCAGAAGCGTGGCGGTGGCATGGGCGGCGGCATGTTCTAATTGCGTTATGACGGATCAAACAGATCAAAACCGGGTGGTACTGGAGGAAGCACAGCGGAGCGGACGGTCTCACACGAGACGAGCCCGCCCTCTGCATCAATGTTGTCATGACTGGCAGGCCCCAATTACTCATGGGGAGGGCCTTGAGTAGAGATTCGCATTTTGCGAGCTTGAATAGCATGGCCTGGTCGATACCGAGGATTTCGGATGTATTTTTGAAGCACCCGCGATGGGCTTCGTGTATAATATGGGACTGACCGAGGTCCTTGGAGAAATGAACCACCCTCAAATTCTTATTATGTTGGCTGTTGGTCTGAAAGACTCTGGCGGCCTGTCGAACTTTGGCGAGGCATTTGGCGATGCAGGCTTGACAGGTGCTTCTTTGGATCTATACAGTCGAGGCTGGATTTCGAGGGAAGAAAATCCACTGCCCTGTGCGATGATGACGGTGCTGCCGAGATAATCACGAATAACAATGGGAAAGTCTTACCACTTTGGGAGTCCTACTCGTCCGGTAGTCAGCGAACTTGTCATGGTTCGTTGGTGTCAGGGTGAAAGGACCCGATGAACAGGGAATCGGCACGCAGGGGACCCCGTCTTGGCACTTCAGCGAGAGTTCCGTGCCGAGCAAGAGGCTCGTCGATGATCAAGTCGATACTGCGGTGGTTTCGGACTCTTCCGTGAACCTGCCCGCACGTGGTCTAGTCCATGGCGGGAAAGGGGAAGGGCAGAGAGGTTCGAAATCGTCCGCGGCTCTATGTAGATCACCATCCATCCCTTTCAGGACAAGTCTACCCGGCCTCGCATCTCTAAACCATTCAAGAGCCTCCCTTCTCTCCCAAAAAGGGCTTCGAAAGGGAAATAAATTGGCCGCTAGACTGCACAGCCCAGAGGCAGCCAGGCACAGACATGGATTGTAGCCTATTGCCCGAGCTTACGGTACGGACAAAGCCAAAATGCCGGATTGCTGGGCCCCAGTTGATAGACTTTCCCAACGACACGGCGCCCCGGCGGTAAATTAGATAAGGTAGCGGGCAGGCTGGGCCACACGATGCCACGACGAGGCGTGTAACACTGTCGTCCGCAAGTATTGGATGTAGTAATACGGACAAGCAGGCGCTCTGCTTGTGCTCCCGACATGGCGGCGGAGCGAACGGTGCAAGAGCCATTTCCCGAGTTGCCAAGATACAGGACAACGTGTGTCTCTCCCGTGTTTGGGAACTGGACAAGCAAGAGCCAAGTGAGGAGTTTGCTTGCATGACTCTCTCCTACTGTCCCTTCCTCATGTCGCGAATAACCGGGCAGCGACTCATTCTCTTTTGGATTCTCCCGAGTGAGAGAGTCGACGGGCCTTTCCATGTTACCCCAGAAACCAGGGGTGTTGAAGTGGATTGCGTTGTCTACGCGGCATTGGGCTCTTCCCGACAGGTACCAACGCTGCGAAATGAAGGCACGCCAGCAGCAATGTATCTGACGTGCAAAGAATGGGTCCCGCTTCCGGGATGATAAACATAGCAAAAAGATGCAATACTTTTCCCCGTCTCGCGGTCCGGAGGGGAGGGGAGGGGAGAGGAATTAAGGAAGGTCGGAGGCGAGATTATGAAGAGTGCCCACCGCTGCCAGCCGAATAATTGCCCGATGCAACTCAAGGGGGTAGAGACAAAATGTCGGTCTGGTCTAGAACCAATATTCTCACCCGCACTGCAAAAATAGAAGATCAACCTGACGGCCGACCCGCTTCCAGGTTTTAAAAAAAATGGAAAAAAAGAGAGCACGTCCAAGACCCGGTAGTGACGATGACGGGTAGTACTGTTCACCTTACCCAAGAGGTGGAGGAAGCTACGAATACACTAGGGGGAAAACGCGTACGCGGGTGAACCGCGTCCACCGTCCACATGCTGGCATGGAAGATGATGCCAATCCCGAGCAAGCACTTTTCAACCCGAAAGCTTGGGGGCTGGGTTCGTTCTAGATCTGCGACAGGGGCACGCTCACAGGACGGGCATGACAGACGACGAGGGTTCAGAGGGCGGTCGAGGATAGGTGGTTCCTTGAAGTTGGGCAAACTTTTTGAGTTTCTCTCGGGTTGATGCGTTTCAATAATTCGGATGAAATGAGAGGGCCCTGGGGGGGTTGTTGATGTTGGGCTCAGCTTGCGACGAGAGTGTCTTGGAGGAGGTTTGTAATTTGGCACACACGAAGAAGCACGCGAGGAATCTGGCAGGTAAGGCTGTCGTGGTAGCCCGGAGACTCTGACGAGACTCTTTTGAGACTCTGAATTCTGCGAGAGATGGCAATGAGTGTATGGTGTGTTGTTTGGTGTGGTGTTTGCTGGTGGTTCAACTGACTGAGCCTCAAACCGTGGTGCCGCGGTGCAGTGTGGTGGAGTGCCCGGCGTGGCTTAGCGGCTTCCCTTGCATCTGTCGTCACTGCGCAGGGTCGATCGCCATCAATCCTCTCGCCATCGTCCATTTCTCGGAGCGGCGCACACGGGCAGTTAGTTCGCTTGTGGGGGTGGTGTGGGATCGGAGCCCGTGGCCTGAGAGAGAACGGGCGCGGCATTTGATGTTGGGGGTTGCAACGGCGCCAATGGCCTGGAGGAAGATGACGTCCCAAGACCATGCAAGCCAGCATGCCGTTGACACTACAGAGACATGAACGGCTAGGCAGTTTGACAGAAACAAGAGAGACAGAGGTAGAGAGATAGGAGGCCTCATCCAAAAGGCGAAACAGCGCAGCCTCACAAAACTCGCCAGAGGTTCCCGGTCAGCAAACACGACAAAGACCGTAAACCATCCAGAGACGCGTATTCCGCGCTCGCTACGGGGATCTTAGGAGGGAACGAACATATTGCTTTTGTCCTGGGACCCCGGGAACGAAGAATCCATGGCGGGAAATGCCGCGTCAAGTTAACCTGTTGTAGGATATTACAGTTGTAAGTACGTACCGTATATAACTAGTGTATTACTTGAATGTGCGATACAACAGTCTCCTTTCCTACTGCAACAAATCAGCGTCAGCATGTGAAGGCATATTTTTAAACAGATGTCGAGGACGTCAGGACTCAAGACATGTCAGCCTCTCCTCGTCCCGTCAACAGCATGGCTCGCTCCCAACGGACTTCTAGAGCTGATGTCTGCAAGGCGTTAGCAAGACAACTTGTGTGGTCTACTATGTACGACGGTTCGTTGACGGGCCTCTCAGCTGGGGAGCCAAGGCGTCGTCCGGCTGGGCATCTCGTGCCGGAAGCCCTTCGAGGCTGGGCAGTCTCGTGGGCTTAATTAAGGCCCTGCATGGCACACGGCAAGTCGCTCGGCTAGCTCGCGATGCAAAGAAGGGAAGAAAACAAGGTTGAGCGGGTTGGAATGGAACGGGACTGGTGCGAAGAGCGAGATAGTGTGGCTGTTCAAGCCTCATCACATCTGCATCGTCTTTCTTTTCTGGCAGAACGTTTCCAGGCTCCCGGACTTTGACTTGTTGGTGTGGAGGGCCTCACCAGCTCACCGGAGGCCAAGGTCGGTCCACGATGCCTTGTAAAGCACCATCCCGTCCGTCTCACCCGCGGCCAACGCCTACCTACATGCATGTACTTTGCCCACACTAGCGGGAGGTGCTGTCAACACAAGTCTTGCATGTTAAGGGGAAACGGGTCGCGTGTGTGCAGGCGGGCAGGTGGAGACTGCTGACTTGCAGAGCGGCCCACCCAGCAAGAGCTCCGCTTGCGACCAAGAGAGAGGCAGCCGCTCGCAGGCGACGACAACAGAAGAACTGGTGGTTGCACTAACAATTTGTACAATTGGAGCAGAACCCAGCCCCCTAGGCACTTGGGCAAGTACTGGACATTTAGATACGTACTGTTATGTAGCTAGTGCATGTACACTAGGCACGGCGCAAGGGCATCATGGATCCCCAGTCCTATTCCTGGAGCGAGCTTGCTGCAACCTTGGGCCCGGGTTCTTTGCACAGCCCTACTGTCCCTGGAAAAACAACAAACCACCTCACTTTGCGAGTCTGGCAGTCTGCCTCTGCAAGGACGCACCCACCCAGCGAGGTTGGCAAGTTGGGTTCACTGGCACTCTGGCTGTGCTGTGCCGGCACTAGTGGATTCCATGTATTGTCGGGGTCTCTCGGTGGTGAAGTGAGGTACCTACGTACGGATACATAGCCCAGGTAGGTATTGACGGGACGCTGTAATTAATGACCCAAACGAAGTCGACCTAGGATTGCTGTGCTCCTTTTTTGAGGCCTCTTGGACTTTGGCTGATAATAAACTGCGCCTGGCCCGGTCGGATTTGATCTATTTGTTTTTTCTACATCTTGAACTGACGGTCGACCGGTCGACATCAATTGATTGCTTCGCCATACCTGCGGTACATCCCACATCGCACCAGCGCATCTCACTCGATCCCTCCATCGATCCACCATCCATCGATCCGCCGCACTAATACGAGAAAAGGAGGACGCCGAGTCCTGCTCCGTAATACCAAGGCTCACCAACACCCGACCAGACTTTCACACGCACTCGCACTGCGCGCCGCGGCCAGAACCAGACCACAGCGACCGCCCCACCCTCCTTACACCGTCAGCACAAGTGAACACCTCAACACGCCGCAGCGACGCAGCACAACCTGCGGCAGAAGCAGAAAGCGAAGGAAAATCCATCATCATCCATCCATCCAGCATCACATCAGCTGCGTGATCGTCCAGCGAATCGAATTCGCCGCATCGCGCCTCTCGATACCAGCCGCCACAAAGAACAGCGAAAGAAGCCGTACATCTCCCGACCGTCGTCTGACTTGCCTTGCCAACTTGCCTCTCTCTCGGCTTCTCTTCTCCTCTCCTCTCCTCTCTAGGACTTTCTCCAGCGCCGTCGCACTCAGTTCTCGTCCTTCCCCACTAATTGCCAGTTCCTGGAGCTGGGCTTTCCAGGCGGTCCTTGTCCAGCCTGCCGTCGTCCGTCGTCGTCGGCGTTCGCTTGGCCCCCTCTCTGGTCCTTCCAGCGTCCAGCGTCCAGCGTCCAGCGTCCCCACCAGCGTCCCCACCTCCTTCCCAATTCCTCGCACGCTTTCCGCCTAGTACCACGCCCCCCGGCCACTGCCACTGCGGGCTCTCACTTCGTCCCCGGGGTGCCCTCCACTGGGCTTTCAGGTTCCATAGGTTGTCTCCTGCCCGCAACACCAGCAGCAACTGCGCCTGCCTTCCCGTTACCAAAAGGCAACCCGCGGGCACCACCTAAGGTACCAAGAACCAAGAGGTACAACTGTACCTCGCCCCCTTCCAGTGTCCCTCCACGACCACCCCCCGGACCACACACCATTCACCACACCTCCCGCCCAATCCAGCCTTCCATCCTGCCTGTCAAAAAACCCGGAGACAGCGAAATAGGGCCCTGGACCGCCTTTGTACTGAACAGATCAAACTCCTCAACCCGTTTCAGCTTCGCACCACCAACATTCCTCCCCCATTCCTTTCCCTCTTTTTTCTTTCTTGAACAGCTCCCCCCCTTGCTGCCAACCAGACCCAAAAATTTATACCATCGTTTAAGGAAGAAAAGCGATCGTCCTCTCCCGCGGTCGTTTATTCTTTCTCTCTTTCCTCATTGCTGTCGTTCGCGCCTGCTGTCTCTTTGTCGAATTTCCCGCCGACGGGGTCCTCCCTCGCTCTCCACTCGCTTCTTATCCCTTAAACGCCTCCTCCCCCCCCCCCCCCCCCCCCCCCCCCCCCCCCCCCCCCCCCCCCCCCCCCCCCCCCCCCCGAAAACGACCTCTCGCGTTTCCGTCGACCCCGACCGATCTTTCCCGACCGCTGTCGCCTGTCGCCTGACCGCCTGATTCTCGTCCTCCATCCCTCCCTCTAGACGGTCGACGCCTTCCTCCCCGTAATCTCTTTCTTAACGGCTCCTTCCGGGGAGTCGCCAATACCGTCGACCTGGCTACGAGGCTTGACTCCCGCCGCTCATTGCTCGGCGGTGACCCCAATTTCGCCGGCTACGACCAAGAACTCGCCGCACAACAGTACGCTCAGCAGTATCAACAACAGTACCAACAACAATATAATCCCCCGCAAACATCAGCATACAACCAGGGCTACGCCTTTCGCGAAGGTCTCGCTCCATCCACAATGAACGGTTCGCGCCCAAGCAGTGTCGGCCAGGGCTTCCTCGGCTTCGGCTTTCTTTCTGCCAAGTGGCCGAGGATCTTCTTCCTCATCACTTTGATCCAGGCCATAATTTGCCTGGGCTTTGAGGCGTATGATGCTCCCCAATCTGTTGTCATGCCCCTCGTTTTTTGCTTACAATCATGCAGTTATGTCTTCTGGAAGTTTCAGACCAGCTTGACCGACCTGGGGCCGAACGCGCCTGCAGACAACAGCGAATCGCCGAGAAAGACGATCCCGACCTTCCTCACCCTCTTCATCTTTGGTTTCTTGTATGAGCTTGTCATAGTATGGGATGCTCTGAGGGCCAAGAACACCATCCAGGTCATCGGCGTTTGTATTTCGAACCTTGCCCTGATGGTATACACTGCCATTCAGGTCGACCAGATTTGGGAGGCTTTGGGCGAACTGAAGGACCTAGCCGCCCTCAAGGACCCCAACCTGGACATCTGGCCCGACATCAAGCCTTACCTGATTGCCATTCCGTGCATCCTGTCATTCGGTACCATTGCCATGGGCTTTGTCGCCTGGAAGCTGTACCAGGTGTTCGCTTGGGACATTCTTAAGACGATAGGAGCTGATTATAGAATGAAGAAGCGATTTCTCCACTACCAGGTAAGGTTTACACCTCAGTCGCGCGCCATCCCAGAGCACGCGCTAATCTATCCCAGGTCTACATTGCTCTCCTGAAGTTCGACTTCTTCTTTTTCCTTGGATTCACCGTCCAGTTTTTGGTTATCGTCAACGCTCGCACCGACGCTGAGTTTGGCCTGACTATCGCCGCCATCCCCGTCACCATCGCCATCCTACTCTTGGCCGCCTGGTTCACGAGAATCGAGAACAAGATAGGAATGGTCTCTGTTCTGGTCCTCTACTTTGGCGCCTTGAGCTACTTCATCTTCAAGCTTGTCCGAATCTACCAGCCCGAGACGAGAGAACAGTACAAGGCCGTGAAGAAGTCGCTGACTGCCTTCACGGTGATCACCATCCTGCTCATCATCTGCACCATCGTCAACTGTGTGGTCTGCATGCGCAACTTTGGAGCTGGCTTGAAGAACCACCTGCGCAAGCCCTCTCGGGACCTGGAAAAGAACCCGGACCTGAACTCCATCAGCCTTCATGACGTTAAGCCCCAGGGGGCGCCAACCAGGATGACGATCGACTAAACGACGGGTGGAGCTGGTCTGACCCAACGAGGGACAAACGATGAAAAAGAGACGCCGCGCGATTGTACAAAGACATGACTTACGAACGATGCCACCTTTCTTATCCCCAAAATTCTTAAAAATTCAGGAAGGGATCGTGGACGGACGGAACGGTGGACACGCAGGCCGGGAGCGTGTTGGACTGGTTGAGATTCCCCATCATCGGCTTTTGATTTTCCTTGTTTGTGGTAACATTGTATGGCGTTGAACGAATCAAGCTCCCTCCGCCCTGACGTGGGGGAGGAAGATTGGCCCGAGGGCGGAGTTACGGATTGATACTGCTTAACAACCCTTCCCGAGATACCGCCCACGAACGACGGCAACACGAGCCGCTTCAGGCGAGTAGGGTCGGTTTGTACAGGGGGCTCCTGACGATGCATATTCTCAGGAGCACCCCCGGGACTGAGACGGCAATCTACTTTTGTCTACTTTTGAGACCTTTTCCTTATTGTAACCTAGCGTCAGCATGAGGTAATTGAGAGCGTTTGATAACGAATTCGAGTGGAACCTAGACACAGACAGGGTGAAAAGGGGATTCAAGCCACGATGAACAATTTCCAGAAGAATAAATCTCTTTTTGACGTGATGCTGGCACATGTGTATGGCGGCCATTGTCTTCGGCAAACGGCAACAAGTCGAGCTGTAAGGGGGTAACCAAGTCAGGTGAGGTGTATGTATTTTGAGACACTCTCGCTTTCCAAACCGCC
This sequence comes from Colletotrichum plurivorum, assembly GCA_014235945.1. Classification (NCBI taxonomy): domain Eukaryota; kingdom Fungi; phylum Ascomycota; class Sordariomycetes; order Glomerellales; family Glomerellaceae; genus Colletotrichum; species Colletotrichum plurivorum. The sequence continues at coordinate 260,848 of WIGO01000023.1, read as the reverse complement.
CCAGATCGCTTTCCTGATCTCCAAGTCGAGTCGTTATCTCAATAAACTTATCCCGCTGCCAACATGAACGTCGGTCCTGAAGAAAAAAACACCACCGTCATATCCCACCGATTCCCATGCCGTAAACGCCTAAAAAAAGATCGTCTCGCCCGTGCTCGCGGCGGGCCGTGCTTGAGACTTTGATCGCCAGCCCTGTTTCTTCCTATGTTTGCAATGTCTAGCTTTATCGACAATGCCCAAGTATTCTACACTTTCCAACCCGATGAATCTCAGCCGCAGGCGGTACTCCCTTCTCTGACATAAGAGCGGAAAGGCCGAGAGGCAGGAAAGGGTCTTTCGTCTAGAGCCTGATCTCCCGGGCGTCCTTGATGTGGCCCTCGTTCGGGCAGTAGGGGCACTTGAAGCGAGAACCCTTCGTCAGGCGGTGCAGCGACTCTTTGCAGATGACATGGCCACAGGGCAGCATCATAGGCGGGTTCTGTTCCGTGGTCTGTTCCTTGCTCACGGGGCAGACGAAAATAGGGTGGTAGATCATGCTTCGCGGCAGCGGCGTCTCGAAGGCCAGCTCGTTCTGCGTGGTCCACTCGGTACGCTTGGCCTTCATATAGTTCGTATACTTGATGAGCTGAGGCAGGGCGATGGCGCCGGCGGTGGCGGCTACGTAGAGCGGCGACTCGGCGGACAGGCCCAGCAGGGAGCAGAACTCGCGGGTAAATGAGAGGGCGACATCGTCGAAGGCGGCCGAGGTCTCGAAGATGTTGGCGTAGGGCGATTGGGAGATGTTGGTCGCGTATACCATTGCGCCCGAGAGCTGCTGGATCTCCTTGCGATGGCGGGACTGGAAACGGCCGAAGTTGGCTTGGGCGTAGGCGAGGGCTCCGGCGCGGCCGTTGGACCCCGGTGGGTCGTCGGGCAGGCCGTTCACCTCGGGCCCCTTGAAGAGCCAGACGAACTGGAGCTTGGTGAGCTCGAACTCGAGGTTGGAGCCTCTGGCCTCCAGTTCGTCGCTGTTTTGCTGAGCCCACGCGATGGCGGGGACGAGGTTGCGGCTCTTGAGCTCGTGGAGAATGCTATACATGTTGGCGAATTTATCCTGCAGTTCCTGGGACTGGAGGGAGTGAATGTCGGCTTCGATGGCCTGGTTATTCGGGGACATCGGAGGAGGGCATGGAGGAGGCCGCTCGTGGGCCTCACGGAGGAAGGTGGAGGCGACGCTGAACTGGCCCTCGCGCAGCATGTGCATAGCAACCGCACGGTTTATTAAAGAGGGGTATGAGGCCATCGCATCGTAGTCTGTCGGGAGAGGTCGGAGGGGGAATGACTGCGGACAATGTTAGCTGAGGGATTCGAGCAATGCGGGTACTCGACTGAGACGTACCTTGTCAAGGGCCTTGCCAAAGACCTTTTGGGCTTTTGAAACCTCTTTGAGATCATTGTTTATTGCGTCGAATCCCGCGTTGACAGGATTCTGGAGTTTGGTCATGGTCAGACTGGCGCGGTGCGGGTCGGAGGCTATGGCGCGAGGGGATACAGGTGAGCACACGAGCAGTGACAATGGCGGGGCACCGACCGTACCATTCGCAACTTGTTCCCTCGCCTGGACTAACAGGTCGAGGAGTTTGTCGGCATCCTTGACGGCAGAGTTGAGAGTCGCCTTGCGGAAGCGGGCGAGCTCCGCCTGAAGCGTTGTCATGGGGTTCTGCTCCGCCATGTTGGTTGGTTTCGGGATGGTTTGTGGTGTTGGAGAGTCGGAGGAGTATCGTTGGGTGCGGGAGCGATGTGACTCGGCTGATAGAGGCTACAACCGGCAGGTCATGGCTAAAACCTCCCAAAAATAATTCCAGGCCGACGACTTGGTGATGAGTCGCTACAGGCTCTTAAAAAGAGAGCCGTTGAGGAGAGTGAGTGGTCGATAATCGTGCTGGTGGTCGTTGAGCTGGGGTCGCAGGCTACTGTCACCGATGGCAGGTAGCTTCCTCGGCAGTGGGATTCACTGGGCTTGTTCAGGCAATAGTGGTTGGCAGGAAGCAAGAGGCCTGCACGCCCGTTGACGCAGTGCTGTAGTGTAATTGTCCATCCCTGGGCCCAGCGTAGCGCATCGGCGAAATAGCGGCCCGGGTGCCAATTTTGGGATCCCGAATACCTAGGTAGACACCTAAGAGGGGCGACGGCTGGGGGTGGGGAGCTCTGCCATCCGGGGGTAGATCTTGGGAGACTGGGGAACCTTAGCGGTTTACCGCTACTCTTCACCACTGCCCATTCGCTGGACTGCTAGCAGCGTAGCTACCAACCCAACCAATCCACGACAGCACCAACGCATTGCGTCACATGCCGACCAACCTCCCAACCATAAGTCTAAGGTATCGAGAAGGATAGAAAGATCCAGGAGAACGTGCACTTTACCTGCACGGCGACGCTCTATTTTCCCTCGTAGTTTCCGCTCCTTTCAAACGGCTTGAGGAGCACAAGCGATCAACGAAGAAAGGCGACTATGATCTCGACTGCTCGAAGGTAGCTGGCGCTGTTCTAGTGTCGTCGATGCAAGAGTGCTGCCGCCGCGCTCCCACAAATGGAGATGGCATTCCGATTCCCGTTCCCGGTCAACGATCCGCGGATGCATCGTGAGGAGGAACTCACGCTGGCGAGAGTCGCGTCGCACAATCGCAGCAACCGTCCCTCACCCCTGGATACTCCCTTGCCGACCGATGGACGAAAGGACCTCTCTGTCGAATCTGCGACACCGTCTCCCCTACCGACTCAGAAGAGAAAATGGGTTTTTGCAGATCCTGTAGCCTTCAGGTGGGTGACTGGCAGCTGTGGTCCAGAGATCTTCCCGAGTTAACTGTGTCCTGTCCGCAGATACCTAGAGAGCGATCCGTCCGTTACCGTGGTCGAGCGACGAGGTGTCTTGCGGGGATACGAGCTATATCTGGTCGAACAATGGGCTTGCTCACGAAAGTCGCCCACGCTGGTGATTGTCACCTACACTGGCGACCCGAAGCATTCGGTCATGGTTGGAGTGCTGGCCGTTCCCACGGATGAGAACACCTGGTCCGACCGCTTGCGATTCTATTTCAAGGCTATCCAACAGTACCATGCGCGACCCAAAGAGACGCCCCTGGGCGATGTCATGGTCACGAATCTCAGCAGCTTTCCCTCCGCCCTGACGGTTATTCCGGTTCCCGACGGCGACATTCGCGCGCACCGTCAGGCCTTCATCGTCAACGAAAATCTCAAGCGCCTGGGGTGTTCCGGTCGATCTGGCATGAATCTCTCGGACCCCACACCGGCGACTCAGGCCAAATTTTACCAGCTTTACAAGACCAGCGAAAAGGTCCCCTTCCAACAGTCGGTGATAGAACTCATCAAGTTGTGCCAGGTCTCGTTGTTTATGTTCGGAAAGCTTGATAGCGAGTACATTGACGGATTGCTCTGTGACAAGACGGAAGAAGCCATCGGGAACTGGTGGACGGAGCTGGGCGCCGAGTCGTACAACATAGAGCCGACCGACGGCATTCTGGGCCCCACGACCGTGGCGGCCCTGTTGGGCATGGCGATGGGCGCTAGAAACCGTTTACACTACTACGGTTCCCCGGTATCCAAGGATGTTTTCGACATCGAGAGCACGAAAAGGGGCATTGCCTACTTTCAAAAGTCCAACAAACTTGAGCGGACCAGGCGACTGGATCGTCAGACGATTCTCAAGCTCCACCAGGCCACTGCAAAAGCGGCTGCTGGCGAAGGCTGGGGGGTGCAACGGGCGGTCAAGTCCACCGTCGCAGAAATAGGCGGCAAAAGGGGCGAGCTGGTGATCGGCATGGTTGGTGGAAAGGACAAGGCCGGCATAGCCGATATCGAGACTGTCGACATTGACAAGTTCATCGCACTCGCATACGGTGAGCGCGCCAAGTGGCTCTGGTACGGAAAACCACGGCGAACGGCCCCAGAACCCCAGGAGAAGTCACCCGACATCGCGCCCCCGTTGTTCGGGAAGGACGAGATCGCCAAGCGAACACAGTCCTTACCCCTTGAGGAGGAAATGCAGCGCCAAAAAGAAGAGTCCCCAGGAGTCTATTCAGCTCCGGCACCCGCTTCGGCCGTTAGTATAACCGAGAGTCCTGGAGACAAAGACGCCCTCAGGAAAACCGTATTCAAATCGGTTGCTGGCAGAGTTTCCGATGCCAAGTCCGGTCTTGGGCGGATCAAAGATGTCGTCGGGACGGGACTGCGAGGACATGCCAGTCGTCCTAGTAGAGACGATTATGGCGAAAACGGTTATAACAACGCCGGCATCTCAGCGCTAGCACAATCGTCTGCCGCAGCCTTGTCATCTCCCGTCGTTGTCGGTAGAGCCTTCACGTGGAAGAACAAGCCAGAGGAGTACCTTGAAAAGTTTAAGAAAGAGGCGGAAGCGGCTCAGGGCATTCCCGAATCGTCAGAAGAACTCGCCACGGCGCCAGAGACGGCCAAGCCAGCGCGAGATTCATCAGAGCCGAGCTTAACACACGTTGAAGGCGAGCTCGCAACACCTCCCAATGGCCCGGCCAAGGACGAACCTGAGCGGATCCAAGCTTCTGTCGCCGGTTCCGTTGTTGACGAAGCCGACCTCCACGGCCCTTTCGAAGCTGAGCGGAGCTGCAACAACGCCGTGAGCTTTCTCCAACGGCGGCATTCCATTGCCGTCTCGAGGCTCTCATACAAGCATCCGCTGAATGAGGCAAGATGGCCGCGAAGGCTATCCTTTGGTGACGCAGAAGAGGCGGTGCTGCGGTGGGAAGAAATCACCGACGTATACGATGATAAGCACTTTGCCACAGCCGACGCCCTGATGCAGCAGGCGAGCCTGGCCGAGTTCGCCCGGAGCCTTTACGACTCGATCGCCACGATCAAGCGGGAGGTCAACCCGTGGGTCGAATCCAAAGTCAAGGCCGTCGAGGGCATCGACGAGCACTACGCGCGCGAGCAGGAGGACCTCCAGAACCTGTACTACCAGCTCAGCGAGGCCTACCAGCGCGTCAAGCAGAGCTCGTCGGAGCTCATCGCCGAGGAGCGCGCGCACGTCACCGAGGCGATTAAGGAGGTCGAGGTCCTCGTCGCGCGCCTCGAGTACGAGATCAACGGCCTCGTGAGCAAGGTGGACGACGTGGAGGACGGCGTGAGGCTCTTCGAGAGGCAGGTCGAGGACGTGGAGAAGCGCGCGGAGGAGCTCAAGAGGACGCTCGAGACGGAGGGGTGGGCGCACTGGTTCGTCAGGACGCTGACGGGCATCGGCACGGGGCCGAACATCACGAGGGGATCTTGAAGGAGGAAGCAAAGTGGTGGTCTTCTGGGCTGCATAGCGTGGTTCGTTTTTTACTCATTAGGAATACCCTCGAAGGTTTGCATCGCTTATAGTATAATTTCTTATGGTGCGTATTTGGGCACACGGCATGTATATTCAATATTATCTTCCCGGGAGAGCAGACCGTCTCTAGTGAATACCTCTGGATTAACCTGCGTTCGAACCAGAACCGAAGGCGACTATTCCCAGACCCCTCCCTATTAGATGTTAGCCAACCCCTTTTTTAGACCTCCCATTTCTAGCATTGTAGATGACGCTGCTCAAGATTTGAAGCCGAATAGGCGAGGTTGAAAAAGCCGTTTCTAACTTCGTATCTATTCATCACCTAGCTTTTGATATCTAAACCATGACTTCATCAATAGCTCCCCCGTACCCATTCCTATCAGATCCTCGACCCCCAGTCCCAGACCTCCAGCCCAACACCGCCAACAACGACCTTCCCGCCCTCGATGACCTCCAGGTCCCCAGCGTCAGCGACGCCGCTGTACTCGTCCGCCAACAGCGTGACCTCCTCGACGCCGCCGCGCCATCCCAACTTCCACATCTTGACCCTCTGGTCGTTGCTCGCCGTCGCGTAGACCACCTCCCCGCGCTCCGTGGCCTTGAGCACCGCGAGCCCGTTGATCGCCGCCGCGTGCGCCTTCCTCACGCCCGCCCTGCCCATCGGCGCGAAGCCCGCGCCGGGGTCCAGCGTCGTGATGCCCAGCGCGTTGTCGTCGCCTCCCGTGAGGACCACGGCGCGGTCTGCGGTGTGGTGGACGTCGAGCGCCTTGATGCTGCTCTGGTGGATCCGCGTCGTGTGGCGGAGGACGTACTCCTTTTCTGAAGATTGCCAGACGGCGAGGACGCCGTCCGTCGCGGCGGTGAGGACCTGGTACGAGCCACCGTCGGGGGAGATGTGCAGGTGCCGCGCCTGGGTGAGGCAGGCGCCGGTGTACCGCCCCTGAGCGAGCAGCTCGAAGCCGTCGCCGGCGGTGTACTTATACGTCTTGACGACCGAGTTGGAGAAGGCCATGGTGATGGCCACGGCCCCCTCGCCCAGGTCCGCGACGTCGAAGCTCGTGATCCGCAAGTCCCCGTCGGCGCTCCTGTCAGAGAACACCGCCTCGCGCATCAGACCCAAGCCCGCGGGGCCGAGGTCCCTCGCCCTCCAGACCATGAACTCCTCGTTCCCGCTGCAGCTGAAGAGCAGCTCGTCTCCGAGCCACTTCAGCGCCTGGAGGCCCGCCGTGTGGACCTTGACGACCTTGACGCAGCGCAGCCCGCGCCGCAGGGGGTCGGCGGCGTGCGGGGCGTACCTCCAGATGCGGATCGCCGTGTCCTCGGCGCCGGTGGCGATGTATCCGCCCTCCGAGCGCGCGATGGCGCGGACCTCGCGGCCGTGCGTGCCGCGCTTGAGGGTGCGGTGGTGCGCGGCGGCGAGCTTGGGCTCGGGCTGCTCGTAGACGCCGAGGGTGGCGGCCTTGTTGAAGACGAAGCGGATGCGGTGGTCGCCGGACTGGCTGTAGGCGAAGGCGCGGTGGGCGCCGCCGCAGTCGACGCGGACGAGCTCCTCGTGGCGGGTCTCGTTCCAGACGATGAAGTTCTTGCTGCGGAAGCCGGCGAGGATCAGGTCCGGCCCGTCGAGCCAGGCGTCTTCGACGTTGGGCACGGCGGCGGGGGCAGTCTCGTGGCGGAGGAGGAGGCCTGCGGCAGGGGAGGAGAGCTCGTAGACGCGGTAGTTGCCGTCTCTGCTGGTCGTAATGATGTGCGATGATGCGGAAGACGAGGTTGGCAGGTGCTTGATGGCGGTGATTGCGTCGTTGGTGCGACGCTCTGGCGCGGGGATAAGGGTGAGCCGGTTGCCGTTTTCGCCCCCGTCGCGGCGGAAGATGCTCATGTACCCGTGCCTTGAGCCGAGGATCAAGAGGCCGTCGGCGAGGCAGGCCGCGGTAACGACGAACCTGCTGTCAAGCTCGGGGACGGCAACCATGGAAGTTATCGCGGATGTTTCCAAATCCAGCGTGATGAGTTGCATCGCGTCCTCGCCTCCCAGCATAGTCACGAGGAATTCGACTTCCTTCTGCGCATTGCTCTCTGCCGGGACTTCATTTGCGGCCGACGTGCCGAGGCAAAAGATATCAGCGACCTTACCGGGCAGCGAACCAACCTGCCGGACCTTTGAGTCCCTGTGGAGAAAGATCTTCCTGTTCGCAGTGCCAAGAAGCGCCAGCCCCTGAGCCGGGCTCTTGAGGCTCGTACAAGCCCTCAGCGCGGTGAGCGTTTCCCCATCGGTCCCGATCTCGGACCACGTCAGCTCGGGTCCGAACGAGCCGACCAGTAGCCGACCAGTGGTGCTGGTGGCAAGCATGGTATCCTTCGAGATGAAGGTGAACCGTTGGAAAGCCTCTCTCGTCTCCGACGGGATCGCGAATTCGGGACTACGTGCCGGCAGCTTACCGACCACGTCTCGCATCACCAGCGTGCGCAGCTCGCTCGGGAGGTCCTGGAACTGCGACCCGGTTCGGTGCGAGAGGAGGTTGACCTTGCTATCCTGACCACCCGTGGCGACCAGAACCTCACCGTCCTGCTTCTGGAGCATGGCAGTGGCCCAGATGTGCTTCCCGTCGTGACGTGCGTACGTCTCCTGGTGCGTGATCTTTGCAGGGACCTGTGCGTCATCCCCTTCGGTGCTGGCGGGAGTCAGACACTTCTGCCGCCACTGCTCCGCACCGACCTCCAGCGTCCACGTCTGCAGCGTCGAGTCCTCGCCGAACGAATAGATGGTTGCCGCAGATCCGCGGGCGAGCTCATCGAGCGTCCCGGGGAACCTAACGTGCCAAATGCGCGAGATGTGGCCCATCACCATGGCGAGAGGCGCGCTGGAGGCGACCTGCGTGGCCGTCAGATCCGCAGCCGCAGCACCCCCAAACCCAGTTTCCCTGGCCTCTCCAAAAGCGTCATACTGCAGGCGCGGGGCCTCGGGCCTCTCCGAAATGTCCCAGATGCGAATCGTCCGGTCATCACTGCAGCTGGCCAGCAGACGTGCCTTCTTGCCGTTCCCGAGATCGATCTCTGGCGAGATGTCGACGCCGAAGATGGAGCCCTCGTGGCCGCTGAAGACGAAGAGCACCTCGCACCACGGCTGCTTGTCGTCGCCTTGTTCCGAAAAGTGGCATTTCCAGAGGAGGATCTCGCCAAAAACGGTGCCCCCGGCCACTAGCAGAGAGGTCCCGGAGATCCACGCCAGGTTGGCCGAGTAAAGGATCGGCCTGGACGGAGACACGACGCGCCCAAAATCGAGCGTCTTGCCGTCCTCGGCGAAGGAGAACTCAACGACTTCGTTGTGTGCCGTCACCACTACGCCGCGGCCCGGGTCCTCGAGCGAAATCGCGCCGTCGTAGATCCAGTCCGGTGCCTTGGCCTCGACGAGCTTAGGCAGGCTCTCGTCGCCGGCAAGACGCTTCTCGATGAAGCTGACGGGCACTACGGTCACAGCCTGGTTGCCCCAGAGAAGTACATACTGCTTCTGGCGGCAGCCCCCAACGCTGATGCCGTGGATAGACTGGGCGCGGAACACCTGGAACCGACAGCACAGCCTGTTCTCGTCGTCGTAGACGTTGAGGTTCGTGTCCTCCCCTACGAGGAGATACGTCCCAGGCTCGCCATCACCTTGCCGGGCTGCGGCGGTCAAGAAGCAGAGGGCGGTGACGGGGGTAAGCTGATGGTCCCGCCGCAAGAGGGACCCGGCTGCGTCTAATTTCTGCTTTGGTCATGTCAGCCTGCTCAGTCTTGGAATTTCTCCTTGTCAGGTCATCTCTCGAGCCGCGATGCGACGGGGCGCGTATTTTTGAAAGCGAAGGATTGCTGATGACTAACTGCATGGTAACTCATGGAGAGCAGACGGCGTCGGCGAACCGACGAGTGAAAAGGAATGAATGGTTCGGTCTCCAAGCTCGGACTTAAATCTCACCGGAGGGGTTGTTTTAGTCTCCTTGGTGCTAGAGGTGTTTATTGTGCGAGAGTTGCTGCCTACGGTGCCAGGATCATGATGCTAGCTTGCGGCTGACCTGTGCAGGAATCCTTCTCGCTCTGTCGTCGCGGGTTGTGGACCGAGTCATCGTCCTTTGGTTGGGTGGTGGAGTTTTTTGATGTTTGTGGGAGAAATTTTGAGGCATCGGTCAACAGTGTGGATAGTTAGCAAGCCGCACGTTATCGACCGGCTCACTTACCACCGGCCAGCGACTCAATAACGCCGCTTACACATGAAACGCACACATCACAGAAGCAATAGCAATATTTTTGGAAAAGGTACTGTGAGAAGTAGACGAAATCTTTTTTCGCTGTATAAGCACGGTTTGAAAATCTATAGACAGTAAGCCTGGTTGGGTATCATCCATCCCCAGGTATCTCCTTTCTTCGACCGTCATCCACCATGCGATCCATGTACATCAAACTACGCATTCATGTCCACCCCCTCGCGTGTCGTCGTCCTCGTTATAGTGAAAGCCGTTACCCAACGCCAACGATGCAAAATCAAGTGGCTGCCAAATTGCACAACAACCTCGTACAGACATTACCACCCCCTAGTTGGAAAAGACCTTAAGAGCGGTGGGAGTAGGGCTCGTAAGCCATGTCGGAGCGGGGAGCACCGCTGGCGTAGCGAGGAGCACCGTACTGAGTAGCCTGCTCCTGCTTGTAGACACCGTTCTCCTCGTGGATGGGCTGGTAGGTGCCAGTGGGCAGAAGCTTCTCGCCGTCGCTCTGGCGCTTGCGCTCCTTGCGGGTGTGGCTGGGAGCGCAGCAGCAGATAGTGAACATCCAGAAGAAGCCGGCACCGAGGGCGAGGGCAGCCGAGATCCAGATGAGAGCGAGGTAGCTGTTGTTGAACGAAGCAGAAACGCCGTAGAACTTGGCGGTGCCCTCGACGGCGCCGACGACAACGACGGACATGGCAGTGGAGAGAGCGGCGGAGGCGCAGACGGCGACGGAAGCGAGCGAGGCGACGAGGAAGGTGATGCACGACATGACGCGAGTGCAGTTAGCGAAGATGCCGAAGACGATCTCGAGGCCGAGAGCAACGAAGGCGATGATGTAGGCGACCTGAGTCCACTTGGTGACGGTCTTGAAGGCGGACAGGGCGGTGGTGACCTCATCGGGAAGCTCAATCTTGCGGCCGGCGGCGGTGCCGATGGTCTCGAGGGTGCTGGTGTTCAAGTACTCGGCAGCCCAGTCGAACTTCGCCTTGGTGCAGGTCTTGTCGCCGTTGGAGGCGGTAGTGCAGTAGCCCCAGAGAGCGACATCGTAGAGGTTGTCGAGTCCGAGGTCGGCAGCGGTGATGTTGCTGGTCTGGGTAGTGCCGTCGGTCTGGGCCTTGGAGATGGCGTTGGTGCCGTCGCCGGTGAGCAGGGCGCGGTTGTGGTAGTTGCCGAAGTTGACAGGCTTAGCATCGCGGCTGACTATACTCTGTACCGAAGCCGGGTTGATCTCGAGATCGGTGAGGTTGACGCGGAACATGTAAAGATCCTTGTTGGAAACACCACCGAGAGCAGCCACCATCAGAAAGATGAGGGAGCCAACGGTGAGAATGAATGGCAGAGCCACACAGATAAACCGACCGACACCCATTTTCTCTTTTTGTTGTGTTTGTTGGTTGTGTTTGTTGTTTTGGTGATGTAGATAGGTCCCGGAGTGATTCAGGTACCTAGGTGACTAAAGGCGGGTCGGTGACTTCAACGAGAGTATCTAGGAGATGAACGATCGTTGATTTAGAGTTGTGGAGGGAGGAGAGATCGGTAGCGAAGGAGAAAGGGATCTAGATTGAGCCCTTTTTGAGTGTTGGTTAGAGGCGAGAGGGGAGCAAACGGATGTGAGTGTGATGAGAGCAAGAAGTAGAATTAGGCTGTCAAAGGACGGACGAGCGTAGATGTTTATAAAACCGCGAGCGAGGATGGCCGTCAGGAATACTACCGATGTCAGAGGGCGCAGGGCCAGCAGGTTGGTGGGAGGGACAAGGACAAGGACGTGGCGTGGCGCAGTAGAAGGACGAATTCTGGTGGAGATGGGACGGATTGATGCGCAGCGAGCCCGGCACTCGCTGCCCTCTGTCTCTACACTAGCGTAGCAATAGGTCTTGGGTACCTGCCCCTGCTGAAGGCTGGAGCTCCAGCTCCCCGCCTAGGGCAGTGATGCGCTGTGGTAGGTTCGCTCATGCTAGGTGTGGTGGGAGCCCATAGCACGGGCAGACTGCTGCTGCGCGCGCACATCACCGCGCAGCGTGCGGAACACGCTACGGAACATGGCAATTCAAAGTAAAGATACATCAGTACACTACATCAGTACCCGGGTCCCTCTGTCCCTTCTGAAGGGACCCACCTTCCCGCCTGTCGCTCCCCTGGCTGGCTGCTGACGGGCTGCAACCCGCCTCCACGCTGCTTAGCGGCACGACTCAGCCCCCGGTCCTGCTGGGAGCACCCATGACCAATTGGGTGAGGGATCCCTCCCTCTCGCCCGAGCAACGGCGTCGACCGGTGCTGGAACTGGTTGCGGTGGCTCCCTCTACGCTGCTCTCTCTCTGTTATTCTCTGGGCATCAAAGGTGCTCTCAGCCGGTGATGGATCATGGCCTTCTTTTCCTCCCACTTGCCGTGCGGTATGCTCGAATCATCACCCATGTTCGCACATGTCCGTCAGGCACATGCGGTGCCGTCTTGGCTTTCTAGAGTTGATTGCCTTGGAGATGACCGATGCACTCGACAGAAAAGAGACGGATCAAAATACTTAATTAAACAGCTTACTGCGTAGTACGGATACCGCCTGTAAAAAAGATGTTGCCTAGTGTAGGAGGCACCTTTGGTAGGTACCAACTCGTGTCATGGCAGGGATGGAATTCCGTAGGGCAGATGCCGATGACGCCTAATAGTGTTTGCACACTAGTAGTGTAGCCGGGAAAGAGGAAAAAGTATTTCCTGGGTGTGCTGCCTGCGCACGGGTACTTTCTGACACTGGTGCCAAACCTTGCCCACCAGCTCTTAACGTCTTTTGTCGACGATGGCCCCCTGGCATTTCGGATCCCACAGCAAACAGAGGAAGAAAGCCCCGTCGATGCCCGCCGCAGGTTGACGAGGAACATGGCCGGGCCAAGAACACCAAGAGCTGAGTTGCTTAGCGGCCCTGCCAATTATCCCATTACAGACCGATTCGTCGACCGGCGGCGTTGCCAGCGAGAGAGGCTAGGCCGCTTGTGGCGAACGAACGAGCCTGCGACTTGTCGCGCGCAGTCGTGTAATATTCTAATAATTCTTAGGTAGCCTTTCTACTGTTCGGGGGTAATACATAGTAGTAGAGGAGAGTCTATGGTGTGTCTCTTGACCCGTGCCTTTCGCCCCTCCCACCCTTCAAGTCGGAGTACGCGTCCTGTCTCTTCTCTCGTGTTTCTCATTCGCCCTTGAACGTGTTTGGCCGGTCGGACCTGTGTCGTGAACTCGCAAGTTCAGATTACTGAGGTCCGGCGGACGCAGCACACTGTGCAGCGTACCCGGTACAAGCCTCCGGGGGCGACTCGTTCACTCAACCGCCCCCATATTCTTGACGTTTCCATGGGCGGTCTTCCTTGCAGCGAACGACGTGAAATACCGGTCAATCTGTCAATCACCATGCTCGTTTGAAGCCGATCAGTGATCTGTTGCTCAGTCACTGCAAAACATCGACATCAAGTTTTTGCCATGATCGGCGCCGGCGACGCGTCCAAGCTGCACGTCGGGCCCCATCTGTCCACGCAATTAAAGTGGTCCGGGGGTGGTCGTCATCCTCCGGAGGCTCAGCTGTGCTGTTTATTTTCCTTTAGTGCCTCTACCAGTCCCTTCGCACATATTTTGCACCCTGCATCTTTTACCGCACTTGGCACCGGGTTTTCTTTCACCCACGTTCCCGACCAGTCAGGTCATGGCGAGCTCAGCCCCGTGAGAAGGGCTGGTAGCAACCGGCAATCGGGCAGATGAGGTTGTATTGGTAATGTGTGTGGCTGACATGCGGGGCGGGCTGCGAGATCGCCCACTTACCTTACTTTCGGCCTTGGCTTGTGCTGTGGCTCCTTCCTGTAGGGCAAAGAGGGGAAAAGTAGGTGGTGAGCTAGGCACATAATAGACTAGCGTGCAACCGTAGTGCACGCTACCAAAATACGTTTTACTTAACGTGGCCAAAGCCGATAAAGCGGAAGTCTCTACGATCCCTAATTTTAGAAACCAACTCGGGCTGTTCTTCCACCGCCACTTTGATGATAGATATTCACCACCAGGGCCCGACACCACATTCCGCCTGCCGCTCCGGCGCCGGAACCACCGTCGCAAGGCTCAGTTCGATATGGGGCTAGCCCGAGAGGTTCTTTTCGGTTTTCAGAATTGCCGGCAGCCGGACTGTCTAAAGCAAATATCGAAGTCGTCATCGTTGGTCGGCATCCCCCGAGTTTCTTCAACGACTTGACGAAACCACATCATCACCGCCACAACGGCCGAGCGCAAAGTCCGCGACCATCAGGCCCCGGAAGACCGTAGGCGCAGCTCGGCAGCAGCTTATCAATCTTCGGAGCCGCGCCGCGCGCATTCATCGGCACCCGGGGAGGGGACGTTCAACGCCCAATCGAGAGGCGTCCGTCTCTTGGGCCGCGAACACCATCGTGGCTCGGCGATCCATGCTCATTGCTTGAATCACGGCCCGCACCTGACTGGTCGACCTTCTTTTTGGCTTGTGGGCGTGTGGAGAGATGAACGGAACGCTCGCAGCTTCGGTATGCCCTCTGGTTCGTCACAAAGTGGGCTCCTCGAGACGCGAGCGAAGAAAAAGTTTGCAGTGGCAGCTATCTCGACACGTCGTCTCACGAATACATCTTGGCAACTAATACCTACCGCAGGTTGGCAGCGGCGCTATTGGCTCTCTCTCATATCCTACCGGGCCCCGTCTCTATCTGTCTCTTGGCGTTCGTTTTGCTTCTCTATTTGGGGGCGCTCTCGGATGATTGGAAGGGGAAGGGTAACCTTGGCTGCGACGTCGTTCGTCGAGGACGCCGGGACGATAGCCAGGTTCCACGGAGATGGCGGTTTCCTCGTGGCATGCCATCGGACACCACGCTCGCACACGTCCCACCCGTCTCACGCCCCCGCTGCAAGAGCCTGTCTGACTGAAGGTGGAAAAAAGTTCAACTCGAGTCGAGACCCGTTTCAGCGGGCAGAGCGAAATGAGGTTCTCGGGAGACCCTCAATTGCGGGCGAGCAGGGGAGGCCTGCTATAAGGCTGCCCCGGACGGCTTACAAGGCGCAGCCTTCTTCTGTCGGCCTCTGTCTCCTCAAAGAAGCGCTACTCCGAGTCCATGCCGGCGGGGTCGCAATTCAATGCCTCCGGGGCGGCGAAGCCGGGTCGACGCGCCGAAGTCTGCACTCCGTACACCACACGACAATCGCATTACAAAACATCTGCCCACCCGTGTGCTTCGACCGCTGTCGCACGCCGACTGATGGCGTGGTTCTCGGGATGCGGTCCGGAACGTGATGGGCGGCACCCGAAAGGCGGCGCGTTTCGGCCTTGGCTATCGACAAGTGCCCGTCGGCCGTGATGGACTGCGGCTGCAACATCATCCTCCATGGCCGGGGGACCACGACAGCGGGTGTGAAGGGTGCAGCCAGGCTGGAACAAGCTGCTCTGCCGTCCATTCATGTTTGCTGCATCTGCGCAACGTGGTAAGCAACCCCCACCTCTTTGAGGCCCTCGACCGTCGCACGGCAGCCAGTGAGAGCACGTGTGGACGCGGGAACAACGCACGCGTGGGAGAGCGGTTGGCATAGAAGAAACGACCGGTGTCAGGATACGAATGCCTGATACGGAGACGAACGGAAGTCTGTCACAAAGCGACGACGGTTGAAAACAGGCGGCGTTGCGGGGTCGTCGCGACAGGTCTTACCGTCGTCCCGCGTCTCTGGATGGCGGTGACAGATTCATCATCGTTATCGTCGTCAGCGCGTGTCGGGTCGGAGGGGCGACGCGCGTATCTCAAAACCTCGAACGAAGCTTGGTGATCCGATGGCCTCCGTGTGGACGGAGACTCGCATGGCCGTGTTTTGCCCTTGGCTTCGACTTGCGGTTTGGAAGAGCCGTGTCGGTGGCAGTGCACGGCAGTGGCAGTGTGGGGCGGCCAGTGCACCTCGCACCGCTACCGTAGTGCCGGAGCCGGATGGCGTTGTTGGACGATGGAAATATGCTCGTGGACCTGGAACTGAAGCCGGAGTTGAGAATTTGGGGTCCGAGGACCGTACTCTGCCTGCAGTGCAATACGGGTCACGGACAGGCTGCACTTGGAGGCAGTCGTATCTTCCACCTCGAATGTGTTAAGGGTTGCTTTTGACGGATCTCTCGGAGCATGCCAGCTCAGATTCTGACCACCAGGCGTCGTGGCATATCATGGGTCGCCTTCACCAGGACTTTTGAGCTGCTCAAAATGCAGTAGGAGTCCTCATAGGCAGCGCGATTGGATGCCCACGTCGCCGGCTAATACTCCAAAGCTCCGACCTGCATCAACACCGGTGAGCCGAAGACAGCTGCCACAGCTACCTACGTAGTAGTATCCGTATGTGCGGTACTCTCTGCTGTGACTTCCACCCCATCCCACCCCTCCGCGTCCTCCCCTCTCCGTCCCGTCTCATCTCGACATGTCGTCCCCTTCCTCCCCTCCCCTCTCCGCCCGCTGCCGCACACTCACATACGATGTAGACACTAAACTGGAGGTGCAACCACCACCGGGAGGACCCAGCAACCTCGTGGTCTCTCCTTAATGCCCATGAGGGACCATGAGTCGAACTCGGTCACAGCCGCAGTTGCGCTGGGCTGTTTTGCAAGCGCGAGACTTGCAGAGCATCATGACGCGCTAAATACGGTGGAGAGGCGCTTTTTGACGCCAAGTGTCGTCACTGAGAGTGTTGAGCCCACCGTATTGTGCTCATGGAAGCGGCGGGGGAATGTGGAGGATGGGGAAGAGGACTAAGGTAGAGGAAGTAAAAGAAGTAAGTATCTTTACCGCTAAATGGCAGCGAGGAATACCTGCTGGGCGGACAGCGTATCGGCTCAGTGCAAGCGGCGGCAGCGGCCCACGCCTCTTGCCCACTTTGTGGTCCCTCAGTGCATCAGTCACCACTCGCCAAGGGTCACCACTGCTCCGCGTCTGCGCTTGCATCTTGAGACCATCCGATGGCCCAATACAAACTTGCGGAGTACTGTGCTGCAACTGCGCACTGCGTACCGCCTGCTGAAGTTGCACTGCATCTGTCCTTCCCATCTGGTGTTTCACCCCTCCCATTGGGCGCCAGGGAAAGTGGTAGCTCCGAGCTGCTTCTAGACCCTCCAGCCAGAGCCGGGGCCAGGTGAGCACGAGGATCGAACGTGACAGGTCTGTACTAGCAGCCGCAGGACGACACATGATGCATGCTTCCATTCGATTCTCTCTCATGGCCGGGGAGTGTCTCCGGTATGAGGATCGCGGGAGGGTATGAAAAAAAAAAAAAAAAAGCCCCCAAAGTCCGGGTTGCTTGCCGTAGGTATTTGGCCCCCAACCCTGATCTACAGCCTGCTACGTTGATCCGGTGTTCCGTTTATGTGCATCTTCTGAGTCTCCATCACACCTTATCACCTTTCTGTGTAGCTAAGAGCCTGGCAACAAAAAGACACTTTTTCCTTTGCCCAAAGTTGTCGCAATCAGGACATTAGGGGGCTGATGTCTGGTTGAGAGCATTAATTACCGCGCATGTATCACGTCGACTTGCTTGCCATTCTGTAATCAAGGCTCTACAACGTTGGGCTCAGCAGGGGGGGCGGAGAAGAGAACAAAAAGCAAGGCCGAGGCAGGCTGGAGTACCAGAGAGACGAGGCAAGGCAGGGACAAGTCAAGGTTCCTTATCCTTAAAACTGGTCGTCGACATCGTGTGTGGCAGGCTGGTCAGCCCAGGCTCGGTGGACCAGCACAAGTTTCAGGCGGCGTCGACAGGGAAAACAGAGCGACCAGAGACAGCACGGCTCCTCCTTGAGACCAAAAGTTGTGCCCGTTGTGTCCCCATCCAAGCCCAACCCAGAACCCAAGAGCGCTCCCAACTCCATCTTTGGATCCTTGGCGAAAGGCCAGCCGCCAACCACGCTCTTGGGACGGCCGGCCGGCCGACTGGGCTGGGCTGGCAATGCTGGGTAGGTGCTGGATTAAGCCAGCACTATCCGTACCTAGGTAGGTAGAGAAGAGACACCGAACTTCTTCCTCTATGTGCAGATTCTGCTGATCGACTTACCTTTTCTCACCACTTCCACTTTCTTCCCACCACAAACCTGCAGGCCCGGCGCAGCTTGCCAGGCAAAACACCACACACACAGCACGCAGCACTCGCACTTTGCACTCCCGCGTTCCCTACCATCCATTAACACTGCGTATCGAACCTTAGTTACCTACCTACCCTAAATACCCGAGCTACGTACCTCAAAGTACCTTTTCCCCTTTTGCAACCTACTTTGGTCTCCCGCAGCAACACACACGCCGCCTCGACTCTCCGCCGTCAACACTCCTCCTCCGCATGCTCTTCCGCTCCTGCTCGCTTCCTAACCCTCCTCGATCCATCTTCCCCCGCATTCCATTGAGTTGCATCTCGCCTTGCTTGACGCTTAACAACCCGACCTGAGAGTATTACCGCGGAGCGTTTAGCTATCTTCGAGGTGAGTAACCTACGGGTCCGAACCTAATTGCCGTGGGCCTGGCCTTGGCCCCCCCCCTGCTTGCCTCTGCCTACCTTACGCAGCCGCCTTCCGCCGCCCGCCCGCCGCTTTCGTCCCTGCTTGCCAGCGGGAACTCGGCTCTACCACCTTATCTCCTGCCCATGCGCGCTCTGCACGAGGCTGACCTGACTTCTTCGCAATCCAGTCCTCGACGAATCCCTCAATAGCTTCATTGCGTCCGCGCGGCCGATTCGTATCTATTTTCCCTCACGCTTGTCCGAACTACACTCCGCCGAGAGCCACTGTCGACGTCACCCGCCCGCCCGCCTCCTCGCTTACAGACAACCCCAACTGCTCCTAGCGATCGATCAAAGGCAATCGCCTTACCGCGCCCAAAACGGACAACTCAAGTGGACGCCGCTCTCCCTCCCGCATCCGCTTCCTGTCCATCCTCGATCGTTTATTCCATCCTCCCTAGGACTGGCATTGTAACCCAGCATCACAACTTTATCTCGCGGCCCCTCCCAGACTTCTGGTGTAGCGCCGAAAACGAGTTGGCTAGCCCATACATCAGACGAAGACGAGGCCGGCCGACGCGCATACCCGATATACACACATCACTCACCGCCGCCGTCCCCCGCCTTTCCGCCGCCGTATAGACCTACATCATGGGAAACCAGCCCTCCAAAGAAGGCGGCCACGCTTCTGGCAAGGGCGCCGGCAGTGAGCGCACTGCCGAGGACCTCAAATCATACCCCTCCTTTGGCAGGTCCGACACCAAGGACTCCTCTCGCTCCTTCAAGGCCCTGCGGTCCAAGATCCCCGGCTCGAGCAAGACTGACAGCCCGAGAAACTCTGTCGTCGCTTCGCCTGGTGATGAAAGGTCCGACGCTGCTTCCGTCAAGTCGGGCAGGAGCGCAAAGTCCGCTGCAAACCGAGGCCGCAATGACTCCGCCACCTCGCCTGCGTCGCCCTCGGGCGAGCTCGAATCCCCGCTCGACGACTCTCAGCCCCCGCCGTCTCCCACGCAATCCAGCACCATCAAGAGCGGCCACCACGATGTGAGCGCCGCCCAGGCCTCCGGAGAGGTTGACCACGTCTCCGATCAACCGCCCTGCGCTGGTGGCAGTCTCAACACCCACATGCAGCAGCCCGGCAAGTCCATTTTGGCAAAGGGCGGCGATGGCACCGCCACTCCGGTCGCCAAAACTTCGTCGACCGGTTCGGGGCAAGAGGGAGGCGTTGCCATGAGCGAGATCAAGGACATTGACCTGGACGACTTCATCAAGCGACTTCTCGACGCAGGCTACGCCGGCAAGGTCACCAAGAGCGTGTGCCTGAAGAACGCCGAGATTGTAGCCATTTGCCAGCGAGCCCGCGAGGTCCTCCTCTCCCAGCCTGCCCTGCTGGAGCTCGACGCCCCAGTCAAGATTGTCGGCGACGTGCACGGGCAGTATACAGACCTGATTCGCATGTTCGAGATGTGTGGCTTCCCGCCTTCCGCCAACTATCTCTTCTTGGGCGACTACGTCGACCGCGGCAAGCAATCTCTCGAGACGATTCTGCTCCTGCTCTGCTACAAACTCAAGTTCCCCGAGAACTTCTTTCTGCTGCGGGGCAACCACGAGTGTGCCAACGTCACCAGAGTCTACGGATTTTACGATGAGTGCAAGCGGCGCTGCAACGTCAAGATCTGGAAGACTTTCATCGACTGCTTTAACACGCTGCCTATCGCTGCCATCGTCGCCGGCAAGATTTTCTGCGTCCACGGCGGTTTGTCCCCGGCATTGAGTCACATGGACGACATCCGAAACATTGCGCGACCTACCGATGTCCCCGACTACGGCCTGTTGAACGATCTGCTGTGGTCTGACCCTGCGGACATGGAGCAAGATTGGGAAGCCAACGAGAGAGGTGTCAGCTATTGCTTCGGTAAGAGGGTGATACTCGACTTCCTCGCAACGCACGACTTCGACTTGATTTGCCGAGCGCACATGGTGGTCGAGGACGGGTACGAATTCTTCAACGATAGAGTCCTTGTAACAGTTTTCAGTGCCCCCAACGTGAGTTGTCCTATTTTACTTTTTTGGCCATGGGGCTCAGCTGAACGGTTCAAACAGTACTGCGGCGAATTTGACAATTGGGGTGCTGTCATGTCCGTTTCCAACGAGCTGCTCTGCAGCTTCGAGCTTCTCAAGCCGTTGGACTCGAGCGCGCTCAAGAGTCACATCAAAAAGGGCAGGAACAAGAGACAGAGCATGCTCAACAGCCCGGTAAGTGCATCCAGAGACCATGCTGCCTATGAAATAGATCGCTGATTCTTTCGCAGCCCGCGCACGTTGAACCCCGAAGCGTTTGATAAGGTGGTCGTGCTGGGGGAGAAAAGGGACAGCAAACTTTTGCCCATTGATTACTTATGGGTGGTTCATTATGAATTAAAAGCAATCGGGCAACCGGGCAAAGCAGTGTGGCGGCGAATTCCGCCCCGGCGACATCTCGAATATCCTCGGCAGGTGGAACTCCCCGAAGGACGCAGGCGCCACCCCGAGTCCGGAGAGACGGACGATGCCTGCAACAGGCGTAAAAGCCGAGTCGAGGGATGGCCAGGTTGGGACACCTGGCAGGGTCAACCTCGGGCAGGCGTCGTCCGTCAGTCTGGGTCTTCATACCACTCAGACCAGATCGGGAGGCAGCTGGAGACGGGACGGATTTTCTTCGATTGGGCGGACAAAAGGGGGGCAGAAGGCCGCCATGTTTCGAGTCTGATGGACGATGGCCTTATACCGGCCTGTCTTGGACAGCTGCGATACGTGCTAGCGATACTGTTTACAATCAGGTCATTTATGGATGTCTGTTGATGAATGGACACACCGACTAGCAGGCGGGGATATCACCATTCAGTAGTAGTTAGGGAACTGGGATTTGAATTTCGTGCCTTGATCTGTTTGCGTTCGCTCAATGATCCGACTGAGATGAGGTTGTATGAGGCTGAATATTGTGACACGAGTAGGTATTGTGACAGCCAAGGGTAAGCCTTGAATAAGGTAGATGAAGTTAGGTAAGGCGGGCTGAAAACGAGGCAATTGCGAGCCGAAGTTGGGATAAGATCTGGTGTTACTGATCGATACCTTAAGCAAGGTATGGTTGCTTCCAGGCTGCGCGTGCGGCCGGCAGGTACCCCTCCAAAACCAGCCCCACCTGCCGTCCTCAGCTCAATTGAGGTACCTACTCTACGTACCTAGCTTGTGACATCAACTTCTTTTTTCTTTGCCGCAACCTCACCAAAGAAACCGCGATCCAGGGCCATCCTCCAGTATCCAGAAGGTCTCAATTCATTCAAGGTAAGCCAGAACACAGGACATCTACTCCATTGAAACGGCTGGGATACAAATGTCTCATCTGGTCTCCCATCACAGGTGCTTCACATCTGGGGTGAATTTTTTTCTTCTCCCGTTTTCAACCACTCATTTCTCTCATCTGGGACCCGCCCCTACCTTCCTATCTTGACCTCGCCTCACATTACCACTGGTCCCTTCTTGCACCTCGAATTTCATCCATTAGCAAATACTTACCTGAACTTTCCACTGACAGCTTCAGGTGAATTGACGGGAGATCAAAATACAACATGGAGAGCAACGCTACTCCCCAGGTCGATGAGGCGGACCAGCGCGCATCGAAGCGCCTTAAGGTGGACGATTCGTCCGCGCAGGATGCTGCCCCCATCTCGGAACCCGCTGTTGAGAGCACTCCGACCGAGGAGCGTGTTGCTGTTGACGAGTCCACGAAGCGCGTGGCGCCCGTCCCTGCTGAGCAGAATGGCGAGAAGGCCGACGCTCAAACCTCCTCCACTGGCCAAGGCGATGTCTCGATGACCGACGCGCCTGCCACGGAGAAGAAGGCTGATGACTCGGCACCGGCTGAGGCACGAAATGGAGGCACTCCTACTGAGCCCAAGAAGGATGACCGAGATAGGACGAGAGGAACTGCGCCGATCAAGGCTGAGTAAGTCTTCGTCACCGGGTAATCGAAGGAGTATTGTTGCTAAATCAGCCCAGGTTCCTTGTTCACAAGGACAGTCTACCAAAGGAGCAAGATGAGGTTGTGGACGACGACGATGCCGCCGAGGGCCGCGGCCAGGGTGAGGAGCCCAAGGACCGCAAGGGAGACGCCCGAGACAAGCGCGATAAGAAGAAGCGCGAGAAGGGCCAGAACAAGGAGCGTAGCTTCGGCCACTTCGACGATGCCATCCGCCTCTGCAACAGCCGCGCCTACACGCCCGAGTTCTCTCCTCGCGAATGCAAGTTCGGCGACAGGTGCAACCTGGAGCATGACCTACGCAAGTATCTCAAGGAGGGCCGTCGTGAGGACCTCGCCACTTTTGGCGGCAAATGCCCCGTGTTCGAGGAGTGGGGCACGTGCCCTTCCGGCTGGAAGTGCCGCTTCGTTAACAGTCACATGAAGGAGGTCGACCACGAGGATGGCCGCAAGGAACTCGTCCTGGTCGAGGAGCCCAAGGAGGGAAAGACGAGCGGCGAAGCCCCGGTTGGCCCTGGACGCGAGGATCTTCGACCTGGCGTCTACAATAACACCGAGAACCAGCTCAAGATCGACCTCAGCCGCAAGCGCGTCGATTTCACGGAGACGGATAAGTACATCACCTGGATGAACAAGGAGACGAGGCTTGGTGACGAGTTCCACCAGCGCCGCAAGGATCAGAGAATCGGCGACAATGGCGACCTGCGCGCGCAGTACGTCGAGCCGCCTCTCAAGCCCTCCGAGAAGCGCAGGCTCTACTTCGGCAAGGAGACGCCCGCTCTGGCTCCTCTTACCACGCAGGGAAATCTGCCCTTCCGCCGCCTCTGTGTCGATCTCGGCGCTCAGCTGACCTATTCGGAGATGGCCTTGGGCATGCCCCTTGTCCAGGGAGTCAAGAATGACTGGGCTCTGATGAAGGCCCACGAGAGCGAGATCAGCCCTCCCAAGGTCAACCCCGAGAGCGCCAGTATTGTCAAGAACTACGATAACGCCCGTGATCTCAAGTTCGGTGCGCAGATTTCCGGCAACCAGGCCTGGCACTGCGTCAAGTCCGCCGATCTCCTGAACCGCTTCGTCCCGCACCTGCGTCTCATCGACCTCAACTGCGGTTGCCCGATTGACATGGTTTTCAAGGCCGGTGGTGGCTCCGCCCTTCTTGAGGCCCACGGAAAGCTCGAGCGCATGGTCCGCGGCATGAACAGTGTGTCCGGCGAGATCCCCATCACGGTCAAGCTCCGTACCGGTATCAGACAGAACCGCCCCACTGCCACCACGATCCTCGGCAAGCTCGCCTTCGGCTCCCGCGAGAACCGCGAGCGCCTCGGCGCCCCCGGCTGCGCTGCCATCACCCTCCACGGCCGCAGCCGAGAGCAGCGCTACACCAAGAAGGCCGACTGGGGATACATCGCCGAGTGCGCCGCCATGATCAAGGAGTACAACGAGCAGAAGGACAAGATCACCGACACGGTCCGCGAGGCCGACGAGTCCACGCTCCCCAACGCCAACGACGGCCGCATGTTCTTCCTCGGCAACGGCGACTGCTACTCCCACGTCGAGTACTTTGAGCACATCGAGAAGGCCAAGGTCGACACCGTCATGATCGGCCGCGGCGCCCTCGTCAAGCCCTGGCTGTTCGAGGAGATCGAGAAGGGCCAGTACCTTGACAAGTCGGCCACGGAGCGCCTCGCCTACGTCGAGAAGTTCTGCAAGTTCGGCCTCGAGGCCTGGGGCACCGACGAGCTGGGCATCGGCTTCACCCGCCGCTTCCTGCTCGAGTGGCTCTCCTTCTCGCACCGCTACATCCCCATCGGCCTGCTCGAGCACCTCCCGCCCGACCTCAACGACCGGCCCCCCGCGTACTACGGCCGCAACGATCTCGAGACCCTCCTGGCGTCTAAGAACTACCGCGACTGGATCAAGATCAGGTACCGTATTCGTGTCTATTGGAGTTTTTATGTGTTGTCTGCTAACTCTGTCACAGCGAGATGTTCCTCGGTCCCGCGCACCCGAACTTTACGTTCGCCCCCAAGCACAAGTCCAACAGCTACGAGGCTGAGGGTTGAACTAAGACCATACAAGCGTCATGTGACTTCAACTACGGATAACGAGAGGTAGAGTCACGGAATGTGTGTTCTCCAATGGATAGGAGAAGAGTAGCTAGCAATCATTTGGCTTTTTTTTCGACGTACTTTCGCATAAGCAGAGTTGGAGCAGGTCCCCCAGCCAGAGGGATCGCAGATGTTCACCAAAAGAACGAGGTTTTTGCTGCATACCACTACATAGAAGTGGACTACGTAGATGGGAAATGAAAACTCACTTGGCTCTCTGTTCTTGACCCCTCACTCACATGGTCGAGATACCCTGCTGCCGTTGCTGCCTGGAGTGCCATCCCCAGCTTAATGTCCCTGAGTTCTGTTCTTTACTAACCTGCGACGTGTCCTCTTGCTGTGAATCAGATGAGAAAGCCATCAGGGTACAGGATCACTCATGCTATCCTTGGGGTGTACTGAGGAGCTTGGTAATCAATCTGGATAACGTAGCGGGCAATTAAAATATGGTTTAGGAGCATAACATCGTAGCAGTGACTTGATTTGCTGTTCATGGTGCACGAAAGGACTTCTGTAGAACTGGAAATCAAATTGTGTTGAGGTCAGAGCCCAATGAGCTACAACGTATCGCCGTGCTGGCGTCCGCCCAACCTGCGCGCCTCAATACCCACGAAGTCCGTAGTTTAAGCTTTCTGTTTTCATGAAGCTCGGGCACTGATTCCCTGCCCCCACGGTGTATCAATCTCTCAACTCCTTGTTCCAAGTGTCGGTGAATTAGACCCAATCGAGTTTTCCAATTTACTGGGCCTTCTTGTCGCCCTGGGGCTGAGTCTTGGCGTACTGGTCCGAGAGCTCATCATAGCTCTTGTGCAGGCCAGCGCTCTGCTTCTTCAGCGTCTCGATGTCGCGGTCCTTCTCCTCAAGCTTCTTCTTGAGGCGGGCGATCTCGCCGGCATCTCCGGCGACGGCGAGCTTCTCGCTCTGCTTGGCGTCGCCCTTGGTGCCCTCGAAGCCGCGGACCTTGTCCTCGAGACGCATGACCTCGAGGATCATGACGTAGGTGCGGTTGAGGATCAGCGAGAGGAAGAGGGTGAAGCCGCAGAGGTACATGTTACGCTGGGAGTAGAACTTGCGAGCCTGCACCTCAAGGCGCTCGTGGCCCATAACGGCAGCACTGTAGAACATCAAGGTCAGCCTCGCGTGGTTTGAAAAGATATACGTTTTAGGTGGTCGGGAGGGATGTATTGGTGGGATGATCAAGGGAGGGAGACGCACCCGCTGTTCTGCTTCTCGGTAGCGAGGGCGAGCTCGACCTGGACGCGGTAGACGCGGTTGACGCTGTCGATAAAGAGGATCAGGATGAAGACGAAGGTGATCTTCATCCAGTACTGGACTTTCGCAACGACGGGGCTTTCGGAGATGAAGCTGCGGGCACCGGCTGTCAGTCTGGAAGCTGTAGATAAATAAGGGCCAAGGTAGACGTACGTGAAGAGCCTGCGCTTAATAGTGAAAGGAAGGGGCACGATCAGGAGCATAAACAGCGCCATCTCGGCCATCAGCAGCATAAAGACCTATTCGGAGCGTGTCAGCGAATTGAAGCTTCGCCTTGCACGAAGCTACCCCGCTCCCAAAGCCCTCCTCAATCGAAGGGAAGCTCCCGCAGGCCGGTGGGCTTAAGAACATACGAGAGTGTAGTAAAGCGTCATCTTGACCGGCGGTGTGGTGAATGCTTCGGGTGGTCAAGTGTTTTGGTAGCTGTCGCGTGCTTCTCGATAATGCTCTTAGTTGCAATAGAACACTCGGAAGCCCAAACTGACTTGTCCGATGGTGTTTTCTGGTTGTTTGGTGTTGAGGTTAGAAGGTGGAGGTGCTGTGATTTGTGGCAGGAAAAGTGATAGGCGAGGGAGCTATGGGGGGGACGCAGCTGTCCTTTTGTACGGAGTGTGCGTAAACGACAGTGTGACGATGGTGGGACTGCGGGAGAGGGACGACTCGTCTGCTTCGGTAAAAAAAGGGTCAATGTGGCAGGACCAAGCAGGACCACCCAGCGGAAGCTACGTAAGGTTACGGGGACACAAGAGCTGAACCACGTCCACACACTGCACCTTGGCGGGCCCGTGGAGGCATGGAAGCCTGCCAGGAGGATACGGATAGGTATCAGCAGCACCGCAACAGCGGCAGCAGCAGCAACGGCATCAGCAGAAACAACGTAAGTCAACAACGTCATCGGTGGCTCGTGCGTTCCCGGACACGCTGCGAAAGCTGTCGAATGCGGCGCTTTCGGCAGCTGCCGCCAGGTGAAAGTTGGACTGGCACGCCCTCGTCGTCCGCTTTAGAGAGGGGGCGCTCGAATTGACTCTAGTCATCCAATCTGACGTCAACGTCGAGATACTTCAGCACCAAAGGAATGCTGTCTACCAGGTTTTCGCCAAGCCTCATCCCGTAGAGCCGCATTGGCGCCGGATACAGCAAATCAAGTGAGTACCTCCTTGGTTATTTGGCGGCAGACATCTATTTGAGTCCATCTTCTCCAGACTTGACACGCGGAAATGTGCAGAGACCAAACGTTGATCATCTATGTATTCGTATTGCCGCTGGAACAGACGCTGGCCGCCGTAGCTCTACTTTGGGTATTCATAGCATACTGAGACCAAAGTATCGTGGCACGACATATTTCCCACTCGTCAACCTGAACGCCCAGCTTTTGGTCCCAAAAAATGGGGACTACGCAACAAACCCGAAATGAAATGCTCGGATCGTACACTCTTTACAAAAGAAATTTAGAAATGCCGTCGGCCTTCAAGCCCTCACCTTCCCAAACCCTACGTGCCTCTCTTCATCTAGTTGTAGAAAACACTCTTCTGGAAGCTCTCGGGAGACACATCACCAATCTTGGTCTTCACCTCCGGAGCCTTCTCAGGAACCTTCTGTGGTGTGGTACTGGTCATCGAGTTGGTTCGGCTGGCATCGCTGGGCGCAGCCTTGATGGCGGCTAGGGGCTGACCGGGTCGCTTAATCACTTCGAGGTAGGTTGAGGGCAGGTAGCCCATGCGGCCGTCTCTAGCGCGGCATCTCCACCACTCGCTAGGGTTTCCAAGAGGATCGCTCTTGGAGAGCACAGCGACGAGATCACCCTTGCGCACCTCCATATCGACATCTTTGACGGCGTTACCGGCCTGGGGTGTGAAATCGTACATAAGGCGGCAGTAGTCCAGCTTGGAGGGGTCGAGCACTTGCTGCTCACCGGCCAGAGCCATGCGGCGACGCTCTTCCTCTTCTGCGGACGCAGCGAGATTGTTTATCATCTTGCGCATGAGGTACGGGAGACCGAACGCGGCAAGCAGGAAAAAGAAAAGGGGCTTGCGCGAAGCCTTGGGAGGTCCCAACGGGGCGCCATCTGGGCCGATGGGCTGGCGACCTTCGAAGCGGGCAAACGCTGCCGGAGTGAGCGCCATCGCATCCGCTGGGGGCGGACGACCAGTGATCTTGGCGATCAGGGTTCGTATCCATCGCATCAGAGTGAAGATGCCGAGAATCGAGCCCAAAGTATCCTTGAGGTTGCCGAACTGTTCTGCTACAGAAACCATGGCTGTTGTTTCGTTAGCAAAATGAACTGGTCATGTCTCGGAATTTGGTATCCTACCGAAGAAGCTCGAGTGTGTGGCCATATATGTGCTCTCCAGCATCTGAGCAAATCCGCCAAAGGCTGTAACGATGCCTTCCAGCATCTGGAACGTTGCCTGGGTGCCGTTGTTGAATCGGTTCGTCAAGCTGTTCGGGTCGTTGGGGTTTCCAGGCATGCCCATGCCCATCCCCCCGCCGTACATGCCACCCCCATACATGCCGCCGCCGTAGCCACCGTAGCCACCGTACATGCCGCCGCCGTAACCTCCGTAAGAGCCCATCCTTGAGTATGGGCTACCGTAAGGCGAGGAGTAGGCGCTGCCGTAAGTGCCGTAGGGGCTGGTAGTCGCGCCGATGCCGGCACCGATGCCGCTCCTGGCGTAGGCCGAGGCGTTCTGATTCACTGCGGATGCAAGCGAGGCTGGTCGCTCGGGCAAGTCAGGCGCACCCGATGTCGTCGATGATATGGTTGATGTCGGGGTTGGGCTCGCGATCGAGGCCGCGGTCGGGACCGTAGCTAATGCAACTGTCAGTAACCTCGGTCCGTTGGCGGGAACGACGGTGTTGTGGGCGAAAGACGCACCTGAAGCAGTCGTGGTGACGCCTGCACGCTCCCAGGGCTTTGGTGGTGATGCCATGGTAGTCTATCTCTCGGAAGAAGTTTTCCACGGAGCGATGATACCGCTCGGCGTTATCTCGCAATCCACCGGTCGGGGTAGGCGGGTGGCGGGTGTCAGAGGCCTATCTCAGTGGACCGCCTGTCTTTTCCTCTCTCTCTCTCTTGTCTGGCCAACCACGCGCGGATTGACAACGGATGGCTTCAAACAGCCTCGTCCTCAAGGAATGTAGCAACCGACCGCGATCAGTTGTGATGTCGAATGACGGTACAACGACGTTGGTGATGTGCGGGAGGGAGAGAGGGGATGAAAAGTCGGGGTAAAGAGGCGAAGGATTATCCGTACTGGACTGGGCGCCGGAACGGACGACCTGGACGCAGCTTGTTGATGACTCGCCTTCGAGTAGGAGCAGTCCAGTGACCCGGGGGCGTGGTCTTGGCGTTTACTGCGTGCCAGGGTGCTAAAAAATGGGGTCGGGGATGGGGTACAGTGTAGGGGGCGCGCCGGGGGCGTTGGACAGTGGGCGGGCAGGTCATTCTAGGTGCCCGGCTTTTTAGCTTTGCCTCGGTATTTCTAACGTATCTCGTCCGCTGCTGCTTGCACCGCCGCCCTCGGTCTGTCAGGCCTCGGCATCTTTTCAGGATTACGGTACACGAGCTTTGTCACAGTGCCACACTCGTCCTCGCAGCCCAGCCGGCCAGTCGCCCAGCATCTGGGCGTCGATTTAGCTGGTCTAGATCCACTCAAGCTCGATTCTCTATTATGTCCCTTTGTCCCTCTTCAAGCCAATCATGTAGATCTGCTTCTCGACGGTCGTCGACTCCGAAATTGTGTCAACGCAGAACAGCACACATAGTACCGCAGCAGAAACATTGCATTGCTTTCATACGCCAGTCAAAAACATGTCAACATCACGAAGATGTCAATAGTCGGCACTCCGTTCCACGACCGGCTGGCAAATCGTTCTTGATATTGATCGTCTCATAAGTCTACCTAGGTAGGTATTTATTCCCTTCCCCGCGACGAATTACTGCAGCCCAGCAAAAGCCTTGTTCTTCTTCACGTGCTCCTCCCAGGTCGTCAGCGGGTCCTCCACAAGAGCAAGGGACTCGTCGAGCTTCTCGCCGCCGTAGTACCCGAACTCGTCCAGCAGCCGCATGTTCTGCAGCATCTCCTCCGCCACGAAGCCCGGCATGCCCTGGCCCGTGAGCGCGGCGCGGAACTGGTCGTGCGAGAGCTGGTTGAAGCGCGCCGTCCGGCCGGCCTCCGGGTACACCTTCTTGAACGTCTCGACCGCCTCGCCCGTCGTCAAGTACTCGGTCGCGCCGAGCACGCGCTTGCCGAGAACCTTGTCACGGTTGAGCACGATGCCCTTAACGAACTTGCCCGTGTCGGCACCCGCGTCGAACAAGGGCATCGGCGAGGACGCCGGGATCGGCAGGTTCAGCGCCCACGCGTTGTCCGGCGGCGTCTGTCGGAACATGCCACCCGGCAGGTTGGACATGTAGAAGCCCGGCAGGAAGAAGGTCGAAGGGAGGTCGAGAGTGCGGATGTATTCCTCGGCGGCAGCCTTGCTGTCGAAGTGGTACACGTCGGGGAGGACGCCCTTGGAGACTGTGGCATGTGTGTTAGCGAGTCGGTTGTCTTACAGGCAGCGGTACCGATACGTACGCTTGTTGATGTCAAGCAGCGAGCTGAAGATGAAGTGCTGCACACCGGCCTCCTACGTCTCGTTAGCATCCCGGGTCCACAACGCAAAGGAGGCTGTCTACGAACCAGAGAGGCATTGGCAATGTCCTTGCCCTGCTGGGTCTCGAGGTCCTTGTCCAGCTTGTCCCAGTAGTTCGTCACTGCAAAGACGGCTGTGGCGCCCTTGACGGCAGCCGCGAGCGAAGCCTTGTCGCTGAGGTCGGCCTGTGGCATGGGAATGTCAGCGTCTCATTGTACCCGTCGAGTTCCGATGTAGACTTACACTGACGACCTCGACGCCCTTGGCCGCCAACGCCTTGGAAGAGTCCTTAGTAGTATCGCGGGTGACGCCGCGGACCGCCCACTCCTCCTTCAGCTTGGGGTCCGAGAGGAAGATGTTGACGACGCTGCCGCCCTGAGCGCCTGTCGCGCCGAACACGGTGATAATCTTCTTGGCCATTGTTGTGCGCTTGTGAATTGAACGTGATGTTCCTGATATTTTGAACTTTCCTGCAGCTTCGAAGCGGGAGAGTTGGACGTTCGTGTTGTGTCTCGGACAATGTCTGTTCAACCAGCGTCAGGATGGGGAACCTCCGGTGCATGACCTCAAGGGTCCGACGTACCTATGTGTCGAGCTGCGCGGACTGTCTCACTATCAGACGACTGAATGCTATTAAAGGGCACGGTTTGGGATTATTGCAAGTCAGATGAAGATTGAATTGTTTGATGATGTTCTTTCCCGTTCCTCAATTCGGGGCAGCGACGGCAGTCCTTTATATCCCTCTCGAGCTCCAACTAGGCCTTCCTGTCGAGATACCTACACTATATGCATGCAGACGCATAGCGCCGTGTACAAGGCGTTCAGGATCTCACTACCCCTCATTGGCGAGAGCCAACGGGGAGAAGGCTCTGGCAAGCTCCGTCCAATCCAGCTTGCACATCATCGGCCACCAGTGTCTTGAGGCGGCATTGGTCTGCCTTAGCAGGAAGGGCTACCGCTGCAACTTCCGTGTCCGTTTCCCCGTGTCCGCCGGTATAAGGCCAGGTCTGCTTACTCATGGCGCGTAACGGCCGAGACAAATTGCCCGCGCGGCTTGCTCGTCTGCCAAGGGACGAGGGTTCACTCTCGAGCTTACCAATCACCCGCGAAACCCAAAAGCCACGACCCTTCTTCCTAAAGCCGATCGACGCGAAGATGCGAAAATGTCCGAATGCCACATTGCGGCTTTCGCGGGGTCGTTTCTACATATCCGACCCGCGAGGGAAGACACCAGAAGGTTGAATGTCATCCTCAGGTAAGAGATGACATTGCAATACCTAATCTGGAAAATGATGGGGACGCATCAGGCTCCGGTTCCAGACGCTGCATCTCCCCCACCTACCGCCGTAAATGGAAACGCGAGTGAGACTGTTGGGCGACGGTTCACAGGTGCTCCTCAGCCTGGAGCACGAGGAAGGCACACCTTCGTGGCGGCCGCGTAGGATCAGGGGCGCTGCTGACGATGCAGCCTACTCCGGCGATAATGCCCTCCGGTAGGCGAGTGTCTTGCGATTCCAGCCATCGTCAGCCACAAAGCTTAGCTCCCTTTGGAGTAGAATGAGCCGGGAGTGAGCGTCTCAGCCAGAAACCTGCTATTGTATGAACAGGAGATCCTTCACGACATTCAGCATCATCATCACATCAAAACTACGCACGACGTTTGGCACTTTGTTTCAAGAACTTTCGTATCCATTGCAAATCTGGTTGCTTCTAGCAGATAAGAGCCTATCCCTTTGCTTCTCTGTCCGTCTCTCAAACCGTCTCAAATGAAAAAAAGACGCAACTTTTCCGGGGGTTGGGTATCTTCTTGGACGCCATCTAAGAGTCATGTCGTTTCGCAATCCCCGCCTGTCTCCGTTGCGAGGCATGCTATGTGATCCCCGTGTAAGGTATCGAAAAGAAGTAAGAAAAAAATCGTTCCCAAGACATCGGATGCCGTGATCCGATGCAAATGGCTTGCTCGGCTGAGCAAAGCCAAAAAGAAGTGAAGAAAAAAATCGAAAAAAGGCAGTCATTCCAATCCCATATATGCAATCATTGACTTCCTGGCATCTCATCCGTGACGATGACCAGAGATCGTTTAGCTGGACAGAGCGAACAGGCTGATCTTGTCACCCTTGGCGGATGAGGCATCGGTGGAGAGCCAGCCCTCGACCTGCTCGCGGGTGAGGCCGGTGGAGAAGTCGACGCTGCTGTCGAGGATCTTGACGGAGACCTGGCCAGACTCGCCGTCCAGGACAGTGGCGACCTTGATAGGCTCGCCAGTGGGGCGGTCGAAGTAGTCGGACGAGCCGCCGGGAACGTTGGAGTGGAAGGTGGACTTGCACTTGGTGTCGCCGGGAGCGAGGACCTCGAGGACGTCGATCTCACCGCAGCTGGGCCAGCAGGAGCAGGAGCCGTACTGGACAGTGCGGGGGATACGAGCGTTCAGGAACCAGAGAGCGGGCATGTCGGCGTTGAAACCCGAGGTACCGTCCATGGGCATGTTGAACTCGAAGAGCCAGACAGAGTCCTCACCCTTGAAACCGTCTATGTGGTGTTAGATGGGAGGCCGGCAGAGAATTGGGCGGGGCTGTGACTTACGGTAGGCAACGGAGCCCGGGCGGTAGTAACCACAGCTGCCGTCGGTGCACTGCTTGTCGCTGTAGATGGCGAACTCCTTGTTGGAGGGAATGTAGACGGGGTCGAGAACCTGAGGCGACGCAGCACCGCCAGAAGCATCGGAGTTCAAGT
Organism: Colletotrichum plurivorum; assembly: GCA_014235945.1. NCBI lineage: Eukaryota > Fungi > Ascomycota > Sordariomycetes > Glomerellales > Glomerellaceae > Colletotrichum > Colletotrichum plurivorum. Next base: position 228,008 of record WIGO01000023.1, on the reverse strand, counting down.
ACGACAGAGAGTTGCCGAAGACACTGTTTCAGTCAGTATCACGATCAAAAGGAAGCAACCAGATTCGGACATACTTGTCAAACTTGCCAGAGCCCTGACCACCGTAGTTGCCGAGGAAGACGAGGCCGTCGGCAATGGCCTTGTCGGCGTTGTAGTAGGCAATGCGGGTGTAGTCACCACCGGCGGAGCTTCCGGTCGAGGGGGTCTTGGCCTTGCTGGAGCTGGAGCTGGCAGGCTTGGGGACGGCAGCAGCAACGAAAGGCTCGGAAGCCGGAGCGGGAGTAGGGGTAGGGGCAACAGCGGGAGGAGCAGCCGGTGCCTCAGCCGGGGGAGCAGCCGAAGGAGTAGGGCCGTGCCAGTTGTTGATCCAAGACTGAACAATGCCATTGATGGTGGCGGTGACCCAGACATCGCCGCGCTTCTCCTCCTGCTGCTGATGAGCCTCAGCATGCTTCTTGTGCATGTGGTGGTGGGCGTGGCGGCGCGCGTGGGTGTGAGACACAGCGGGCGATCGCTTAGCCTTGGGCGAAAGGTTGTACACAGCAACCTGCTTGAGGTTCATGGGACCACGGAAGAGGGGAGTGAGCTGTTCATCATGTCAGTAAATACCTAGCACAAGGCAAGAAACAAAGAGTTGCAGGCGCGAAACTCACCTCCTCGTTGAAGGGGGCCAGAGGGCCAGAGAAAGGAACATCCTCAAAGGCGCAAGAGCCATCGTCACCCATGTTGGAGACAGCCTTGTAGGTGCCCGGGTGGCCGACGTTGGAGTAGAGGATCTGGTTGACAAGACCGCACCACCAGTTGCCGCCCTCCTCTTTGGCAGTGCCAGAGCACTGCTGAAGGGCCTGACCCAGAGTGGCCGCAGCCAGGGCAATGACAGTAGAAGACTTCATGATGTTCTAGTGCCGTTCGCAAGACAGGTGTTTGGAATGAGCGCTGGATGACAGGATTGCTGGGAAATTTGCGTTGGCTCCTTGAGTATTTGACCGGCCTCAAAGAGAATCGCAAGTAGTTGATAAGAATGCTTCTGGAATTTTTGAGTGTTTGCCGATAGCCCAGACTGTTCTTTGACTCGACCTGGAGACTTGTGACTGGGTGAGGTTGGAATGTGGGTAAAGTACTCAGTGAACCCTGTTCAACGATGTGGTGGTGTAGATGTGAATCAATGTGTTGAGTGTCTGAAAAAAGGAATGTCTGGAGACTGTAAGTCACCTGAAGGAAGGAGCGATGCTATTTGGCGTCCGGCAGCAGGTCGGAGCAACACATCAACACTTGATTGTGGGGATCAAAAAAAGGGAGGAGGAAGGGAGCAGCGCAAAGGGGCAGGTGCGGGAAGACTAATAAGTAAACAGAATACCTAGGTAGCCAGAGAGGGAAGGAAGCCTATCTTGCTTGGTGTTGGGCTGACAAGGTTAATGGAGGATGAGGATGGGTGTGTGGGGTGGATCGATGGAGACACTCAACTGCACAAGGAGCAGGAGCAGCTCCAAGCAGGTGCAGGCGCAGGCGCAAGAGCAGGCAGGTACCGAGTAAGGCAAGCACGATGCAGCAGTCCCATGAATTTGTCCCAGCATCTATCGGCCAAGTGGTGAAGGGTGAAAACCACCAACAAGGGGAAATACTACTGCTACACTAGCATTGGGGTGAATTGGTGCGTCGCTATTCCCACACCTCCTTCGCTCCTTCCTTTTCTTGAGCAAAGTCGCCTTTCTGTAAGAAGACCCACAAGAAGAAGGGGCAGAAGCCATTGAATCATTGGACGAACAGAGAAACAGAACGGCGCCAACCAATCCGCTTTTTGAATTCTCATGAAACAGCGGCTTGGCAACCCCCGGGGGCCGTACCTTGCAGGGCTCGGCAGGGGGGCTGAGCTACTTTCTATGTACAGAGCAATCTCACCCACCACCTTGAGTCTGGGGGACGAGGGACAGTTCTTCTCTGGGCCAAGGCAGTTCGCTTCATGCTCATTATCCCGAACCGTCAAAAAAGGGCCAACCACCAGCTGGCACGAGAGCTGGGCTGGCTCGGCGTTCTGGGCTCTAATCTTCAGCCAAATGACTTCCAGGGCAACCAAAGGGGGTCCAGCTGGCGCCATCTAGGCGTACCAGAACAGCGACGAGGCGAGCCGAATTGACCCAAAGAATAGGGCCAGGCCGTTCGAGATGGATCAGCGGATCAACATGAACAACGGCGGCCCGCCCCCAAGGGCTTGCTGGCAGCTTCAACGGTGCTGAGCTGTCCGAGACATGGCGCTCCTCCATTCCAGCCGGAGGTTGGAGGCTGGCGACTGAGGATGTTCCTCCACGTGATCGCGACAATGGTCGTCTTGGCTTGTCGTTAGACCCGTTACCCTCAGGTCGTCCAAGAAATGAGCAAGCGCCAGAGAATGGCCTGAGAGGTACCTCGACAGCGCTCTCGAGCCCTCTCGCACCATCGCCGGGGGCTCCGTCCTATCTCGGGGCATTTGGGGGTGGCAGTGTGACAGCCTGCCCGTCTCCCACGATCGTAACCCCAGGAACTCGGGCTGTGCGGCCTTTCACCGAGTCCCCCTCGGACAGGATCAAGCTTACATACTCTACACGTGTAAGTACAGCTTCTGTACCTCTCTGCCCGACCGTGGTGTACGACCGCTGACCAACCGCAGAAGGCGTGGTCCCATCCCAACTTGGTGGACCGCTCTCTTTCGTTCGTCCTATCCCAATGACATATCAACATGCTCGTCCCATCGCGTATGCCAATCACCGCGCTCGACCATTATTCGCAGCCCACAGAGCGGCCCATGTCATCCGGTGTTTAATCGCGCAGCAACCCTCTTTCTGCAGGCCACATCCCGACTCAACAAGCCCTTTAGCCTATGGCGACGCCGCGGAACACACGGGTTTGGGCCCTGGCAGGCTGGCCTTCAGGGCAGGCTTTCACCTCATTGCTTTCAAAGTTCAGCCCTCTTGCGGCAGGAGAGTCGTCGATCACTCCGCTCCTGCTCATTAACCCGCAATGCTACCCAGCGCCGCTGATCCGTTCTAGATCCGCTTTCGCGGGAGGACACCAGTCACTGCCGGCCGGCCCAGTCTCGACAACGACGTGGGGAGCAGAGAAGAAAAGAACCTTGGTCGTGCAGCCTGGGTCCAAGACCAAAATTTTCTAAGCGAAAAAGCAAAAAAACGAGGTTTGGAACGAACGCAGAAAACCGCTCACATGGCCCTCTGTGACCCCCGCACGTATCGCGGCCCGCGGGCAGACGCATTACGTCGTTCGACGACCACGTCGCCGTTGTCCTAGTCGTGCAATGTGCTGGGGCCAAGGCAGGCAGACCGAAGGAAGAAGGAAGACAACCTTGGCCAAGAAGTGGTGAGATAGGGGCCGCAGGAACGGTCAACAGAAGAACTGGATTACCTGATCACACGTGGTGATACCCTAGGTACCGGTGGTAGTCGGGTCGCTGCCTTTTTGCGTTGGCTGTTCCTGCATTAGCGGACGCTGACCCGTAAGCTTATGGTTGGCTGGCCCAAGATCGACCTGCAGCGACGCACCCTACTTCTTGCCGTGGCGCCTGCTCATTCGACGACATATACGGAGTCTTCTTGCAGTCACAGGCGGTTGCCTCAGTGGGACCTACACCACACGGCGTCAATCTCTTGTTCGCCAATGCCGACATGTCAACAAGACCCGGAGGAGCATGGGTGAGAGCACGGCGAAAAAGCTTGCAGGAACCATGATACCGTCACTCTGCGCCCAGGCCCACGAAGGAACCAACCATCGCATGCTGTGTAAGCAGCTGTTGCACGCTCGTTTTACCAACTTCTTGAATGCGATTGGCGAACGACATCCCGTCATTTTATGTGGTCTTTGGGACTACATACAAGACACGTGCCGTTGGGAATGCTCAGCGTTACCTGACATGCTTTGTTGCTGCCGTCGGCAGCCGGGAAAGTGTGGACTCGGCTTGGGTGTTCGATTCAGCCCTGATGGGACCCTCCATATGTGAAGCCCAACGACCACGGGAAGAGCAGCAGACTACTACGCAGTGCTTGCAGATGGTCAGATGGATCACATCCACCCTGATGTTGGTAAATCTCGGACAAGTGCCGGCACGAACCTCTAGGGTCTGACTCACAAGCGGTCTGTCTGGAGGCTTCCCCTCCAGATCTTGACGTGTCCGTGGAGTGGCACAGAACACACTACAAACAACAGGGATCTTGAGTCGCAAGGTGCCACCAGGTTGAAGTCCACGATAATGCCCTAGCTAAAACCTCCCGAGGGGATACAAAACGATTGTCGTAATGGTATTGCACGTAGCACTGGAAACCCTCGCGGGTCGGTAGGCCAACCACAGGACTACTACGCATTACACACATTTCGACTATGCTGCATGGCTCACGTGGGACGAGGGCTAGGAAATTCAAGTTGGGGGTGGAATCGTGACATTGTATTCACCGACAACTCTCTTAATCAGAGGCCTTGGCCTTCTTGCCCCGGCGAGCTCGAGTGCTGCGGGTGCTATTTTCCGCCGCCTGTTCATCGTCTGCCTCGTCCACAAACTCATCGTCTTCCCCAGGCGCAGTCTGGGTTCTGGCCTTCCTCTTCCCCGAGGTCTTCGCCGGTGCACCATTCTGCTCAGTCGCGGCCGGCTCGCCGGTGGTACTAGCCCTCAGCTTGCTAACGGCGTTCGCCATGCGCTTGCTCGTCGTGCCCCTCTGTCTAGGCGCGAACGCATCCCTTGCCCCAACTCCGACCGATCCCTCAAAGTACCTCGTGATGTTGGCCTGCGTGCCCTCCATGTCGCGCTTGTTCATGTCCCGGATGACGGGGACGAGCACTTCGTCGGTGCGCTCCTTGCTCCATCCGATTGTTGCCATCAGGAACTGCCGCAAGCCCTCGAGGTCGGGCACGCCCCACTGGAAGTGCTCCGGGCTGCTGTCGACCTCCGGTTTGAGATAGGCGTCGGTGACGGCCGGGTTCGGGAATCCGGTCGGCAGGAAGAGCTTCGTCGCCTGCGACTTGCGGAACTTGCGTCGGAAGGGAGAGCTCGCGTCGGCCTCTTTGGGCCGGATGTTGTGCTGCACCTCTTCCCACCATCCCTTGAACTTTGCAAGGCCGTCCCCGCCGGGGAATTCGGAAAGAATCTCCACGGCCGTCACGGGACCGACGCCGGGAAGCCCTTCGGTGTAATCGGAACCTAGAAGCTGGGCGATGGCGATGAGCTGGTCCCGTGACAGGGAAAGCTCCTTCTCCAGGTCCGAGGCAAGGTAGCACTCGACAAACTTATTACTGTTGAACATGTTTTTGTACACGCGCGTACCACCAAACAGGAAGGTATCCGAGTCGTCGGTGACGATGCCGTCGACGAGGCCGAGATGTACGAGCTCCGCACACTGCGCTTCGGCCTCCATTGGCGCCGTAATGTACGGGATGCCGAATAAACGGAGAAGGGCCTGGCACTCGGTGACCATGACCTGCGTGACTTCATCTGCGTCACGGCGATCCTTCTTCTGTTGCGTGCGCAGGGCTTTGAGCTCCTTCTCATATGCCTCTCTGTTCTCCTGTTCCGACTTGTTGTTCAGTTCGCTCGCAAAACGGGCATGCTCTTCAGCTTCTTGCGCCAAGCTGGCCAAAAGCTCTTCGTCCTCCGGGTCGCTGAATTCATCGTCGCTATCTCCAAAGACTGCAGCTTCAACCTCTTGCGCCACGTGACCCGCGGTAGTAGCCTCGTCGGGCTCTGGGCCGTCCATGAGTTCCTCGAACGTCAACTCGGGTTCCTCGTCGGCAGGCTTTGTTTGTTCGTGATTGACGGCGACGTCTTCCATTTCCGGTTCTGGAGAGTCTGGGGAGTTCGGGAGCTCCGTTACGGTGACTTGCATGTCTTCATCAGCGTCTGAAATTTGGACGTCCTCAAAGTCAGGCTCAGGCGACGGCGGTAACGACCTGCGAGGCGAATCTGGGGCAATAGCCGGCGTTTGCTGTGTCATCGACGCGCTGGAACCAGCCTTTTGTGGCTGTTCAGTAGCCCCTCCGGTTGCAGAGCTCGCCTCCTGAACAATGGTCTGCTTGGGCGACGGTGGTTTGTCAATAATCTCGACGTCGCTATCATCATCCTCGGACGACTGGATTTCGATAAGTTGATTCTGTCTTTGTCGCTCAAATCTACGCTCTTCTTCCAGCGCAGCTTCTCTATCTTCGGTGTTGATTTCGCCCTCAACTTGTCGCTGCGCCTTGATTGACTCTCGGATGTCGGTATTGTCCACCATCCAGGGCGGCAGTGGCTTGGACCCTTCCTCTCGAGGCATTCTTTCGAATCCGCCCTCGTTGCTGTCGTCTTCGGCCGGCTCTGCCGCATCTTCGACTATGAAGCCGCCACCAAGATCGGCATTCCCATTGTCCTGGCTGAACTGTTGCTTGCTTGGTGCTACCTCTTTCGCCGCGGCGGCTGTTTGGGGCTTTGGGGCCGATGGCGCCTTTTTGGTGAAAAGAGACGGGCCCCAATCGAGCTTTGGGAACGGCAGAGGGCCGTCAAAAGGGTTCTTGATGTTGGGCACGGCAGGTCTGGGCTGGGCTCTTTTGGCCTTGCGAGATGCTTTGAGGGCCGCCTGCAAATCCATCTCATCGTCACTACTGCTGGCATTACTCGCCCGCCGTCTGGGTACTGCGGCAGTAGATCGGTTGTTTACGATATGAGCTACCATTCTTCCGCTCGTCGCGGTAATTGGTTTAGGTGCTTCGACCGCTCTTTGCTTCCACTCCGGCTTCTCCACATCTTCGAACTCTTCTTCCTCGTCCAAAGTGTCTGCGGTCTCACCGTGCTGGTTTTGCAGTGACATCGCAATGGCGCGGTTGAGGTCGTCTTCTTCTTCGGGGTGCATTCTCTCTTCTTGGTTGGAGGCAACGTTTACTTCAGCTTCGGGTAAGTCGCCACCAACGAACAATGTATCTTCGTCTTCGTCAAATAGTCCATTCACCTCGTCGCCTCTGCGACTGTCGTAGAGTTCTTGCCGCCTGCGAGCTGCATCTCTGGATGCTTGCGTTGCTGACGTGGGCAGGCGGTTGAGGCCCTCGACGGGGACGTCCTCGAATTCGTCTTCGTCATCGGATGCCTCTGCCTTTTGCTTTTGTTGGAATTGGAAATCCAAAGCATCAACGTCGATCGGCTTGTGGGCTTCTCCCAGATCTTTTTCCTTGCTCACGACGCCCAACGCCCATCCACCTTCTGCGCCTTCGTTTTTAACCAAGATGTACTCTCTATCCTTCTCACCAGCGATTCTCCCCCCACCATTCAAGGTGAGATCAAGACCTGTCATGCCGGCTTCTTTCATCAAACGTTGTGTCAAGTTGTTTCGCTCCTGGACTCGCTCGATCTGGAACCTCGAAAATGCCATGCGGTCTGGAAACATGTCATCGAGCTGCTCCTTGCTCAATCCCATTCTCAGGCGACTCCGTAATCTTGCCGCGTTCAGAATATTGTATCTGTCTGGCGCAGGCAGACTCTTGAAGAACTCGCCATCAAAGTCAATCTTGCTGAAGTCGTAGAGGTTAATGTCCTCGCCGTCGTGGAACTGCCGGGCGTACTCCTCCAACTCCTCGATGCTCATGATCCTCGGGTCGTCCGCCTTGGCCATCGACGCGATATCACCATCGATTTCGGGCAGGTGGTATGCATCTTGTTTGAAGAACTTCCTTGTCCGCTGGCGTTCCTGCTGCGACATCCCCACCTCGTCGACGTACACAATATCGTTTACGTCAGGAATCTCTTCCTGCGGCTCCTCTCGTTCCCGGCGTATTCCTCTCTCGGCGTCTCGTTTCCTCCTTCCTTCCTCTTCTTCGGCGATCCGCTGCATCTGCACAGCGAGCAACTTGCCCGCCGTGCGAACGGCATCCTCTCTCCGGCCCTCGCGACGGCGCTTCCGGCCTTGGATCGTCAGGCGCTTGAGAGCAGGCGCGCCGCCGTCGAAGATAAAGACGGGCTTAATGCCAAACCATAGCAGCTTGCAGATACGGCGAAAGAAACCGACGACGTGGGAGTTGCGCAGCGCATTGCCCTCCTTGTCACGCACGGCTTTCAAGAACTGGTATATCCAGATGGAAGCGTCGACGGCGAGGCGCTTTCGGTTGAGAGTAGCAAGGTTGGTCGGACGCGCGCATGGCTGAACGACGGTCCACAGGCCGTTCACACCCATGGCTACGTTGAGCGAGGTGGAAGACGAGAAGTGGGCGAAGCGATGGTCGGCGCGGGATTCACAGAGGGTTTCGGATCAGTCGGATGCTAGGTGTAGCGAGAAGCGGTCTTCTCATCTATCGAACGGATATCGCATTGTCGTGGGTAGACGCAAGGTCCCAGGTCCTTTCTATGATCGTAACTGCCGAGTCGAACGTTGGGAGTCTCTGGGAAATGATAACTCCGTGAACGTGAATGACGGGGAAGAATAAGAGTTGGTCGCAGTTGCCTGCAACCCCATCCAATTGACAGGGGGAGCTAAGGTAATGACGCGCTTCTGGCCACTGTGGGACAGGGTCCCTTATCGCCTCTTATCAATTGGCCCCATAATCATCGACAGACGGCAGTCAAAGCTGCACCGACACAAGCCAGCCCGCTCCGATTCCTCTCCCGCGTATCTCGGCGACCAAGGTTGGATCGAGCGATGCTTGCTGTCGCGAACGACAATTCGCAATGGAAAAACAAGATGCGAGAGATTTCTTGACCTCGCTTCTCAACAAGACCTTGCGCATCGTGGCCACCGACGGCCGCATGTTCTTGGGGCACTTCAAGTGCACCGATCCCGTAACCTCAACCACCCCTTGTGTGCTTTCGCTCGGTTTCTTGCTAACATTTTTGACCGTGCCGCAGGATCGCAATGTTGTCTTGGCTAATACCTACGAATACCGTCAGCCGTCGGCGCAGCAACTCACCGAGGTGGCTAAGAACGCCGCTTCCGGCAGCGGATCAGTGACGATGGACATGACGTCTCGATACCTAGGACTAGTCGTTGTGCCTGGGCAGTATATTGTGAAAATCGAGGTGGAAGAGTTCACGAGTCAAATTCAGGGTCGCAATCCGTACGCCGACGCAGTCGTCATATGACTTCAGGGATTGTAGGAAGGACAGGTTGCGAGCGCCCTATGTGTGGCCTGGTTAGGCTACTATGCCAGTTTACGACTTATTATGTGTAGACGACGCTTCAGCCAGAAGTATTGACGGTTAGGTTTATCTGAGTTGATCATTACTAGCCCAGCTTCGATTACATTACCGAGGCACCAAAACCCCTAAACACCAGAACCAAGCGCCGTCCCTGAACAGCCGACGGTTACTCCAAATCATTAGCTGCGAAATTTGCTCCATAGATAGCTGTTCACAATCAATACGAGAACCAAACGTTGACAGGACATTGCTAGGCAGCGATGCTCTCATGTTGGCGCCCTCGAGGTTCGCCATTGAGACCGTCGTCGGTGCCGGCGACGGAGTGATGGATGTCATCCTCGTCATCTTCCTCGTCGTCGTCATAATCTGTCTCCTTGTTGTGGGCCGGCATCCATGATGAGTCGTCGTTCAGCGGGGCGTCTTGGCCGGACAAGTCATGACCTCCTTCGGCGCGTGCCTTGATGTTGTTCCTGCGTCTAGTTGACAGGGTCCGAGCACGAGTTGAGAGCTTGGAAGAGACGGCAGCGTTGGAAGTAACCCAGTTGGTGAGAGCATCCTCGCAGTCTTGAATGATAGCCTTGCTTGCTTCGTATCCGTCGTAGGCGGCTCGGGTTTCGCCAGGGGTAACCGGGGTGTCGTCGATGAGTTCAAGCAGATGCTTTCCGTACCCAGCAATGATTGCTACCTTTTCGCAGTGCTCCCTCAGAGCGTCAAACTGGTATGTGTAGGCAGCCTTGATTTTCTCGCGCGTGATGTTTGAAAGTTGAGCTTCGGCAACCAGCGATTCTGCCTCGGCTCGAACGAGTTCCTGCTCGAGGACGACAATCTTCGGGGAATTCGGCTCCTTGTACTTCAGCTGCGCAATTTGGTCGGTGATTTTCTGTTTCCCTAAATCAGACTGTCAGACTAAATTCCGCCAGGCTGTTACAGGCGGGCCAGCTTACTGTCTCGGCTTGGTTGGACCGAAGCCTCAATGTTGCGAATGCTCTTGATCGTTACACGGTATTGGTCGTACCTGTCGACATACTGGTCTTCAAGCTCGCCGATCTCGTAGAGAAGAACGCCAAGTTTGTCGGTCACGTCGGACACATCCTCGTCGCAGGCCTCGCCCCAAATGGAAAGTTGTTGCTGCCAGATAACAGTCAGGAGGCGGACGCGCAAGCGACAGCGGAATGGCGGCACTTACAGCAACCTCCATGCGCTCCCTGGCCACTTGCTCTAGGCTGCGCATCACGTTCTTTTCCATCTTCACAAGCTGGGACAGCTTCTTGGCAAGGTCTGGCCCGAAGGCGCCGGCTGATCTGTGGCGGAGAGCATGGCCTGAAGAACAGGTCAGCATTGACAGGCGGATCGGAGGCAGCGCCATAAGGTGAAAGCCGGCGCAAGGATTTCAATAGAAAACGACTTACCCAGGCCACCACGAAAGAGACGACCTGACTTGGTGCTCGACGGTGGCGGGGGTGGGTTCTGTAATCAGATTCAGGCTTGTTAGACATGTGCCCAGGAGAGATCGGTGCGGTGACATAGGCGCACGCACCTGGAGTTGAGAGGCGGTAGGCGCCCGAGTTTGGCGCATAGAATATGTGCGATGCATCGTGACAATAGCGACAATGACAACAACACCTGCGGTTGGCTAATTGCGAGGGGAGAGCGGGTTTAGAGCTGGTGCAGCAAGCCGATTCGAAGGAGACTGACTGGGTATCGCGGGGTGGGACAAGGCGCAAGGGAAGATCAAATGATGGTCGACTGACCGGGGTGATGCGAAGCCGGGTGTTTATATGTAAGGCGGAAAGGGTCCAGGACAGGCGTGGATGTTGCGGAGGAGGCGGCGACTCCAGTTGGGCTGGGCGGGCTTGGGGAGGGAGAGAGCCCCTAGGCACCCTAGCGCCAGTGGTCGTCTCCGGCGTGCCTCTTTCGCGCTGACGACGTCATCTGTCTCTCTAGCTCGCCCATGTTTGGGGGCGTTGTTCGCGGCGTCACCCAGCCAGCCATCTAACCAGGCGTGTCGTGTCAGGTGCCTGAGTTGCAGCGATTGGATACGCGGATGCGCGCTGACAGTCCCACCTTCGAAATAAGGTAAGGTTCCTAAGATATTATTTACATAGATAACACATCGGCGCCATTCCCGTCGTCGGAAGCGACGGACGCTCTGGCTTCAACCCAAGTCCTCGCTCACTACCAGCCGATTTACCGCAAGAGAATGCCTGGTGATAACGGCAGGGTAGGGACCTCCTCGCACAGTCGTCGCGATCGCCAGCCGGGATGGTGCCGTCTGTTGAAGCTACTGGGCCAATGTGGCCACCACATGGAACGGACGGCCGGGGACTCGTCGACCCTTACTTGGGACGAATTGAAGAATTTGGACAGGAGCGGGCTGCTGCTATGCAAGCTGCAAGAAACCCCCGTAGACCGTCATCCCCATGTACCCGTCTTCTTATCCGCAGGGCTGTCTGCAGGTCCCCACGGGGCTCAAGAAGACCACCTTATCTTTTTTTACCCTTCATTCTCCTCTCTTCCTTCCGCAAAAAAGTAAAGGAAAGCCTCCAATCAGCCTACCGTGATGCCTTCGAGGGCTTCAACGAATACAAGCAGTACTGCGTCCAATCTCATGAGCAGAGTGCACGGGTGTTCCGCTGACGAGAAGTTGGATGCTAGGCCGCCAGCTGTGGCTCGGAGCACCCGAGTCGAGCTCGTCTTCGAGTGCCAAGGTGAGTGAGTAGGAGACACGATTCTCATACACACTAGTTAGCGTTGCGTGCTGGCTGGCTCGGCCCGATCTTAACCAGATCCTTTGAAGCTAAGCCTCTCTACAAACCACCTAGGCCAAGAGGGAGAACGATGATTTGATAGACTGCACTTGCCTGCTCAATCTCCAACTAGCGATGCTTCATGACAAAACCTATTCCCGGGCTTTAGTGAACTGAAGAATACAAGCAGGGTGCCAGATGATGCGGCTCCGTATGAAGCCGTAGCTTGCCTCCATCTGGGTCAGGTAGTGTTAAGTTACTCAGTCAGCACTTAATAACCCTGCGACCAATTTCAACCAAGCTTCCCTTCTTACTTCTTGACTTGACAACCTCAATCAAATCTGCAACAACCGCTCCTGGCGGACAGCCAAATTGGACATCGCCCCAACCGTGTCCTCTGTTTGCCAAGGTTTGCCGTCCACCTGCTGCAGCACCATTCAGTCACCTCACAATTGCCCTGTCAAAGGCCTGCAGACATGGCCGCCTCAGTAACTTTCGCAGGTTGTACCTAATATTTAAATCTCATGTTTTCGTCCGGTATGTCTCTTCAATTTTCCGAGAAAATCCCACATGTAAGGGAAGGTATCATTTACGAAGTAGAGCTTTTTGTTGGATTTTTCTTCTTTCTTAAAAAAACGCCCATGTCCGATACGTATCCGTATGCCTCGCAGAATCGCGCTGTGGAGGCGCTGGCTGGTAGGTTGCCTGAGTGCTTGCAATTGTGTGCAAAAGTACCTTTTGCGTGATGGTCCCCAAGGCAGGGTACCTCAGATGCCTTAGCCTGAATCGCAACCCCTGCTTCCCCGGCCCCGTTCGGGCCTAGCGTTTTGCAATCTCTCCCTCGAGGTTCCTTTCTTCCATGGACGCGCTTAGCCTCGCAATTCACCAACGCGTCTCACAGTATCTCATCTCTTCTCTCATCATCAACCTCATCGAAGAGAGTCCGCCTTCGTGGAAACCCGCTCCTTCCCTCATCTCGCCCATCGCATTGCGTTTTGGTTTCGCACGCGACGTCAGTGGTCGCTCGTTCCCAGCCGCCTGGCATGAGACTTCCGTTAGTCAATGTTTACGGCCTTTTCATGCTGACGCTGACCAACGGGCAAAGGACGAGGATATGAGGAGCGACCGAATCTGTGTTTGCGCGCGCAGCAAGTGAGGAGGATTGAGGACGCAGACGCTCCTTCACTCGACTAACTATTGCGCGTAACGGGAAGCCACCGTCTCTTTTTGTGCCTTCTTCCCAAACGCCTCTCGCGAACTCTGAGTGGTGCCTTCCGACATGTCTTTCTCTTCTAGGTCCGACCGGGACGCAGCTACTCGCAGAGGAGGACCCTACGTGGACTCAGTCGCCTTCTTCCGTCCCGATGACGGTTCCTCCCACTACCATCCAACCCACTCAAATTCCCAGTCACGCCCTCCAAGAAGGGACAACTTCATCGACTTGACAGGCGACTCGAGCCCCTCAAGTCAGTCGCATCGTGCCCCTCAATACCGCTTGGGTGCCGATCGCGCAACGCCTCCCCCCAGACCCAATGTCGAGGGCACCTCGGTTTTCCCGCTAGGTCCTGCCCGCAACACGAGCAACCTTTCGGACCCGAGCGGCGGCTCGACCGCCGTTTCCAGCAATGCAGCCTCGGTTCTCGACCCTTCGCCGCCCCCCGTTTCAATTCAGACGTCGATCGATCTTGACGACGGCGACGATGCTGAGATGCCACGACTCACGCGACCCCCTGATGGCACTGTGAAGACTCCTCAACAGGTCACGCCGCCATCGTCTACCCGGCCGTCGAGCCACCAGTCTCCTAAGCATGGCCCTGGGTCCAAGAGAACCCCCAACAAGGGCATTTCGGACTTTACTCAGGTCGTCAACTTGCTGAAGGAGTACTCGAAAGACATCGCCGCCGCCCACCAAGAACTCTGTATCTACGTCCTCAAGTCTACGAAGCCTGCCGAGACGCGTGTCAAGACCGGCGTTGACTTCTTCGCCGACGTCAGCCTCTCACCCACCACCGAGCAGAAGGGGACGACGATGAAAATCCGCGCCAAGGTAAGTGTCACCATGTCCCTCTCTTCCTATCACTGCGCAATTCCTACATGTTTTCTCATCCATGTCCTGTACTTATTCTGGAACAGCAACATTTCCGCAGCAGAAAGTCAGACCAAGGCCGTGATGTTCATTACCTACCCGTCTGCGTCAAGTCCAACATAGACGCCGTCCCCAAGTACAGGTTTCACCACACGGAGATCGTCAAAAATGTCTTATCGCCAAACTCTATGCTCAAGTTCGTACCCGTTATCCGAGATCTCGAGCCAGACGAGGAACGAGACTACCAACTTTGGCTCAAAGAACTCGAGAGGATGGACGCCAGCTGCGGCTTCAAGACGCTGGGCAGTCGCGAAGACCGATGTAACAGGACTATTCGCAAGGAAAGAACCGCCATGCTATCCCTTTTCCTGGATTCGTGGCTCAAGAAACTCGCCATTGACAACTGCAACCGGACGACCCTTATTCGCCATATGGCAAGCTCGGAATCCGACGATGCCATTACCCCGCAGCAGAAGACAAGCCTGGTCAACTTGCACAGCGATGACAACCTTGCCGCTACACCAAGGGCTCTGAAGGCAGCGAGAGTCTTCACCGAAGCCTTTGATGACGTGTTTTACCGCCAGGCAGCAGTCGATAGAGGCATTCTTCTAAGCGACGTCTTGAAGCTCGACAAATCTGTTGACGAAATAGTCGAATCGAAGAAGACAGCTAAGGGCGGGCAGGACGACAACGAGAAGGCATCATCTATTGAGCACTGGATCGAAACTCACACGGTGATGGGCTGCCTCATCTGCTACAGCAACTCCTGCGAGCACGGTGACTACAGCCTTGAGAATCACAAGCGGAACTTTTCCATGGATTGCATCGGAATGTACGGGCGCATGTTTTCGGCCAACCGCGTGGTTTCTTCCGCCGACCCTGTCGAGCATTTGGACCCTCCCCCTCCCTGCAGACGGCAGTGCTTCCGAAACAACGGCATCGGTCACTCTCAGGCGCGATCGAAACCGTGGACTGAGGATGAGACCCTCTTGTTGCGCAGTCTGTTCACTATTCTTGATCACAACAAGGTGAGGGTCAAGGCACAGTGCGCCACTGCCGAGATCTTGGACAGAGACTGCTGGGACGTCCATCACCATCTGCAGTCTCTAGGCATCAAGCTTCCTCCCCTGGAGACCCGATCACCAGTGAAGGTCAAAAATCTTCCTTGGTACGATCGCAAGAAGAAAATTCTAATCGGCGACTGGCAAGATCACACATATTCACACGACACCAAGGTTCGCCCGTCCAACGACCCTTGCCATCATGACGGGCCCTGTACGGCCGAGAACGAGTGTCCTTGCGTGCTCAACAGCGTTCTCTGCGAAAAGTTCTGCCGCTGCACTGAGGACTGCTGTGCGCACAAATTCACTGGTTGCGCTTGTCATGCCAGTGGGAAGACGTGTTTGCAGAAGCAAAAGGAAGGGCGTCCTTGCATTTGTGTTCAACTTAACCGCGAGTGCGATCCTGACCTCTGCGGCACTTGCGGCGCTGCAGAGCGCGCTGACCCTTCGAATCGAAATGACGATGCACTCTTCCAGACGGGTTGTCAGAACACAGCCATTCAGCGAGGTGTCAGCAAAGCTGTCATCTTGGGAAAGAGTCAACTAGAAGGGTGCGGCTACGGTCTTTTCACAGCGGAAGACATTACACAAGATGAGTTCGTTATCGAGTACACGGGCGAACTGATCGTCGCAGATGAGGGCGTCAGGAGAGAGGCAAGGCGAGGAGAGGCTTTCGCGATGGAAAAAAGCACTTCGTACGTGTTCAGCCTGCTGGATTATGAGGGAATCTGGGTTGATGCCGCTATTTATGGCAACCTCAGTCGATACATCAATCATGCTGTGGAAGCAGCCAACGTTCAGCCAAGCATTCTTTATGTAAATGGCGAATATCGCATCCGCTTCACGGCCACTCGCAGCATCAAGGCCGGCGAAGAGCTTTTCTTCAACTATGGGGAGCAATTCCCCAACCTGACCAAGAAGATGATCAAGGAGAAAGCCGACAATGAAGGAGAAGTGGCTGACGAAGGGTCGACGGTACCTGCGAAGCGAGGCCGAGGTGGTCGCCGTAGAACACGGGTCGCTTCAGAAAAGCCAGTCGTGCAGAAAGTTGGAAAGTCAAAGATTGCGAAAGGCGTCCGCACTGGGGCGCGTAAGGAGGCGCCGAAACTGACTGTTGACGATTACGACGCTCTGGTTGACCTTGACATTGGGACAGTCCCCAGTCGGAAGCGGAAGCGGGCGGTCAAGAGCGACGACGAAGAGGAGGAGTACCACCCGTCGCTGGACTCGGAAGATGCGCAGGAGGTTTTCACGGCTTCGCGACGGGGCCGCAACATAAGATCAAGGGGGCGGAATATGCTGTCTGATTCCGAGGCAGACGGGACTGCATCTCCCCGAGCAAGACGCGGGAGAGTTCGTCTTATCGCGTCCCGCAACGGGAGCCGAGGTGGACCAGCTACAAATGGTGATGGAGTCACCGCGAGGCTAGAGACGACTGCATCGCCTCCGAAAAAGCGTCGCGGGCGTCCTCCTAAAAATCCGCGGCCACAAAGTCCTGGAGGAGGGGAGATCGAGACTGATAGCCCCGAGAACGAGATTCACGCCAGCGTATCCCAGCCGAAGGACGGCGACGCCGAGGGAGGCACGATATCAGTCGACGTCAATCCTCCTAGGTCTGCGCGCGGAGGCAAGCTCACAGACCACAGCTACAGCCCTCGGATCGAGGACCAAATGGATCTCGACGGAGACCAGCCCGAACCTCAGGAAACGCCCTCTCGTTCTCGTTCAAGTGGCCACAGAACGACCACTGGAAACTCAATTACCGCCAGAGGAACGCCCCGAGAAAGACACATTTCTACATCGCGAGTTCGCCGATCCGTTCTAGACTCTGACGACGAAGTTGCTGCACGAACTCCCCCTTCTCAGAGAAGGGCGCGACAGCGACGCACTCTGGAGCCGATTGAAATGAACGATAGCGAATCTAGCTTCCAGGTCCAGGGAGCCGGCTCGGACTCGGACGACGACGATGTCCGCCGTTCGTTCCTCAGCCGGGCCTCGAGAACTAGAAAGCTGCCAGCTCGGTTCCGTTCGTCAGATGAGGAGTCTTGACACGGTTCAAACTGAAGTGGACAGCAACGTTGCTACAAAAGGCGTCAGTAAACCAACCCAGGTTTGTGGGTCGCAGTTCTCGCAAAGAGGACCGGAATGAAGTTGACGACGGTGAGATTTGGGGGAAGGTTAATTCGGGTTTTCTGTTCCGGTACCTACATCCACTTGGCAAGATACCGTCTGGGCCTTGGAATCGATGGCTCAAGCCGCGGTGGCACACTTGCTGACTGGAGATCACTCACCGGGCGCTTCAGGAAACTAACTCCCGGGAGTACAAAGCATGCATATCTTGGGCTTCGGGCGCGGATCATGTGGCATATCGTCTGCCAGGCCATTTGCATTAGTTTCTGAATATACGTATATGCACTTACCAAGGCGGTTCTGGTGAACGAATATTTGTCGGGCCAGGTTTGAAACGCCGAGTGACTTTTGGGGCCCAGCGCGTTCGGAGATACGGAACTTGGGGTTCAGTATATGCAGAACGTGTCTAAGCCGCCAGGGAACGAAAATAAGCATGTGTGCCCAAGGTTTATTCACCGTTCCGACGTCTATTTGGAAATCGAAATTAGTATATATGCTACTTGCACTGGAGGGCGTCAAAACCACATAATTCGACACTTCTATCATGATGCATTGCTCGAAACGCGCAGAGGCCATGATGTATGATTATTGTATTGTTTTACTGAAATGTTCGCAGGTCTTCTCGACAACGGGATCTACTACAACAAATAACAAATGGACGAAGATCAGCGCTTCATAGTAATCAGTCGCCCTTTCACAGACTAGGCACTGGCCGGCGACTACCTTGCCGCACAAGACTCGCTACCCTGAGTTGCGGACGCTTAGAGAAAACAACATCAACGACAATGCGAAAGCCTGGGGCGTTTTTGAATCTTTGAATTCGTTAGCTCCCACTTGCTACGACCATGCCACCATCACATTTGTTCCGTATCTGGAGATCGAGGCTTCGTTGACGGGCTCGGGATGATGTACACCTACCCACCTCGCCTTACCACAAAAAGGCAGTTTGACTCGCGGCCGATGCGACAGCCATGGGAGGCGGCAGTTCTCGCGCCGAGATTTCGCTTGCCTATTTGGACAGCGGCCGGTCAATTGTAAGATTTCGTCTTGCGTTTCTTTGAATCCTTCAGGTGTTTCTAGTGTTCTGGTTACACGTTTCTACTAACATCATCGACGTCCGAATTCCATGACCAGGGCGATTGCAATAAATCAAACCATAATCTCAGGCCGTTCCCTGTTTTTTTACTGGTGTCCAGAGACTGGTTTTGTAGGAGTCACGCGTGTTTATTTGAGCGCGTGTCTTTTTTGTGTCCATTACCTTCTCTTCAATCCTGCGTGTCGCTTTTTCCGGTCGTAGATTCGGAATGCGAACAATCTTTCCAGACCATACTCAGTCTGGCCTTTCTTTGGTCCGTTCTTATAATTCAAAATAGTCTGTGAACTACAGGCATTTGCAGCTTTGTGTGTGTTCTGTATGATTTTCTGTTCCTGGCCCTTTTTCTTCTTGAATCTTCTGACGGTTAAGCAGGACTGACGGTTCTGAGGCATGCGTTCTAAATCACCGTAAATGTCTTTTTTTTTTTCTCATCCCCTATCCTTCCCGCCTTGGCGCTCAATCTATAACCAGGCCATGATTCGCTTGATGATCGTTGTTCGAGGACTTTCGGTCCCGCGTGGCGTGTCTGTAGCTCGGGCCTTTTTTCCCATCCCATTCGTTGTCAATACCTTCATGCGGTTTTCCTTACCTTTTTGCTACGACACATGGACATTTCATCCGATTCCTCGATGAGAATGATCACCCGACCTTACCGAAAGAAGCCGTACAGGCATTTGGGAACGATCTCGCCAGTCTGTTGTTTCTTTGTCGGTTTTCCCTCCGTCTCGTTTTTCTGCGCGTTGCAAAGATCGAACTCGCAATGTTGGTTTGTTTTTCAATCAGAGAGTGGTCTTAGGAAACTGGGTGACGAATTGAGTAGCGCGAGTTCTGTTTCCGAATTCTGCTTACTCTAGTAGTCTCTTTAGAGCTAGAAGTGAGCAAGAGGTGTTTTGTCGAAAGGAAAAAGACACGAACCAGGAAACACAAGAGACATTATGCATTTTAAATAACAGACAAGTCATAGAGAGCTTGTTTACCAGTGAACGAAAGCCGATGCCAGTGATTTGATTGTAGTACCTCGTGGCCACTCACTCCTAAGGTTTGAGTTCAAGTAAACTCTAGTTTTCCATGCTCTCAGATGCAGCATCTTTACCAGTTCAATTTTAAGTAAGGAGTTCCTCCTTACAGTCGGATATAATAGAAAAAGACACAGGTTGCCTGCAATACCAAGTAGGCCATTTTAGAGCAAGACAGTAAGTTGGGTTTAATATCCCGAACTTTGAATGGAATAAGCAGTTGCTATCTGTGATTGGGCCTTTCTACCGTATAGTTCCCCTTAGACGTAAGATTTGCTACAGAGGTCCAAATAAGGTGTGTTGTCGATTACATATACTTGTAAAACTTTATTACATAGCTATTGGTTTTTCTTTCCAAAGTCAGCCCCACGTGTTTAAAAAACAACAAATCACAACTAATACTTTTACTTACTCAATACTCCTATTGTTAACAACGACTTATGGCCAGAAGCGCACTACAGGAGTCATGACCTGAAAAAACTATTTACCATCGCGTTTCTGTGTGCTTGAGCTGAGTGGGTGTAGCGCAGGTCAAGTTGTGAACGTTGGAAGTTTGAACGCCATGTCTGTTCCCAGACGTGAAATAGTCAACCGAAGCGCCGCATATGACTGAGTGTTTCATGAAATGGGTGAAGTCCTCGCCTGATTCCCACTCTGTCACTCATCCTCACAACTGCTCATTTGGACCTTCCACTAAACACAACTAGTAAGGACCAGAACGTGTAAGAAACAATAATAAGTTGCAAGGAAAAAAAGAAGAGTAAAAGACTACGGACATAACCGTCAGGGCAGAAACAGACTCGATCGGCGAAATACACGCGTTGGGTTCACAAGCATATGTGGGTGAATGTACAAACGAGAGGCAGCAGAACCGGAAATGACACACATAACTAAAACGAATAAATTGACATATGCTCATGATATCAACGCCTAACACTCAAACACCACTTCCATATTTGTACATGTACATATTTACACGACATACACCCATCAAAGTAGGCTTGCCAGGGCTACCTCTTGAAAAACCTCTTCTCAACTATACGCAACGCAGTGTACGACACCGCAGCAAAAGAGAAGGCAAGCTCAAACCCAATGTCGCCGCCCAACTCGCCGCCTGCGTGTTTTCCAATGGGGCCGGTGAACCACGTCTGCGACATGCCCAGCACGGCACCCATGACGCCCATCAGGAAAGCGACGACGGCCGCGAAGCCGGGGGGCAGCCGAGACGGGGTGTCGTAGTCATCGATGTCGTAGCCGCCCAGCCCGCGACGGAAGACGACGTGGTCGGTAATGCTGATGCCTTCGTAGATGGCGAGCCAGTAGGCGATGATGAGCATGAAGTTCTCCAGCCAGGCCTCGAAGCGGTCGTAGCCGGGGATGCTGATGGCGACGTAGACGACCGTGCCGGCAAAGACCCAGACGAAGCGCGGCACGCGCTGGGTCCGCTTGGAGAGGACCTGCAGCGAGAGGGAGACGGAGTAGATGTTGGGGCAGTTGTTGGCGATGATGGAGAGGGCGAGGATGACGAGGCAGAATTGGCCGAAGCCGCCGAGGCGGGGTACGAGGACGGCGGCCAAGAGGCCACCGATTCCGGAGCGTGAATAGGCGTCGCTAAAGGAGGGATCCTGCACGCTGGCCGTCATGACCGCGGCACCGAGCAACTCTGTGAAGCACAGGGTAAAAAACTAGAAAAAAAGAGTTATTATCTGTGAAACTTGGGAGACCTGGGTCGGGCAGTTTCTTACGAGACCGGAGAAGGTGACGAGGAAAACGCGGAGGCGCGGAGTCGAGGCCGGGTAGTAACAGGTGTAGTCGGCGCTGTAGGAGGTCCAGCCGGTGGCGAAGCCGAAGACACTAGCGGCGAAGGAGAGAACAGAGCCGGCTTCAGAGGGGCCCGAATTCAGGGGAAGCATGCTGTTGAATTTCCCCGAGTGGGCGAAGACGCCCAGGACGATGAGGAAAATGACGGCACATGGAGCCCAGCTGAAGCGCTCGTAGGCGTGGACGATGCGGTAACCGAATGTACAGATGATGAGCGTGGATATGGCGATAACAAGGATGCCTGCCCATCCCGGCATATCGTTGTTGACGGCGTGGAAGAGCTGGGCGCCGACGATGACGTTCACGGACGACCAGCCAAGGCATGCGAGGATGTTGAAGACAGCAACTGTTTGCGACCTGTTAGTGATGCCATGTATACGCGGGTGAGGTCGAAGTGGCACCTACCCAACTTGACAGCATAGTAGCCAAACCAATACCGGGAGAGAACCATCTGTCGCAGACCGAACTTGGGACCGAAAGTCGAGAAGAAGCAAACGGGCATGACGCCGAGAGCGTTGATGAAGATGATGGTCAGGGCGGTATCGACGAAGCCGAGGCCAAAGACGGGGATAGCAAGCACGCCAATGGCGAAGGACGAGACGACCATGTTGGCCGAACACCACTTTGCGAGGTTTAGGACGACGACTCGTATTTCCCCACAGTCAGGAGACTTACCAGCGTGGCAACCATGCTGAGGGAATCGTTCGTTCGCTCATCCTCGGGGACTCTCTCGATGCCTCTCTGCTCCACACCCAACTTGCCTGCCAATCTCTGGAGCTTCGCGTAGGTGCTGGTGCCAGTCGCGAAGTCCTCCTCGTGGACGGCGCGGTCGTCTCCCACATACCCACGCGCCACGTCCTTCTTCTCCCCTCCGTTCGACTCGACATCGCTCTTGGTCTCGAGTATCGCCATTTTCCAAGTCTCGGTGAAGCCACCCTTCCGTCTTGTCTGGTCCTGGACGTAGTAGTGCGAGATGTCACTGATAGGTCATCGCTTTACGCAAGGCTGGTAGGGAACAGATGAGTAGGTGTATGGCAGCAGATGAGCCAATGGACGCGGACAGATGCTCAGAGCACTGGTGACCTGTGGGAGGGAAGGTCGACGGAAACGAGGCACATGGTGGCGGCCCGGGCAGTGATATTCACTCGACGGAAAGTGGAGGAGCCCTTATCAGGGCCAAAGACGCGCGAGCGCGAGTCCCAAGGGGGGGAATCGCGGAGACGCCGTACCCAGAATTCCGGGCACACGATGGCAGATCTCAAGCGTGGCTTTTTTTTCGCAGAGGCTCCTGACGCGAAACTGGTGGGGGAACATGGACCTCGGAGGGATCAAGATAAGAAAACCGCGGCATTGAAGAACCATCGACACCCCACCAACGCGACCCTAGCGGCGGGGTCTGGTGTGGCTCGGAAGTAAGCCGGCACTTGGGAGTCGTCTGGGATAGGTTTGCCAGAGGGGCACTGGAGTTGAGCTAGAAGAAATGCAGCGGCGAAGTCGGGTGTTTCGGGTTGCGGTTGTCCAATGGCGAACTTCAGACGATTAAAAAATTGGGTGAAAATGGAGGCAGTGAGGCGATTATTGCGGAAGTTGGGCAGGGCTCGGTGAGCTGCACACAACTTTCGGAGTGTCTTTGGTCGTGGTCTTCAACCAGGACAACAGTGTCCGTAATCGCCCTATGTTGGCCCCCAAGCAATACCATGGAGCCAAGTAGACACCAAGAAGGTTGCGATAAGTAGGGCGAGGGGGTGAACTTGCGACGCGGGAGGCAAAAGCGAAAATGTACGTAAAGGAGCACTTTCTGCGATTTCCCCTTATCTCTTGACGATGAATCCCTGCGAGATAGATAGGGGATTGTGAGAGATGCAATTGGTCGCGTGCGCGGCAGGGTTTCCGCGATGGAGACGCTTCTGGTTGCCGCAGTGCCGGATGCATGGAAGGAGGAGATTGGTGATCATCGCTGCCCCCCTTCCAATGAATGGAGGGACGATTGAGGGGTTGGGTTCGCCAAGCGAGCAGCAAGACGTGTGCAAATGGAAGCTTGGTCGATCAATTGGACGGCGCTGCTGTTGAATGGGAAAACAGTGAAGTGCGTCGACGGGATAATTCACAGCAATTTCAGCCTCTCGGAAAGAGGTGATGGGCAATGTATCCACAGCTTCCAGGGTCAGGGTTCGCGACTGGAAAGCTTAGCATTTGGAAGGAATGTGTACCCAATGTGCTTACCTCAGCATTCCCGCCCAGAGTAAGCCACATCAGCACTTGTGGCGGTGCGTCACTGCGGTTTTCCTTCGCACAAGACGTGTCTCGGGCAAGATAATAAATAATCAAGATGCCAAGAGGCCACCGCGATAATTCAACAAGCCATCATTCCTCCGAGAGGCGTGCCGCATGGTTCTTATGTTAGATGCCAGCGCCACCAACAGCCTCTCGGAAGAATCTGGATCTGTGCTCAACTTCCATCGGTCGATGGCTTCCACCGATGTTTAAAACCCATGGCAGAAACGCCCAAATAGTGTCATTTGACATGCCCATGTTGTCTCGTTGTTTCTTATTTCCTTCTCGCGCGCACCCTCCCCTCCCTAGGTCTTGCCGCAGATACAGTCCTCCGAAATCTTGCAGTGGGAGATTCCCTTGTCGGGACTGACCTATCACCCGCAATATCTTCCACCGGATCTTGCACTCTGAACCTCGCCAGTGGCACATCCGCGCATTGCACACGGATCACCGCATGATCGTTTGCGATGCTACGGAGTACGGCGGGAGGCAACAGCAGCGCTGGCGGTGCCTCTTCGACGACGAGGTTTGAACAGGTTCTCATGGATATTGGTCAAGATGCCAATCCGAGCCAAGCCTAGACCTGCTGCCCCTCCGCTCAGTTTGTCGCACACTATCACCCTCATCCTGAAACTCGGTCAACGCAAGGAGGTAAGACTCAATCTATCGTCTGATAGCACGATGCTCCCTCCAAACACTCGTGAGGATCAAAAGCAAATTGAGAGACAGCTCACCCGTCCGAGCTCTGCTTACTCACCCGCGCACCCGCGCCCTCCGTCCTTGCGCCGACGCCAGGTGCCATTGGATTGGCTCGCCCGCTCGGGGCAACGTTGCGGTGCTCTTACCATGCACGACGTCGGACGACGCCGTTTGCGGTCGGCCTGCTGCATGGGCTCGATTGCACTGACAAACAACAGCTCAGAGATGGGAAGAGAGAGGCAGAGAGGGAGGTCAGACTCCACGCCGCCGACGAACACGAGCGGGTGAGTTTTGACTCACTACGGTGACCACACTCTCGACTCGTGAGGTCCACGAGTCCGCCCGGCAAGACGCAATCTCCATAGCAAACCTCGGCAGGAGCCACAACTAATATTCTGTTTGGGATATCGTCTGATGTCTAGCCCGCACAGTGGCTGCTGCACGGCAAAAGCAACAAGACAAGCAGAAGCAGGGTTTCGTCCAGGCTTCGTCCGGATTGTTTCCTTTTCCATCGGCGGTAGGGCTGAGGTTAGCTCCGACGCATCATGATTGGGCGCGATTCTCGTTCCGATGGTCGCCCGCGGCTTCCTTCCAGGTTGCGTCCCGGTCCCGGTCCCGTCTTGCCTCCCTCCTCAGCCACAGTTTCTGTTTCTATTCCTGTCTTGGTATTTTGCGACGCCTCAGTCGCGCCTCTTTTTCCTCGTCACGGTCTTCGTCTTCGCCCTCGCGGCCTCGGCTCCACACCCACACACGCCTTTCGGTCCCTGCCGAGTCCCGACTGCGCTATCCATCAGCCATCACTGGCGCCTCTTTCCCTTCCGCTGGGTCTCGGTGCGAGCGCATATTGCTTCCGCTTGGCTGAATCGTCACCCGCGTCCCTCCTCGCATCACACTCACCCTGCGTCCCCGTAGTCCCGCGAGGGCAGATCACTGTCCCGCAGAACGGGAGCACAGCACACGGTGCTTCCTCCCGCAAGTGCGAGGTCGACGGCATACGTCTGCAGCTGTCATCGAGCATACGTTCGACTTGTCGTGTCTCAGTAACCAACTCATGTTCGATTTGGCGAGATGAGAGATTCATCGAGCCCCATGGTCCTTTCTTGAAGCTACACTCACACATGCGCACATCAAGTAGTCCCCCTCCTCGTCCCTTACTCTGATCTATCGTTTCCTTCCGGAACCCTTCACATCTGCTGTTTACGATGTGCTCAGTCTGATCCCGGCTAGCCGATCGCCACGCCAGAGCGGGAGATGGGCCTTGACTAAATGTCTCCGTCGTACCCATG
Source organism: Colletotrichum plurivorum (assembly GCA_014235945.1). Taxonomy (NCBI): domain Eukaryota; kingdom Fungi; phylum Ascomycota; class Sordariomycetes; order Glomerellales; family Glomerellaceae; genus Colletotrichum; species Colletotrichum plurivorum. Next base: position 202,665 of record WIGO01000023.1, on the reverse strand, counting down.
GGGGTGGGCAATCAAGCTACGAGGTGTGGCGCGGACTAACGCCGTCACCCATGGTTCCCGTCGGGCTTCCTATTAGAGCCTTGCTGATGTGCATTTGTTGTTTGCCCGTATTTTAAAGACCCCAGCCCACCCTCCTCGTCACTTTCACCTGGGTTGCTCCATCCAACGTCGCATTCCACCAGGTGTCTGGGTGAGTTCAGTCTTTGAACATACGTACAAGTAAAGACTCTTGGCCATTCCCATCGCCTTTTCACTCGCTTCCCTCGTTGCCTCTCGCCGTCTACTTGGCTTTCAAGCATTCCTCCATTGACTCTGCCACCTCGGGCCATCTACACGTTCCTGCTCGCCCACATTCACCCGACCACCGATATCGAGACTACGTCCCCATCCCAACACCAGCAAAGATGAAGCTGTCCTCCATGATCTCCGCGGCCGCCACCGTCATCTCCCTCGGCGCCGTCGTCCAAGCCAGACCACTGCCCTGCCCAGACGTTCGTCTTCCCTCCCAACCAACCAGTCGGGGGTCGCTAACACATCGAATTAGCTGAAGCGCGATGCCATCCTCAACGGCCAGGCGAGCCCCGAGATCTGCTGCTCGTACGGCACGTGCAAGGGCGACGTCAACATCCTCAGCGGTTGAAAGGACCATGAAGTCCTGACCTCTCCCCGTCGGCGTCGTCGTCACCTACTTGAACGATAACGGAGACGGGACCCAAATCATTTACGGGACACATCTCCAGCACACACACACACACACACCACATACAACAATGCATTATTCGGCGTTCAACAAACCCCGGGGAGGGTTTTAACATGACCAGGCGGTGTTGGGCGCACAAGGCGTTTTACCCGGACTCGAATCTTTTTGTCCTTTTTGTTTTTCTCTTTGTAAGAATGCCGACTTTTGCATTCGCGTCTCGATGGCGATTGGGGAAAACGCGGCGATGGTGTCAGCACTCAGGCTCGCCCAGCACGCACGATTCGGCATCCTTCTCAGATCTAGGGTCTTTTTTTTTGGTCCCTCGGTCTTGGTACTGGTGCTGGCGGGGGGACGAATGAGAGTCTTCGGGCGGAGTTCCGCGCGCCCGTCACATCAGCAAGCAGTTGGCAGAGTAAGATGAGCTGCACACCGGTTGTGGTGGTGCGCGTGGGGTATCCGTACTTTCTTGTGCATAAGACGGCAACACCGCGCCGTAGGAATGAGGCACAGAAAGGGCAAACGTACGACGAGGACCTCTTACTGGTGCCTCGGGCGACTGATTGAAATTGATGATTACATACCGAGATGAGCATGGCTGGGCAAAAAGAGAACCAATCTGAGAATTTCGCGCTTTCCTCTCCCTCATTCCCCGCGAAGCTGTACAACCATTTCACTCACGAAACTCGAGATCATGCAAATGAATCTTGACATGTGCACAACGCGGCCCCATACTCACGAGGTGGTTGCGATTTGCAGGTGATTATACGAGAGAATTTGCTGAATATCCACTGGCACTAACGCTTTATTTGGTTTCTTCTCGGGGACTTCGGCCATCCACGTGCTCGTCGATTGGTCGACTTCTCGTATCCAGACCGCTTCCGATCGTGAAAGATAAGCGTCCCGCCTCTTTTCCAGAAGCCGGGGCCCCGCCCCGCACGCTTGACGTTCGTAGTCTAAAATACCTATGCTCGCATCTTCTCACGGTTGGACGCCACCATCCCGGGCCATCGTGAAGCCCTCGTGGTGGGGCGTCAGGTCGTCGGTCATGTGCCTCGCCGCGACGCCCGTTAAGAGCTCGTACCCGCGAGGAAGGTCGCGCTGCTAATGACGAAACCATACGAGCCCTGTGAAGGCTTAGTGAGCGACTCCTCCAACGATGCCTTCATCAGAGTCACAAGATGGGTTGACTCACGGCAACGTTGCGAATGCAGACCTCCGGCGCCCCCGGAGTCAGCGTCGCGCAGCAGTCCTCAATCATGACGCAGTCCCAGCCGCCGTTGTACGCATCGGTAAGCGTGCTGAGGACGCACTGGTCCGTGTTGACGCCGGCGAAGAGCAGTGTCCGCTTCTTGTCCTCCCCGGTCCCAGTCCCCGTCCCAGTCCCGGTCCCGGTCCCGGTCCCGTCCCCGTCCAAATACTTCCGCAGCGGCTGCTCTCGGCTCCACATTCCGGACATCCTGTTCTTGTTGCAGTGCACGTCCCCGGGGCTGGCGCACCGTTTCAGCGGCTCATAGATGTCGGCGTTCCAGCTCCCGGCGACGAGACAGCGGCCCTTCCCGTCGCCGAGATCCGTCCCAAGCCCTAGGCGGACGACCTTGTCGTCGGCGGTCGTTCCGTGGATGAGAGATCGAGAGAAGCCGCGCTGGACGCTGGCCGGCATGCTGGCGAGGTCGTCGTCGGTCAGACCCCAATTTAGCCAAATTACCTGCATTCTTGCATCAACGAAATCATGTCCGGTTCAACGTTACACTCCCTTTCTTCATGCCGCTGGCAGATCTCGCCCCCATCGGCAGCCCCGAGGCACGGCCGGCAACGCCTGCCGGGCGATCGCCCGGCCTCCGACTGGCGGGAAAAGGACGAGGCCGTACCTGGACGCCTAATTCGCGGCATTTCTCAATGACCTTCTTGGTGGATTCCACCGCAGCCAGTCCGGGGGGATGGTCGCGACAACTCGGGTGCAGGAAGAAGTTCTGCATGTCGACAATCACGAGCGCCGTGCTATGGGGTGCCACCGAAATGAAGGTCTCCGTGGGGCCCTGAGACGTGCCGACCGTCAGGACCGGAGTCCGGCCCCGGGTGAGATCGTAGGTTCGCGACGATTTGTCGTAGTACCATTCGTCGCCCGGCGGGCCGAATACCAGGTCTCGGCGCATAACTAGTAACGGGGAGGTTAGGACAGGTGGGAAGCGGTGCGTTCCGACTTTTTTCCTCGGATATTCTAGCCCCGACTGCGGGTATAGGCTGGCCCTTTCCCCGAGTGCGGGTATGGTTCAGTGGTCGTGGGTTCGGTTGATTGTGGCCGTTAGCTACGTGTGTGAGTTGGAAGAAAGTCGCAAATCATTCATGCAACACGCATAGGTAAGTCGGTGGGTTGGAAATTGCGCGAGACAGCATGTTGCAAGCGCTTGTATCGGGTGCAATAGAAGTCGACAGCGAGCCCACGCCCACACCCGGGGGGTTGTGCCGCTGCTGCCCTCCTTCAGAACCTTAGGCGGACGTCGGTGCGGCTACCGCCCGATCCCGAGATGAGAAACAGGCAGAGTATCATACCTCGGACGCATGCTGCAGCAAATTTTCAGCAGTACACTCGAGTCTTGCATAGTATCCGAACCATCCTCGTGCGCTTGTTGGCGGAATGTACCCCCCCCCCCCCCCCAACAGTTACTCCTGGTGAGGTGCCTGAAGGTAGTGTAGGAACCGTAGGTAGGGATGCCGTGAGCCAAGGGGATCTCGCGTCGGGCACCGTCGCGATTCGTGGAGCGACTCAACGAACAGCGATGCGACGAACCAGATGCCCAACGAGGCCCCTGGCTTGGATACCACGTGAACGAACGAGAAAAATCCCCGCGGGACCGGTGGCCAGCCCGATGCCCCTCCCGGCGCGCCTGGACCTGCGAAATGCGCGAGCTGGCGCCTCTTGGAGGTCGTCTCTTGTCGCGGGGGGCGGTCGTTGTCGGGTACGAATAATCGTCGTGATTGGAGCGGGAAGTCGCAAAGAGGAAAAATCGGTCTTACAGCGACCGAACGATTCCCACATTGCGGCAGCGCCCCACCCCCTGCCAACAAGCTTCGACCCTGCGTGACGTTGCGACGTGGGGAACTGGGGTTAACAATTCGCCTCGACCCCTCGACGAAGGAGGGGCTGCTGCATTAAAACATCGAGCCGCCGGGAGAAGCTCCTGGTTGCCGGTTGACCAGGACGCGAAAGAGAAAAAAAAGTCCCATGAGCTTTGGAGGGGGGTATATATCCATACGTCGTCCAGACCACGTCCAAGATCCAAATCCCGTTCCGCCCTGCTCTGCTCTGTCTTGCGTTGTCCATCTCCCCTCCTCCTCCTTCTCATCTTCGCCGTCGGTCGCCTCGTCTCGTGCCCACGTCTTATACCCCGCTATCGTTTCCTGTGGCAAACACCTTTTGAGCATTCCGGAGCCCTACCAAAGCACACAAGCACACACACTCTTCGCAGAAAACCACCTTCAGAATGTCTCCCTCCGCTGTTGAGCCCGCCGCGTCCGTCGGTACCGTCAAGGTGTCCAAGTCCAACATTGGCGTCTTCACCAACCCCGCACACGACCTGTGGATCAATGAGGCCGAGCCCACCCTGGAGGCCGTTCAGGCTGGAGAGGGACTGCAGCACGGCGAGGTTACCGTGGCCGTCCGAAGCACCGGAATTTGCGGGTGAGCATTGTCCATTCTGGGCGGAAGTTAGATTCGGCGAGGCGAGGCACGACTGACACGGCGACACAGGTCCGACGTTCACTTCTGGAAGCACGGATGCATCGGCCCCATGATTGTCGACGGCGACCACATCCTCGGCCACGAGTCCGCCGGCGAGATTCTCGCCGTCCACCCCAGCGTCACCCACCTCAAGGTCGGCGACCGCGTCGCCATCGAGCCCAACGTCATCTGCAACGCCTGTGAGCCCTGCTTGACCGGTCGTTACAACGGTTGCGAGCAGGTCCAGTTCCTGTCCACCCCTCCGGTTGCGGGCCTCCTGCGCCGATACGTCAACCACCCGGCCGTGTGGTGCCACAAGATTGGTAACATGTCGTATGAGGACGGTGCGATGCTGGAGCCCCTGAGTGTAGCCCTCGCTGGCATGCAGCGTGCCGGCGTCCGCCTCGGCGACCCGGTCCTCGTGTGCGGTGCCGGCCCCATCGGCCTGATCACCCTCCTCTGCGCCAAGGCTGCCGGTGCCTGCCCGCTCGTCATTACCGACATCGACGACGGACGTCTGGCTTTCGCCAAGGAGCTGGTTCCCTCCGCCATCACCCACAAGGTCGGCCGCGGCACCGCCGAGGAGGAGGCCAAGCGCATTGTCGAGTCTTTCGGAGGCATCGAGCCCGCCGTCGCCATGGAGTGCACTGGTGTCGAGAGCAGCATTGCCTCTGCCATCTGGGCTTGCAAGTTTGGCGGAAAGGTCTTCATCATCGGTGTCGGACGCAACGAGATCAACATCCCCTTCATGCGCGCCAGCGTTCGCGAGGTTGACATCCAGCTGCAGTACCGCTACTGCAACACCTGGCCGCGTGCCATTCGTCTGGTGGAGAGCGGCGTCATCGACCTGAGCAGGCTGGTAACGCACAAGTTCAAGCTGGAGGACGCGCTGGATGCTTTCGAGACGGCCAGAGACCCCAAGACGGGCGCCATCAAGGTCCAGATCCAGAGCTTGGACTAAATGACGAGTATGGCATGGTTGGTGTTTTGGGCATATCAGGGCGGTGTCGGCGATTTGGTGTCACGGATGGTCATTTGATATATTTTATAGAGACAGCTTCCCAATGAATTCGCATGTCAGAGTGGTTGGATTGTCCTGGACGAAGATATGTGATGCGGATGAGTGATGCAGAGTTGATAGCCAGGTGTAGGTGTGGCTTTTGATATTTTGTGTACATGCGACGTTGCAAGTTGGGCGAAGTTGTCACAAGACTTGATGAGAAGGATGTACCTAGAGAGCATCGCTCTCTCACTTCAATGGCACTATTGGTAGCTATCGTGGCCTCCCTAGGTTCCTTGGTACCTACGTTTCCACTCAACGAGAGCTCCACACTTCAAACATAATCGCTCCATGATTGGCCGGTTCTGAGAGCGGCATTGCCCGTTGGGCCGGCCGGTCGCGCCTGCGTCTCCCCTGTGTGCTGCTATGGTACAGGGGAGTGACAGTGGCACACCTGCCTGAGCGGCCTGTGTGACAGGTACCTAGGCAGGTTGTGGCGTAATTGGTTTTTTTTTTGGCTAGCACGCACGGGCCATTTGTCCGGCTCGCAACAACAGCACAAGCGAGATCTTCCGAGTCGAAGGCAGAGACTGGTAGGCCGCCAGAAAGAGCTCTTTTTTTTCCTCACGCATAACCACCACCACCAACCACTCGCTCCCTTCCCCATCAATTGGCCGCCAACGAAGCTCCCCCTTCGCCCACGGAGCCGTTCAATTCGACCCAGTCCGATCCGAGATTTCAGTTCCACCGGCTCTTTTCTTCTCGCTCCAGCCCAAAATGTCTGCCGCCCTCGCCCGACCGCTGATGCGGACCACCGCCGCCCGCACCCTCCCTTCGCGCATCGCCGTTCGCTGCGAGTCCACGACGACCAAGAAGGCCGCCGAGTCTGCGAAGGATGCTGCTGCTAAGGCCAGCGAATACTCGGCCAAGGCCGCCCAGGGCCTGAGCCGCGCTGCCAGCGCTGCTGGCCCTGCTATCTCCGGTGCCGTCAGCGCCCTCGGCAAGGCCGGTGGCCGCACCGGCAAGGTTATCAGCTTCATCGAGAGTACGTGAGATATCGGAATGCAGAGTTGAAAGCCTCAGTCTGTTTTGCGATGCGTTTCCACTAGCGCCGAGGTTCTTCAAATGCTGACGCGATCGCGAATTACAGAGCAGGTCCCTTGGGTTGTCTACTACTCCCGCGTCGGCCTTGAGCTTTCCAAGATCGTCTTCCACGGCCAGAAGATGGCTCCTCCGTAAGCTATCTATCCCTCATCGACGTCATGTTCGTCTTCCCAGCAACTAATCGTAGAATGCAGCCCCGTCTCCACCTTCCAGACCTACTTCCAGACTGCCCTGAACTCCGTCAAGAACCCCAGCAGCCTCCTCAGCTCCGCCTCTGCCGCCTCTACTGCCGTCAAGTCCACCAACGTTGCCTCGCGCGTCAACACCGCTACTCTGGCCGCCGGTGCCGTCGTCGCTGCCGAGTGCCTCGGCTTCTTCACCGTCGGCGAGATGATCGGCCGCTTCAAGATCGTCGGCTACCACGGCGAGACCCACGCTGCCCACCACTAGACGAAGGAAAGCTCATCGAACTCGACATGCCCTGTTCTCGAGACTGGCGGAAACATGGCTGGAAGAGATGTGTTTCGTTTAATTAATTCAACTGCATCTAAAGAAAAGAGCGGAGACTGATGGCCATCGGAATATAGACACCGGGCTTAGGGGGTGTTATGGAATCAAACAACGACATGAATGCTCGACGACCCGTAGTTCAGAGGTTCATGTACCCGACTGCCGCCACGCGCCCTGACAAGGGAGTGGGCAGGTTCGGAAACGCGGCAACGAGATAGGGGGCACGTGGGATGTTGAATCCGGTACCCTCGACATCTTCAACAGGCAACCTTATCATTTTCCTTATGTAGACTCTGTACATCACATGTCAAACGCAGCCATCCAAGCTGCGCAAAAATACCTGGAAATCTTTGAACGACTCTTGTATTTGCTGCATAGTCGAGACGCGTCTTCCGAGTATCATGCGGAGTTATGCTCGCTATGCGGGGAACTCGCGTACCCCTGAGCGACTATCCTCTTTTTTGGTGACAACCTCACGGCGACATGGGCGGGACTGGTTCTCACTTCCAAAGTCCGATCACGTCCAGCGTGCCTTTCAAACCTGGATGGCCCTTTCCAAAAAAACTGCACACAGGAAGTGAAAGTTGTCGATTCGTACAGCTTGACTTGATGGCTGTTGCAAGGCATATCTTACTAATAGCCGGAGACAACTGCATCAGGCTCGGTAACCTATCATCGTGAGTTTCACATGGTACACTGCATTGCCTAGGTAGTATTCCTCGTTAAATATAACTGAAGCAAAGGCACGCGGGCTTCTCATAATTTGTGCCCGTTTGTTGCATCTGAGTTTGTGCTTAACACCGACCATGCTGTCCTCACTTGTTATGTCTATTTGCGTGCTCCTGTTGTTGGGCGAAACCTCCCAGCTGCTCTTATTCTTTAGAGTTGCGCTGCAATGGAGACGAAGTAGAGAGACACGGGAAATGACCAACAACCCCGCTCAGGGGAGGAACTGTTCCTCCCACATCATTAGCAAAAAGTACCGGTCATTAAAGGGACCCTTCCGCCCTTCCCCAAGTCGTGGATGAGGTTTCTGGGCATGGCAGTGTGGTGACCAAGCCCAGTAGGCTTTTCACAACTTATGATTGCACATTTATTAGTTAATATTGGTTAATATTATCGTAATCTATAATTTCTGTACATGATCATGGGCGAAATTCAACTCATTCTTCTTAACTGCAAATACAGTATAACCCCTTTTGCCGAGGCCGTAGCCCGCAAAGGGGTCACGAAGCACACCTGTCACACAATACACAGATTATTCAGTCAATCTCTCCTCTTCATGTTCAGAGCCAGAGATGTACAGGAGAGCTTTCCTGATGCCTTTAAGTAAAAGCGAAGTTGATCATGGAATTGGGTAAGCTTACGAACGTTTCAGTGAAGTTGTCGAGTAATCATACATAATGGCCTCTGCATATATCAATTGACGCATCTCGGGAAAATTTTCTAACTACTTGGTTTCGATCCCCTCTACTATGTCACACCAAGTCGTTGTGATGGCTTCGATTACCTGCTCTTACGTCACGCGGTGTGGCGGCAATAGGCAGCCATACCGTGACCGAGAAAGCCTAAACATCAAGCAGCGCTGAATATGTCAAAAGAAGCCTTCGCGTCAAAACCTTCTGTTGGGTCACATTTAGGGCCAGACGTGCCCTAAGAGGCGTTCGCCGTCGAAGAAAAGGGCTGGCCAGTATTGATATGGCAGCAACGGTCAGTGCAACGAGGGTCACTTGTGTTTAAGATAACTGAAAGCCTGGAACAATGCGCACAGCCGTCACTATTCGCGACTTACTTGAACCGCACTGTGCGGAATGCCATATATCTCAATCATCTCACAGTATGGCCAACGGTGTCTGCTCAGTGAGAACGTTTTGCTTCTTCGTTTCGTCTCTGAACGTCCAAATCCAAGTCCTAAATGTGGCCACAGCTTGTAACCGCTTAACATATCTTTCAAAAGGAATAACCAGCAACGACGACAGAGTGTTGGCTATCAGACAGGGAAACGACGCGAGGAAGGCCACATTCGCGAACCACACAGTAGTTATAACCAAGCGGCCACACACAACCAGGATACATGGCAAACTCATAGCCGAGTGCGAATACGAATATTGGCTTCTCGTGCCCATTGGCTGTTTCCAAGTTTTGACAACGTATACGTAACCAGGTCGTGCATCCGAAGGGCTGAGAAGTGACAAGAGAGGCAGAAGGAGTGCAAGCAAAAAGGGGGGAGGGGGCTCATCCTCTGAGCCCTGCCGTCAGGGTATCAGAGGAGAGCAACAAGTAACATGATCCTTCGAGGGCCTGGATTCCCATCGAAAGGAACTCCATGCGTCGTTACACAGAACCCCCAAGCCCCCCTGAATCTGGCGCCATCCGCGTACCTGGTCATCGGTGTCCCAGCCGGATCGTCATGGTTGTCCTCGCCGCCGCACCCCCCTTTTCCCAAAGAGAAACAACGACGAACATCCTGTAGCAAACTTGGATTGATTGGTTAGCTTAGTGTACCCGAGACCACCACCCCTTCACTTCTACTCTCCCAAGCCCGGGCGAGCGAGCCATATTGCGGTCAGTTGGAACGCCACAGTAGCAACGTCCAATGGCCCCAACGGTGCCAAACGAACCAACAGTCGTCGATCCAGACCCTCCCACTTCCCCCCTTTTCTTACGTCCGTAAGACCAAGTGTCAAAAATGCACCGTGCCGCGCCGCACGCCTGCCGCCGGAAAACGTAAAAGGACGTTGAACGTCCTCGGAAGGGAAATTTGTCCCTTCCCCCCCGTTGGCCCTCCCCCCTCCACCCCCCGGTACCGACCTCCTGACGACATCCCATGTTCCCGCATCGCGGAAGGTGGGGAATGGAAGCGGAAGGCACGCCCGTCAAGAACCTTCGGAACTTCCGCGCCAACACACACGCACGCACACGAAAGTGTGCCTCGATTAGGCAGGGGAGTGTGGCTGCTGATGCCGTTCATGTCCCCCTTGTTACCAAAGTCCCAAAATCGACCCAACGACGTGGGACCAACAGACGAGGCATGTAAGAGGGGTTGAGCCTAGGATGCCTCGCGGTGTCCGAGAGCTGGCTAGCCTAAGTGACAGGCCAAGATTCTGATGGCTTTTCTCTTGATAAGTCATCTGTGAGAAAGATAGGGAAGTTGCAAACATCACCTACCTGCTGCTCCTTACCCCGGAGCCCCGGTATCGGGGGCGGCGGGCGAGGAGGACCACGATGGCACCCCTTGCCCAGTCCGTGTCATGGGCCCCTACCATCCTGGCGGGATTTTCTCGTCAACCACCACCGGTGGAAGCAAACAATGCTGCATATGCACCG
>WIGO01000023.1:0-192213 GCA_014235945.1 Colletotrichum plurivorum | reverse complement strand
TGCACCGTTGTATATGTATCAACCGCGATGGCACCCCGTGTCATGGGCCCCTACCATCCCGGCGGGATTTTCTCGTCAGCCACCACCGGTGGAAGCAAACAATGCTGCATATGCACCGTTGTATATGTATCAACCGCGATGGCACCCCGTGTCATGGGCCCCTACCATCCCGGCGGGATTTTCTCGTCAACCACCACCGGTGGAAGCAAACAATGCTGCATATGCACCGTTGTATATGTATCAGTCACGAACATTCAGACAGCGTATCGGCTCGGGCCAGGGGAGGATCAGGAGAGACTGTTTGTAAGAAGAGGGGCTGGTCAGCGAGGCAGATCGTGTACGCCTTGGACTTGCAGTAGAGAGAGGAAACGAGACTGAAGCTATTCGGCACCTTCTAATTCCCCAGGATGAGTTTCTAACAACCCATGGCACATTTTCACATGTAATACTGCCTCGCCGTAGCCGAGGCTACAGCTTTCCCATAAGTCGTCTAATATTCCCAGGAGGATCTTGGTATAACGTGCGGCGTCGTCTGTGGAACGTCGTTTTGCCTGACCCATTCACACCGTTATGGATCGTCTTGCTTCTTCGTTTCCAGGCGCCTATAAACGGTTTTTTCAAGGAGACTCAACGATAATGCAAATCTCCTCCAGGTTGTGACGGTTGTTCCGCCCAGCTCGTGTGATAAGACCAGCTCGTGACATGGAGGAGCTTAGACAGTACGGAGACTTGACCTCCAGCATCGAAACGAGATGACCAAAACGGCAGCCGCAGATCTAATTCGGGCTTCAACTCCGCTCCATTATATTGCTTGAAAGCATTGTGATATACTCGTCTGCGCGATTCAATGTCGTTGGCTGATTGACGAGCTCCCGGTGGTTGACGTTGGCATTGTGGGCTGGTGCATATGCAATGTACGTGCCTCACGCTAGTCATATCAATTCCTTGATTTGTTTGGGGCAACCAACTCGCCTTAATCCGGGTCGTCGTTTTCGTCTCCTTACCCGGCCCAGTCGATGTGGGTTCCATCTCCCCGGGACTGGGCATGCGCCGGCCGATGGAGTGTAGGCATACGACGAGTGAACGGGCGGGAGAACCACGAAGATGGTGGTGGCGGGTGGAAAAGGTGGAAAAAGTTTGGCCAAGGAAACCGGAGAAAAAAGAAGTGTCAGGATGGCGCATGTTTCTGCCAGCTCACCAACGGGATACCAGGATCATCATACTGGCTTCGGGGAGACGGGGTTGTGATCCGCTCTAGGTGTGCAGGCTTCCTGTGTTAGCCTCATGGGAACGAATGCCTCACGGGACATTGCCAACGCCAGATTTGCGAAGCAGGGAGGGGGTAAAGATGCCTTGAACGACAAACGGGAGTAGAAAAACAATAAGAAAGAATAAGAAGAAAACGAGAACGGCAACGGAGGCCTCTGATCTAGAGGCGTGCGCAGTAGGCGTCTGATGCACGGCCAAGCGCATAATCCCATCCATCTATGGATACGGATACAGACACTGACTGCACTGTAAGCTTGCGAGAGGAGCCAATGGCATGAGACAAGCATCGGGGCAGAGCTTCTCTGACCGCATCTTAGGACGGAATACCTGCGCCCCGAAAAACCCCGGTCGTCGTTGATGAGCCTTGCCGCCACCCTCGACACTGCAACAACAGCGTTGTTGTTGATCATGATGATCTCTCCCCTTCAGACCCAGGCAACCAGGCCCGGCGTGCACAATGCGGCCGTTGCCCGACATGACCGGGGATGTGGCGCGTGAGGGCAGCTCCACGTTGCATGGGCGTTTGAGGTGCGCCAACGCTGAACCGATGGAACCAACATGATCTGAAGCGGAAGGAAAGACATGGCCAGACCGGCGGGGGCGGGAGGATGTGGATGGAAACCACATATCGAGGGTGATGCGGGTGAGTAGGCTATGCGGGAATAATGTCTCCCTGCAGCATGATGTGGAGTTGGGCGAGTTGAGTTGGCAACACTACACTACGCAAGCAGAGAAAGCCGCACACAGTCACAATTCATACCTACTTTATTACCTACCTTAGGTAGGTACGCTGCGGCTGCCGAGTAGCATGCTCACCGACCCTTCTTAATCGGGATCCAGTTTGCTGCTCCAAGACCTCACATCAAGGACGGCAGCTCTCCCCAGGCCCGCAACCTGGGGATGTTACCCAGCCTCCCCCGGTGCATGTGCCCGGCCGAAATTCGAGTTCACTGTTGCTGCCCCCTTGCCCAAGATGGAAGGATTGATTTGACACCATTCTCCGTGGGTTGATCTCTGGCACTCGTGCTGGGCGGGGTTCGCCAAATGCATCGTACGGTCAGGTCTCTTGCGTAGGTCTCCAATGGCCTTCGCTCGCGACCGCGATTCGGGCTACTATACTCCGACTTTAGTTATTCAGATTAGGCAGAGAACGACAAACAGCGGCCGTCATTTTCAGCCTTCACCTCATAGACACGATTGTCCGCCAAGTTCCAATAATGCTCCGACGAGAAGAAACATGCCATTTTCCCATGCCAGATTGCTACCCAAAGCATAATGACCAACACCACTGCCACCACGACCACCACCAGTCCTCTGCCGGTCCTACGTGCCCACACCGCATGCATGCACAACAACACCAAACGCCTCGGGCAAGCTCCCGTCTATGCCGTCGAAGGAAAAGAAAAGAGGGCAAAGCCATGAAGGCATTGATGGCACCACCCAAATCACACAAGACCCTAGGCAATGGATCGCACTGTTCTTTCCCGCCTTGGTAGAAAGTAACCAAAAGAGATTAAATTATGAAAGCTCGATGCTCGGCAAGATTTCCCTGTATATGGAGCAATGTGGTGCCAAATAGTTTCCTCATTGACACACTGCCACTTGATGGCAAGCGTGTGGTATATCGTGGAAGGAATCCGTCTAAAACCCCCGAGTATAAAAGCTGCGAGAAGGTCAAATGGCCCGGAACTCAGCAGGAGAGTAGTGACCAGAAAGACCCCACAAATGCTTTCCATTTGCCGACGGATACATCTGAGTAGAAGTCGGTGGGCTGGTTTTCCTGTCGTGTTCGCCAATATCGGGCCGAGTTGCGCCTGCGGGTGTTGACCGGATCCAGATCGAGAGCGCTAGACGAGTAGGGCCAGTGGGTGTGTGCCAAATCGACTAGATCGCAGATAGGCCGACCGCACCGAGGGTCGGGATAATCAATAATATCTGTGGTACATGGGTCTCGGCCGGGGCGGTCGTGGGCTGCGAAAACAAGCGTTTTCCGCACCTGGTAAACGGCAAGGCACTACCCGACCAACCTGTTAAATCAAGACGCGGCTGGTTCGCGCCCCCAAGTCTAGGGGCCCGTAAAGATATAGAGTAACGACGTGAAGCCGAGAAGTTGAACGTAGTATGCACAGGAATGAGTTCGCTATAGTAGTCCTATTGGGAGGCGTCGCTTCGCGAGAGATCCGACGTGGCAGGCTGCACGCGTCCCGTTTTCGGGTTATGGTGGGTTTGCGGCGGGAGGGTGACGACAGGAGAGTCGCTCGGGGAACCGACCGCCATCGTAGCCGTGAGATCCTTCATCTGTGGAATGACGAGATGGCTGGGACCGCCGGCAGTATGGTGCCCTCAACTTGAAATCATTGGCCGGGCTTCTTCGCCGTCCAGACAAACCTGCGCTCAGCAATCAGTATCGACACAATCGGTAACGTTGTCGCGGCTTCCACAACGGCAATCTGCATGTGCGGAGACTCACATTCGGCAGTAGGCACGATGGCGCAGGCTGCAAAGCTCCCTCTTGACCGCGTCGAGTAGCCCATCCACGTCGGGCTTCTTCCAGCCTTCTACCCGGGTGAACGGTGCCATCGACAGAGCCTCCAACCCATGGGTTAGACCGACATTGAACCAGGTGCCCAGCTCTCGCTCTCGTGTGCTTTCACCCCAAGGGTTCACTGGCAACCTGATCACATCCTCGGTGATGTCCGTGAAACCAGCAGCCCGAAGCTCTGCCCCTGCATCGAAGATGTCTATCGGCTGTCCCCACCTCCGCATCGCCTCTCTGAAAACATTACTCCAGTAGACGAGGGCGGACTCCGGCAGTTGCGTGTTGTCATCACTCCGAGGAACCCACTCGATTTCCACATGCTCGATAGAGCCGCCAGGCTTCAAATGCTTGAAGCTTTTTCTGTACAACTCCGGCCAGTCTCGGATGGCGCCGAGCATCATTTGGACGTGAACCAAGTCAAAGCGTTGTTCTTCCACTGGCCATGGCGCCTCGACATCGGTGTATCCTTTGAAGTCGACAGTCGCCGGGATCCTTGAGTAAAAATCAGCAAAGAGAAATAAGAGACACAAATGCCACGTAGGACATACGAGGCGGGTTGGATGTAAGCTAGGTCGAGTCCGATGATCTGTTTGGGAGCCGATCCTGGGTCTGGGGGATTGGTCAAGCGCCGAAAAAGCTCGCTGTAAAGCGTTAGCCGGCCCATTTCTCTTCGGCAGCAGAGTCAATATCGTACTCAGCAACTTCGATCGCCCAAATGCCAGTGCCCGTTCCAACATCGAGAACCTGGGCGGTTGGGCTAAGAGGGCCATTGAACAGCCTCTGCTCTCGCGCGATATTGATCAGCGCATGGAAAATATCAAGTCTTTCCTTTTCGCTCTGTTAAGCTCGTTAACCAACAGTTCTTCCTGTAAAACACAGGAGGGTTGCATACTTCATCGACAGGAAATAGGTATCGACCTCCTCGAAGCCCACAGTACGTGCGGCCGTTTTGTTGAAAGTCAGGTCCGTCGTCCCCACTGCTATAACAATCATTAGAACCCATCATCCGTGGCTGGTGTGTTCCATGTGACCCTCACGCACCTGATTTGAGCCATGGCTACCAGACGAATGGGACCGTTTGTAGTGGTAGGGGCGAGTCAGCCGTGGCTGAATTTGGTCTTAGGCGAAGATGATCTCGGCCAGGCTGATTTAGCGAATAGTGAGTCTCTGGGCAACAGCACTACGGTGAAAACGTCACGCCGCAGAAGCAGCAGGAAGCGCCGAAAGCTCCTCGGGCGCAGAGAACTGCAGGCCAGCGAGAGGTAGGCGGTAACGCTAGAGCTTCGCAGGTCAGCGCGGGTACGTGTTGAGTTGTATTGCCGTGGGGGGAACCCAACGAAGAGCTGAGATATGATGTGACGCTGACAACTCTGAAACGTGAAGAAAAGGGATTTGGTCTGAAGAAGTGGGAACGAGACAGGAGGCAATTTAAAGTGTGCGTGCAGTAGTGAGTCCTAGGGAAACGAAACGAGATGATGGTCGCAGTGCAGTGCAGTGCACCACGGCGGCTGCAAGTCGATGGAAGCACACGCACGCTTATAGAGCTGGGCTGAAGGCCATCCAGGGAATCTGGCCGCCAAACGACGGGCCTTTTATGGGGAACATGACCCAGGCGAGGGCTGATTCGATCGAGGGTGTCCCAAGAGACGGTGAATGCTCACAAGAGAGACAGAGGGAACAACCCACGGCAGGTGTAACAGCCAACGACGGGAAAACGGGGGCAAGGAGGCTGTGGGCAAGTGGTTCGTAGCTGGGGACTTGTTGTTTTCCAAGCATCGGTCCGCTGGCACCGGCCCTCTCACTCACACAGACGTCCCCGAGACCAGCACATCCGTGTTGGTCAACAGCGAGACCACGACCACGGCCACGGCCACGAACAGCCTGGCAACACACAATTACCAGGCGGGCTGCATCTCGCACTTGCGCTTGGCCTCTAGGCCAACGAACATACCCACGTCCACGCAGGCACGCATGCACGCGAGAAGGCGCGCGCGCGTACAAGCACAATCTAACAGCTTCATTCTGTCCGTCGGCAAGGTTGCTGGCAGAACACAGTAGCATGGCCCAGCCAACGAGTCGGCTGAAGACAATGCGGCCAGGGAATGACAATGAAAGCAGACGAGACGGGTTTTCCCTCTTCAAAGAGGGGGGGGGGGGGGTACAGCGTAGGAGGGTGAACATGGCATGGGTCGACGTGCAGGAACTTAGGGCAGAGAAGAGGGCCGGCTACTGGGCCTTGACAGCGTACCAGTACATGTACCTGCATGCGACGGGTCGCAGCAACGGCCAACGAGAGGACGGAAAAGGAGCGGCGGAAGAAAGATGCAGCATGCACCCTAATGCGCCCTGCTCTTCTCGAACAGGCCGAAGTTTGTGATGCAAGAGGCAAGACGTAAGGAAAGCATTCCACTTGACGTACATTTGTCTGGGCAGGCGGGACGCTTCTTCGGCCGGCCAGGACGCCGAGGACGAGTTTGGGGGCGTACGAGCAGTTGGAGACGTGGTACAGACGGGTCCGATGCTGCGGTAGTCGGCCACTTTCTCGCCGTGTGCAGACTGCGTCGAAGCGATAGGTTGCGAAACGATGGGCGACGTCGCAAAAGGCGAGAGCCGTTGGTTGGGTCGGGCTGCTGGGTTGGGGTTGGAGTTTCAAACCCGACACTTGAACGAACAGCTTGGCGCAGCCGTGTTAAACGTGGCGACCAACAAACGAGGAGGCAAAATGAAAGGTCGAAGTGTAGGAGTAGCTGAAGTTTGCTTTGCAGCGAGCCTCTTTCACGCGGGCTGGCGAGGCCGGTCACTAGGCCAGAACCTTGATGAGAGGAAGGCGGAGGAGATCAACCAGTCCGCCGAGATCGCGGCAAGGATTCGATCAGAGGTCGCGTTCGAGGTCGGGGTCGAGGTCGAGGTCGAGGTCGAGGTCGACGAGGTCAAGGTCGGACACGCGGTGAGGTGATGTGATCTGCGCGTATGTGTATGTGTGTGCGTGTGTGCTGGAGCTGGAGCTGGAGCTGGCGAAGCAAATAATGAGGTCCCGTTGTGTCGGACAGGTTGGGTCTGCCGTCTGGGTCGGTCGGGTTTGTTTCGGCGGCAGCGGTAGGCGGGCGGGAGCGGGAGGAGCAGCGATCTGACGGGATGGGATGCACGGAGTATTAAAGAGAACAAAAAGCTGCGCGAGGGTCAGGTTGTTTGCACGTCGAGTCCAGTCCAAGGAGCTCCTAGCCCGGGACTGCCCTGTGTGGTGACACGACGGGACGGCAGGCTGTCTGGAGACGAGGCAGAGCCTAAAGGTGCAGAGGCAACTGGAAACCCTGTGGGCTGTGGCTGGCCCTGCGACGCTGGAAGGGGGTTGAACCCTGGACCTGGACAGACTTAACGGCGGCCCCAGCAAGTCCCCGTCGTCGCCTGCATGCGCATGCGCATGGGACGGCCCCTGTGTTGGTGGGAGGAGACGGATGGGATTGGCGGGACCGAGAGGACGAGTGGTGCGCTATGTAAACGCACACCAGGGCAAAGGAATACAGAAATCTCTGTGATCGGTTGCTTGACGTCTGGGGACAGTTCTTGCGTTGTCGTATCCGTTTGGCTGTCTGAGTTTGCGTCTGTGTATGTGTCTGCGTCCGCGTCTGGGGACTTCCACTACCAAGAACCTAGGTAATAAGTATCAGTCGGCTGTTTTCCATTCAGACCGTAATCATGGCCTTGTCGACGCTATTTCCCCGCCGGACATCAGCCCGGCCAGCGTTCCAAATAGGAAAAGAGTACGATATGGATCAATGGTTCTTACCTCGCTTGCAATTTCCACCCCAGGCTGCGACCGTTCGGGCGAGTCCAACTGTCGGATGCTCAAGTAGAGGAGGGATAACGAGCGGTGCGATATGGGCAAGGGGAGGCAGAGGCAGGTCGGTAGTAGATACTGGTAGGCTTCGACGGAGAGGAGCGAGAGGTATAGAATCCTCTGTAGTGTGGAACGAATGTCTGTAATATTGAGCGAGATCGGGTGGATGTCGAAGAGATATGGACAGGCTGGTGGCCTTGGATAGGTCGGTAGGTAGTGCAGAGGCAGTGAGGCACGGATGGAAGGTAGGTGAAGTGGACGAGAGCAAGGACGAGAACGGAGCCGGGACATGGGACGTGGGACCGAGCCCACCAAAGAGGAGCAGGAAGGCGCAGTGTAATTCAATTCGCCCGTTGGGAAGCTGCACTGCTGCAGAGGGCTCGATGGCCCATGGGGGGTGGGTGCACCGGATTACCTACGAGCGGACAACACTGGGGAGTCCCCCAAAGCACCTACCTACCTAGGAAAGGTACCCAATGTGCCTTAGTTTGTTGCTTTCCATTAGGTAGGTACCTGAGGAAGGCCTAGGTACCTACCTAGGCAGCTAGGCAAGGTATGACGACGGCAATATGCAAGAGCGATACTGGGAACCCGTTTCCCGGGGCTCTGATTTTTATTTAGAAACTAGGTAGTTGCTACCTCAGACAGGTAGTAGTACTATGTTTCCCCTAGTCGACCCGAGACCGTCGTTGAGCTGTTCTCGTCACTTGTTCCAGCCTTCTTGGATTTCAATACGTATGGTAGTAGGTACCTAATAACACCTGACTTGTCGACCTCGTTCTTCCGCCCCTCTAGCCAGTACAGCCCGGCTACATAAAAAGATACATACTCGTTGGCGGCTTTCATACACTACCTAGGTAGGTAGTCTCCAGGTACCTTCTAGGCCGGGATGATGTCCTTCCGGTCTATCACCTCGATCTACCAGGTGCCTGCCTGCCTACGCCAGTACAAACAAAACGGTCGGTCGGTTGTACTCCGTACGTATCTCCATAAAGTCGCTCATGTGCTCCAGCTTCCAGTAAGACGGCACCAACATCATCCGCATCGCCATACGGTCCCAGGCGATGTCTTCCAACAGGCCCCTGTGTATCTGCAGAATGCAGTGTGCAGTGCGGCGCGCGATGTGGGTCCTCCTCTGCCTGCTCTAACTTCTCGCACACTTGTGGTGGTTCTCTAATAAAATTCCCTGTACGTTTGAGGTCCTCCCTGGGAAGGAACCCTTGTCGTCCTTCCCGCGCCCCCATACCGCAGTACCAGTCGCGCGTTCCTCCGCCAGATTCTGATTCGGCGAAGCATCCTGGAATGCACCCCTTGTGAACCACAGTGTCACGGCATGACGTGGGGCTGGTGGAGGTGAGGCATGGACGAGTCTAGGTAGGTAATTAGGTAGTGTACCAACGTATGTGTATAGGTACACTAACTGGGTAGCTCTTGCAACCGACCTGCGGTAAGGACATACCTCCCTACGTAAGGTCATTACCTAGGTACCAAGGTATCAGTAGGTTTCTCGGAGGGCCGGACCTTGATATATCTCAGCCTCCTAGCGATTCCCTCTCGACCTCCATAAACTGGCAAACTGGGTAGGTGCTCCGGTTTAGGTAAGCGAGGTAAGGCAGATCACATCTTGATACGTGCCTCGTACCAAGGTGTGGACCATACTACTACGTAGTTATCTAGGTATGTAGGTACTCACCATCTGTTTTTTCCACCTCCCTCTGTTGGTCTTTCCGAGACGATATGGGACGTAGGACGCAAGAGACAGAAGACCTGAACGACCGACCCGATTTCTGAATTCATTTCAACAGGCGCGCGCCAGTGGAATTGGCCCTTCGTTCTATTTGTGGCCGCTTCGTTGCTCTGATCCTCCTCACAGGCTCACCCAACCTCATCCTTGCCCGGGCCGGCGCCTACATAGTTATTAGTAGGTACGGATATGTACAAATGAAAAATCCGTTTCCCTGCTTCAGCCCCACACCCAATTGGCACGCCAGGTTCAAACTTAACACTACTATTATTATGGTAGGAACGCATCTGCTTCTGCGGAGTATACCGCGAGACATGCCTCGAAACTCGTTCACTCATTCAACCAACGTCGTGATTTTGGTGCTTCGCCGCGACGGTCCCTAGCCCCTGCCACTGGAATTCTCCCCTTCATTCAAAGCGCTAGCTTGCCGAATGCACCTCCCAGGCATGATCACACCGAACGACAGGATACGACACCACCTGTCGCTACAAAGCATCTTGTGAGGAACGTACGGGCTTGCAGGCATCTTCCTTACGTAAGACGTCAGCGTTTCGACTTTTGTTCTCCTGGAAGGCTGGAATGGCATCCCGCTGCCCCCAAGTTCCAACCTGCGGTACCGACTCACCAACACAACAATGCAACCCGATCCCACCTCGGCTCCGGTTCGCCCTGGAAGCTGACTGGACGGCTTGAGCCACCCTTGTGCTTTGTTCCTGGCGGAAGGCGCTGAGGGCGTTCCGCTAACCGGTCCTCGCGTCCATAGGCCCTAGGAACACCTTCTAGCGCAGAACGGGGCCAAATAAAGACACCACACCATCCATCATGCCTCTTCATTCTCCGGACAGGGAAAGCTGCTCATTCGTCTCGCAGGGCAGCAATCAAACAAAGAGCCAGGTTCTTTCCCGGTCTTTCTTCCTTTCCGCCGCGGCACACCGGATTTATTTATTATTTCTCAGGAAGAAATATCTGTCGCTCATGCAGAGCCACACTTACACCCTTCACCGTTGCTGGTGTTGATGGGGGATCGCCTCGATCTCCACACAGCGGCCGCCCCCGAGACATTCCAGACGAGTCCCTTGTCCCTACGATTGCTAAGGTAAGGAGCACTTCCATTCCACAATCAACCGTAAAGCCGACTTGGTCTGATCTGGCAAAGCAGGCTCTGCGCCGTGAGCTAGCCGGCCCGACTGGGGTAGCTATAGTGTACACCTCGGTGCCTCCATGCTCGGTAAACGACCCAAACATACAATCACCTCGCATCATTCGCGTTCGCCAGCCATCCAAAAAACACCTGCAGCATCCTGTCCTGTGCCACCCGATACGTACCTCGCCCCGTGTACAGGGGTGACGTCGGCGCATCCAGCCTCTCGGAACAGCCAACCCCTGGTCCCCAACTTCTCCTGATCCAGGACCATCACTGAGATGTCCATACACTACCAGTACGCCTGGCCGTTAAACAACCGGAATCAAACAGGCAGAGCCACTTTGATTGTACCCTTGGAGTTGCCGGAGGCCAATATGTGGCTTCTCTGTGTTGTTCCACGCATCGCGGCCGAGTTTCACGCCCATCCCGGGAGACGGGGGAGCATGGCAAGACGCGTGTAAAATGTGTGTCTGCGAGGTTGCATACGTCTGTCAAAGGGAGCTGTCATACATCCATGGAAGTACCTAGAGACGAGTGTTCGAGTCGTTCTACTGGGTATGATTACTGGCGCCGGCGTTCTTTGTTCCACCCGACCTCTGTTTTGGAACTCACCAACAGCCAAGACCTAAGCCCAACCCCCCGTGCGGCGTGCCCCTCCCTTGGGACGGACGAACACCGGGCTTCAAAGACTGAAATTAATCTCGCGATCTTTCCCGCCATGGTATCGTTGGCCCGAAGCGACGGATGCTTCTGATCTGGGGCACTGCCAGCCTGCCAGGTGATTGATTGGTCACGGTCGGCCACATTTCCAGGCCCTTGCCGCTTCTGGTCGGCGCTGCATACAAATGTAACCCAGGGTCCGTGGTGATGTCTGAGGCTGACGTCGGTGTTAGATGAGCTGGAGCGGTGATGGCAGCTCTCGACCCTTGACCCCTGCGCCGCCGACCCGACACTCTGGTAGGCGCTACCGGAGTTGGGAACTTGGGCTGGCCAACGACCCCCGGACACCGCCACTAGCCCGTCACCTGAGTCACTCACCTGGGCGGAAGGAAGATGAGGAGAAGGATGTGGACCTGGAAGAAGCTGGCTTACACTACTATGGAGTACGGTACACCACGTACTTAACGACCCCAAGGCACCGGAAACACCACGCATCGAGGTCCCGAGGATTCCAAGCACCTTCCATCTTACCGTGTTCCAGTCCACCGGGCTTCCAGATCCTTGCTCTTCACACCTCCCCTCCTTGGCTTTCCCAGCCTTTGCCCTGGCATGACAAAAAGCCCAGGTATGCTCGCTTTAGCTTCAGTCCCGAAGTCCCGGCTGCGAGCTAGTAGAGACATTGGACGGCACCGGCGCCAAACTTTAATCGAACATGATCGGTAAGGGGACTTTTGCACTGACCCAAGCTGAACCAGCTGAGCCGGGCCTCGGAAGGCATCCACAAGGACACGGACGACTGATGTTTGATGGTTGCTCTACTCTGCTCTATTGGCTTCAACGTCGGAGTCCAAGTCGAAAATTGATCCTCCCGACGTCGTGAAAGCCTGGTGCTGTCAACGAAGCGTGTTGTTATTCTAGCAATGTCCCGCCCAATTTCGTTCCAAGTATAGGCTCTTACGAAGCCTACCATCTGTCCGTTGACCGTGACGCTGAGAATCCTGCAAGGGTTCAATGGCCGGCGGCCGACTTCGCTGTTGGACTCGCCCCGTCGATCGCAATGCTACTGTCGCCGGAGGGCCAGCTCGACCAACGATATCACTGCTGCCTGCATAAGCCGTTGGTGCGAAAACTACCGAGCCGTGACATCGTGTCACAGCCATCCTGGATCCTGGTCACATTCTCGCTCAAGGCAGCTCGTACGGACCCAGGTACCTCCCACATGGCACCAAAATGGTCTAAGATGCGATTGCAATCTGAGGTTACTGCTGTCGATCTGTCTGCTCTCTCATGCCACCGAGAAGAGGATGGGAAGGAATGCGGCACAGTCCTGCGGGCGAGCAAGGGCTTACGGGCCCTTTACCAAGCCCACGGCTGATTGCACTAATTACACCACTTCCTCTTCGAGCAATCCATGACCGAGACGAACAAGCAGTGAACAAATCTCCGAACGAAGCTGACCAACAAGGCGCGCAATCCTAGACACGATCCTGCAATAGCGGTCCCAGGCTCCCGGATCAATGGTCGCACGCGTGACCAAGTACTCACCCCTACCGCGGGTACTTGACATTACACCGACAGGCAGCCGAAACGGCTTGCCTGGCCAATTGGCTTGCCTGCTCTCTCTGCCGCGGAACGCAAGCCGTACATCTCCCCATCTCGAGTCAACCCTCCCGGTCGGCCGCACGCTCATTGACTCGGGTCAGCTGCCAAGGGAATTTGTGTATTGGTTCTACCCTGCTTCGTCAAACCCGCTGGGAAAGATTCGAAATGTTACCACCCCCTTGTATTCAGATCAAGCTGTCAAGGGTACACCGCATCGGTTGCTGTTGGTCCTTGTTCAAGGATTTTCTGCCGTCCAACGGCGTCATCATAGCACCTAACCTTCGACAAGGCCTTGCCTTCGTTGGAAGCAATTGCCAGAAGTCGATGGCTGGTTGATTGCGGTGGTGCCATCCGACAACGGGCGTTTCGCCGTCGCCGTGCCGCACGAGGACTCGGAAGTGTCAAACAGAGTCGAAATGCTGCTTAAGCGCCTGGCCCAGAAGCGACTCCCCATCCAACAAACAAGCCATCAAGTGACGACATTACATCCAGGTCGCGGCGTCTCGCTCATCACCAAGGCAGGCCATTGGGACGACCTGGCCCTTCCCCAATCTCATGCTGCTGCCTTTCCTCTGCTGGCCATCGCTGCTAATACATGCACAGCAGGTCCCTCAACCGGCCGTACCAAGTTGCTGACCTTATTTATTTGAGAGGTCTGGGGGCTGGGCCTCCGGAAGGCGCGCTCGACGCCTTGCCATTGTTGTCCACTGGGGTCGATTCCAGCGGTTCAATCGATTGATGCCCGCACCGCTGTGATTGACCAATCGCATAGGTGTGCCGAATTGGCGGTCAGTGGGCCTCTGTGCCTCTATAGTTACACTAGGTACACGACACTAAACCCTCCCGCAGGACGTACATCAAGGGTATGGGGGGGAGGCTGGGGAGGGGATTTCGAAGGGCCATGATGAAGCGCTCCTCAAACAACGTCACAATCTAGACGAAACCGCTGTCCGCAGACTGGCGGTCCTGATGCGATTATCGTTCTGGGGCATGTGTGAAAAAAGGAGGGAGAAACACCGCGGCAAGTTCTGCAGTTATTGGCGAGCGACGAGCAAGTGGATAATAGTACCTCTGCGGTTGGTTAGTAACATTCTTCCTTGTAATAGGTGTTGCCCGAGCATGCCTGTCCGATAATCCATTACTGACTGCCTCCGTATTAAGTACGGAGACCGACCAGCCCCTTCTTCAGCCCCTTCTCCGGAGCTCTCTGGAGTCAGGGAGAGGAGGCATTCGTCGGACGTGCCAGTCTTCCTCCGTGCGCCTTTGCTCCCGCCGGGAATTGCTCGGTGCTCACGGCCGAGAGCTCGCCGGCCGATTCGTCACCTTCTCGCCTATTTTAATATTACAAAGTCGCAGTTCCAGCGCATTCTACGTAGGCCGGTATGGGTGATGCAACGTCGGTACTTGTTCGGTTCCCCACTGCGTCGGAATGAGGCCGAGATGGGAACGTATTGCCTCGTCCTTTTTTTAAAGGGAAAAAAACATCGCGTTATGCACTATGACGCTCGCGCTCCTGGAGCGGAAGGGACTGGGCGGAAAGAAGACGGGAGGGGGATTTCGGGGATAGATCGCCGTCCCGAACTCGCGTCGGATGCAAGATGGCGAAGCCGATGGCAATCTGTCTGCCCGCAATTTGGCTGCCCGGAGGGTAGGGAGGGGCAACTAGGTGGATTTGACCCAAGCGTAAGGTGGGCGCGTCATACATAGCCGACTGATGAAGAAGCCGTGAGAGTCACCGCTATACCAACGAGGGACGAAAGAGTCGCGATGGTCGGCCTGCGTGCGTGACGGAGAAGAGGCAAGTGTGATTGATATTGGTGGTTCTTGGTAGTCCGCTGGGGACCAGATGCCCAGAGGGCCTCTTAGAACATGGGTTTGTTTCTCTTAGGTCATTCTAGTTTTGTTACGGCTGACGAATCGAGGATGACATCGGGGGTTGAGTCGTCGCAAGATCACCTCGATGACCGGACCGCAAGTCACAGACGAATCTTTTCTGTGTTGACTCTGAGGAGCAAGGAGCACTGAAGACCGCAGTCCTCGACCATTTTGCCCAGGATGATTGTTAATCATGAATCTCAACCGGAAAGATGACACGGTTTCGAGCATGTTCCGTGATGCAGAGCGCCACGGAGACCGTGTGGCATCAATGGTCTCACTCACTTGTCACTGGAATCCGACCTCTCGTAGTGAAAACGACACCGTGTTCAGAAAGTTCGAGATTTGGAACTGGTGCTTACTTATGCTGTACTTGCAGGCGGACACCGCCCACGACTCTGATGTAAGAAGCCCAAGGAAAAGCCCAAGGGCACACAGTGGGTAGGCGATGGGGCTCGTGTTCTTAGAGATAAAGAAATACAATATCATCTTCATCAAGAGCAGCAGCAGCGGCGGCGGCGGCGGCGGCGGCGGTGGCAATTGGACGACTGGCTTCGGGCAGACAGGCTACCTTGAAACGCTGACATGGACTGGACGTAGAGCCATCACGGCTTTGGTTCAAAGCCATGTAAACACACCTCGGAAACGCATGATTCCAAAGAAGACCATGGATTACCGCGTTATGCCAGCAACATCGAATCCCGCAAGATATGAGAAGCTAAGCGTTTTGGGTAAGAAATGTCTGGCCCCGAAACTTAAAGGAGGCCGAGACACGGCACCGGCACGGCAATCGAGTAGGCACGGAGGGGGGCAATCATGTGTCTTGGTTCTTGCTGCCCCGATGACATTTCAATCGAGAGAGCATTCATTCTTCCTTTCCACTTTCAGCTTAGGAGAAGAACGCAGAAGATGGAATCAATCCGTCAAGACATCATACCAGACCCCAGAGACAGGACCAGACGGAAATAGGGCGCGCGTGCCTTGATTCCAGCAACTTTTCGAACCGCTTCTGCTAGTAGGGTTGTTATGTCTCAAGCACTCTTCTGGTCTCGATACTAATACCGGCAAACCAGTTCCGAACTGTGCCTGTCTCACGACGATCCGGTCCAGATGGGCCAGGAAAGCCAATAGGGTCAGTTGCTGGGTGATGATGTCCCTTGCCACGGAGAAGTCAGCCGGGGAGATACAATTAATGATTTTCCTTACTTGTCTATAGAAAGAGGAGGAGGATTAGAGGGCCAGGTTCAATGATTCCATGCTGCCTCAAACTCAGACGGCCTATTCAAGCAGGCACCGCCCTCTCACATCGCTGCGCTGAGTGTGCTCACTGCTACAATGTTCATCAACACACAGGGGCAAAACTGAAAAGAACAGCACAGCAAAGAACCTTGGGACATGCAGCCGCCTAAATATGAAGAATACAAAAGCACAAGAGAACGTCACGTCTCGAGGACCGGACAAAGATCTGCTCAAGACAAGGCACTCCATGCAGTCTCACAATGGATCGAGGCAAGAATTTCACGGCAGTAGGTTCTATTCTAGAGTTAACCTGCAGTACTGCTGTCCACTTTCCTTGGTGAGGTCATATAAAGAGACCCGAGTTCCATAAGAAAACCCTTGCCATGCGCAATGAAAATCAATACTCTGCTTCTTTTGCTACCCCCCCAGCGAACCAATGATCAAATTTTTGTTGCTGAACGGCGTTGCTCATAGTCCGCTCGTCCACACAGGAGGGAGAAACCCACTTTTTCATGCTCTCGTTGTTGTTGTCGCCTCCCAAGTCCCACTGCATTCAAATCTTGATGGGTGCTCCCGGCCAGTTGGATCCTCTTTCTTCATCCACCGATGCCAAAACCACTGACGAGCGTTACAACGCAGAAGAAGAGACCGCAGTGCAGTGACCAGGCGGCAAGGTCGTGAAATCCAATCTTGGGTCCCTTTCCTTGGCATTCATCGCTCAAGGATCAAAAAGAACTGCATCTTTAATGAGATTGCAGGTAACCAGCAAAAAAGCCCAAAAGTGAAAAGAAGAAAAGTAAAGAGATGGAAATCATAGCACAGCCACTCGAGTAAGTGGACCCTCTCCCACCATTTTGCTGGTCTATAGAATCGCAAGTTCTGAGCTGTCGAACTGACGAGAATCCCAAAGCAAGTCAATATGTCCTTGTCTGTATGGGTAAAGTGGCTGTTGGGTAGTGTCTACCATTCGTACTCGCCAGTGGCTTTATGGAAGACGTATTCCTTGCCGTTGACCGTAAGGACACCGTCCTTAAGAATGCACTTCCACTTGTTCTTGACGCGCTGGACCTTGTCGTACATGCAGAGCATGATGTGGCCGAGGCCCTCGTCGTCGACTTCGTCGTCATCCTTGTCTTCATCAGGGTCGTCAAGATCCGAGTTGATTGCGTCTTCATCGACCTCATCGTCGTCATAGCCATCGTACGGGGCAACGCCATGCTCTTTACCCTTAGACCGTGCGGTGGCGGCTGCCTTGTGTTTTGTAGCCTCCTTGAGGGGCAGCATCAGTCCGCCGCCTTCCATGCTCTTGGCCTTAGCAGCGATCTGCGCGTGGATCATGCGATCGATATCGACGCGTCCCAGCTCACGTTGGTTGCCGTTCTCGTCACGCTGGAGGAGGATGCCCTCAAAGTCGAAGTCATCCGCGCCGTCCGTTTGAGAGGGATTCACACCAGGCTGGCCATTGTTTGGTGGGTGCTGTTGCTGACCAGGCTGCTGTGGCGCGGCGTTGGACGGGCCGGGACGGTACTGCTGCTGGGCAGGCTGGCCGGGAAGCTGCGGAAGAGGGGGCTGGCTGACAGGCCTGTTGGTAGCGGAAGCCTGGATCGCATTGATGGAGCCAGCGCCCTTCTCGCCAAACTGGCCTCGCACATGCTGTGCGGCACGATAGGCAGCGAGACCGGCGCCTTGAGCCTCCTGCTGGGTCGGCGGCAAGGTGATATTCTGCAAGCCGGGCTCAGACTTGATGTAAGGCTCCTCTTTGATACCTGCGCTCCTGGCCTGCTCCGTAGGTGCCGCGCCCGGGAGCGGCAAACCAGCCAGGGGAGGCTGTGGGCTCAGCTGAGCTTGGGAGTAGGGAGCCGCAGGCGGAGGGGCGGCAGTCGCCGGGGGCGGGGCCGCTGGAGCAGCCTCCGGCTTAGGATCCCATGGGAAACTTGCGACTTCAAGCTGCGATAACTTTTCTTGCCAGCCCTTCTTAAGTTCGTCGAGCACGTTCTCATCGACACCGCCTTCTTCGAAATCGACGCGGGAGGAGGCAATGACCTCGTCAATGATCTGCTGGTAAACCGCACCGACCGCGTTGTTGGACATCGTGGTGATTGAGTAGATCGTCTGTCAGGAGGTAGGGTAGGGTTTGTCGGCCGGATAAGGTGAAGGTCGAGTTGGGTTTCTGCAGAGCTGTCGCGTGATTGCTACCGGGTTACTTGTCTCGGCAGAATTCCTGGTGTGTCGGAGTTCGTTCTTTGGTCGGTGTCGTTTGCTACTAACTGCGCAGCTCGCTGACTCGTCGCGCTTGCCGAATTGAGAGGATTGTTGAATCTCGAGAGCGCCTGCCGAATCCACCACTTCTCGCCGCCCAGAATGGCACGCACGCACAGCAATAGGTAGCTGCGGACTAGACTGATGTCTAAGTAGGATGGTTTCGTCGGTTATCGAGAACTTCGGGAGCTGTCAGTGTGCTGCTTGTTACTGAGTCCCTGTTTGTCGTTGGTGATGTGGACGGGTCAAGGTTGCCTTTGTCTGTGGATTTCCTCTCGACGTCAACTCACCTTGCAGTTGCGCATTAGTCAGCCTAGGCGGCAGCGGGAAGGCTGAGTTGATCACCCGGACCCATAAAACCCGATGACCGGCAATCTAGGTACCTAGGTACCTGGGCACCTACTATTACCGTATGTCGGCAGTGTTTTAGTAGCATGAGAATCTCTCCTACCATCTTCGATAGTTCCATTTTGCAAAACTTTAGAGAGACAGCTGCCACCGTTATGTATGAACAAAAGTAGATTTCCAGCGTAGCCCGCTTCTACGACTACCTCGCCGTACCTTACCCAGGTACATAACTACCTACCTACACTAGAGATACCTACCCAGATGCACTGTACCTTATCAGCCTCTCCATGCTATCGGGAATGTGGGGGGAAGTGCCCCTGCTCTTTCACGACAGGAATCGACGATTTGAGATGCCCATACGAATGGATATGCGATTTTGGATCCTCAAGTTGCGATTCATTGGACGTGGGCGCATCTTATTCAGACAGTCTCTTGAAATCGATTTCCTTTATTAAAGTGACACTGGTCACTCAACTGCTGCCGACTGTATGTACCTGAAGCATAGTACCTGTTTCTAGCCGACAGAAAGCGTTGCTCAAACAAAACATTACAAATTCCTTTCCCGCGCCATGCAGCAAATCAATGGTATCGTCTGCCATTATTCGTGACCAAGCAACTTCGTGTCCCATCGTGGAGAAGCTCTTTCGTACCACGTAGAGTCGGATGCAAGAAAACCCAAACTCCTCGCTGAAGTTGAACCCCAAACGTTGGGAACCCATGACCGACAAATGCCAGAATGAGAATACCTACATTTATTGACGTCGTTGGACCGACATTTGCCAGGCTTGGTCGCTGGTCATGAAGACACTCAGCGGATGGTCATCTGCTTGACCATGTCCGCCTTTGCAGAAGAGCTGCTGCTGCCAACACCGGCACCCGCTCCCGCCTTCTTCTCGAAGACCTTCCAGAACTTCAAACTCTCGTCGGCAGCTGCAGTGAGAAACGAGGTTAGTACGCTGTTGGATAGTAAGAGGCATGAGCGTCACTCACCTGCGGTTGCCAGCATCTGTCCGTCGGGGCTGAGGCAGCTGTGCAAGACTCTGCTCTCGTGCGCAGGAATCTCGACGTTGCGAACGAGGGTAGGGTAGCTCCAAATGCTGAGAGAGTTGTCGGGGAATCCGCTT
Source organism: Colletotrichum plurivorum (assembly GCA_014235945.1). Taxonomy (NCBI): domain Eukaryota; kingdom Fungi; phylum Ascomycota; class Sordariomycetes; order Glomerellales; family Glomerellaceae; genus Colletotrichum; species Colletotrichum plurivorum. Next base: position 172,572 of record WIGO01000023.1, on the reverse strand, counting down.
GAGCTGACGATCTCCCGGTAGTGCGGGCTCCAGCGGAGGCTGGTAACCTGCGATCCGGTGTCGATGCTGTTGACGCGGGCGCCCGACGTGGAGTTCCAGAAGTGGATGTGGCGATCATACGAACCACCGCCCGTGGCCAGGAGGTTCATGTTCCAGGGACACCACGCAAGAGCCTTGACGGCGGCCTTGTGGTTGGTCTTGGTGAACTTGGGAACGGACAGAGAGCGGGCGTCCCAGATGGACACGAGGTTGTCATTGCCGCCAGTAGCGAGCTGGGCACCGTCGGAGCGCCACTCGAGACCGCAGACCTCTGACGTGTGGGAGACAAGCTCTGCAACCTTATGCTCCGCGATACGGACATCGTGGTTGAAGACGAGGCCGCTACGAGCGCCGGTGGAGAGGAGGTGCTTGTTCCAGCCCATAACGCCGACACGAGTGTCGTGGCCGAACATGCTGCGAACCTTCTGACCCTCGGCGACGTCCCAGATTTGAACCTCTCCAGTGCCAAGTCCAACGCCAACATACGCACCATCGCCAGACCACTTGACACTGCTGACGTACGTGTCGGGGTTTGTCTCGAGAAGGCAGCTCACGCTTCCCTCGTCCGCGGACCAGACGTAGACGTTGCGCTCAAGGCCAATGGCAACCTGGTTGCCAGAGCTCCAGTCAAGGAGGTTCAGGTAGTAGTCATCAATGAGACCAGGAGCGTCGAGAACGCGCTCAGGGGCGGTGGCAACACGGCGGCGGAACTGAGCCGAAGTGGCGCTTGCAGGCTTGAGGGGGCGGTTGTACTGCTGGCGGAGATCGATGGGCTTGGATGACTCCGGAGGCGCAGGCTTGAACTCAAGGATGCGGGTGTTAAGACTGACGCCGCAGGCGCTAGCAAGAGAGTCTTGATAAGCGACGGTGTTGGGAGATGGGCGGGAGTAGGTGGCGGGCTCCTCCTCGTCGATGTTGAGGCCCTCAAGAGCAGCAATGGCATCGTCCGTAGCGGATGATAGGACACTGGAGGCCTCGGTGGAGCCGGACTTGGGCCGCTTCTTGGTGTTGTCCAGCTTGCCGCTTCCCGCGTTTGCAATAGCGGAGCTGGCTCCACGATTGGGAATGAAGCGGTCGCCGCTGTAGTTGACGGTTGTCTTGGAAGCCTTCTGCCTGATGGAACCTTTCTTGGACTTGGAGCTGGATGGGCTTTTGCTGCTGCCAGTTCCGGTCAAGGTGAAGTCAGATACGCCGAGCTCCAGCGCCTTGCGAGGAGTAGAAACGCCCCTGGCAATGTTGGACTTCGGAGAGTCACGGTGGGATGACTTGGCGGTAGTCGACCTTGCCAGGTGTGCAGTGAGGTTGCCCCCGTATGTGGACTTGCTGGAGGCTCGGTAGGTATCGTTGCTTGACTGCTTCTCCGGGGTGAAGGGGGAGGAGTTCAGGTTCAGCGAGACCGAGGCCGAGTGCTGACGGGGCGAGGGGGTCAGGGGCATGCGTCCGCCAGCGGTACGGGAAGAGAAGAGTCCCTTGTGGGACTTGATGGGGGTTGATACTGATGCGGTGGCCATGATGACTACTGTGTGTGAAATGTCGTATCAACGCGATGTGAATGTCCAACGATTGCAACGGGTTGCGTCGAAGGAAGAAAAAGGGCGAGTAAGAGCTCCGAAAGTCGAACGAGCTCCAAGAGACTCTAGCTAAAGGTTCCTGGATTGGTAATGTTGGGTTAGTATTCTGTCGTTGTTGTATGCTCGAAGTTCGAAGGTGTGCCGTTGCAAGAAGGACTCAAAGTCGAGAGGGCGATCAGATGGCTGAGGGCAGCGATGAGATCTAATGGACTTGATAATTCTTGGGAAGGCTTTTGCGAGATACGAGCCGAGCTCAAGAGCAACGGCTGTGAAATGTGATTGAGGTTTGAGGAGGAGAACGGAGAGATGAATTTTGATACAGAGAAGAGAAGCCTCGAAGCTGTTCAGGAGCTCCCTTCCTCTTTTATTTACTTTGCGCCCCACCATCGTTGCGGCCGGGCAACGACGACGCTTGGGCCAGGTGCAGTGACAGCGTGGGCGTCGCGGACCAAAAGTGGAGCCTCTGACGCACAGAGACTGGCAGAATCACGTGCGCGGCTGGGTCCTTCCGCAGCGTAGGCCGGCCCGGCCAATTAGGGGGGGTAGGCGGGGGGCCTTCCATGGCAGTTGCCACGACAGACATGGCTGGGCTGCAGACAAGAGGCAGACAGTGTGGCCCGTGATTGCCCAAATTAAGTGGCCTCGGACTGTCAATGCAGGAACATTGGGCCTCTCCACCAACGCTGTGTCCGACGACAGGCCATTTCGTTATCCTGTCCGTATCGAAATTGATCGCACTTGCACAACTCGCGCTTGATTTCTCGCCTGATCCCACCTCAGCAACGACACTGCAGTTTGAAGAGCGTGGCATGCCCGTCTCTTTTTTGTCGACCGTCCGCAACGATCGTCTTCACTAGTCGGTCCTTTCGCCCAGGCACACCCCACGTCGCCTGCACAACCTCATCTCTGCGATCTCGCCCACGATTGAGATGACTTGTTAGCATTCACGCATCCACCCTCTCGCCCGTCATGGCTCAGTCGCAGCCTCAGCCAGGAACTCCTGTGCCCCCGGGGCAGTCGTTGTTCGGTGTGCCGACGAATCAGTCCATGTCCGCCCCGTCATCCTCCGCGCCGTCCCAACAAGCAACTCCATCTCCGATGGACCAGACGCCGGGCTCCGCGGCGTCGAGCAACAACACCTACATCATGCCCAACTCGCCTATCAAGAACAGAGGCACACTGGACGGGTATCGACCGCGAGTAACAAGGACTCTGGGACAACGACCAGCCTGCTTGGTCAACGCCTCTGTGACATATTGCGGCAACAATCAGATATATGCGTTCGGAGGATTTGATCAGTATACAGACGAGGTCTACAACCACGTCCTCAAGCTCGATTTGGTCAGCCATCAGTGGAGCCTAGTGGACAACTACGGCGATATTCCCGGCGTGCGAATGGGTCAGTATTGGCACCGGTTGCTCTCGATGCGCTCGCTCCCTGGCTCTAATCTAACATACACGCAGGCCACACGGCTACCCTTTATCAGGGCGACAAACTTCTTGTCTTTGGCGGCGAAAACGAGCACCGTACCTATCTCTCTGACCTCATCATATTCGACTTGAAGTCGGCGCACTGGACGCAGCCCCCAGTTTCCGGACCTGTGCCCAAAGGCCGAGCGAGACATGCGGCTGTTCTGCACGAGGACAAGCTTTTCATCGTCGGCGGCATCACCGGTCACGATAATTATGTTCTTGACGACATTTGCTACCTTGATCTGAAAACCTTTACCTGGTCTCGATCCTGGCGGTTCGTAGGACGTTTCGACCACTCTGCGTATATATGGGGAGACCGTGTTTGGGTATTCGGTGGCCTCTCGGAGGACATGGACAAGATCGGAGACCTTTGGTGGCTAGATCTCAAAGGCAGTCCCGCGTTCGACTCTTCTCCTCACGTTGGGATTTTCGACCGTCAAACTGGCACCAGTCGGGCAGTCGGCTCCCCGAGGCAACCCTACGCGTTGTCGCAACCACCCCCCGCAGTTGGAGCCTCTGGGTACGCCGCCAATTCCCGAACCCAGCAGGTTAATCCTCCTTCGTTTCACCTCAAGACCTTCGCACCGATGGCTCCCGGGACAATTTCGTCTTTGAAATTCGTGTCTGGACCCAACATACCTTCCCAGGGATCTGGTATACACTTTCATGTCTACTCCTCAGGGACCTTGCTCGATTTTGTGACGCCAGCAGCAACCATCACTTCCAAAGAATGCTCTCTCTCGGCACTGGACTTAGCCACACTTCGGTGGCAGAAGCTCGCTGAAGGCCGTGAAATATTCAAGTCAGGTTATCGTTGGCATTATTGCACTATGAACGAGGACGGAACGAAGGCATGGCTGCTCGGATGTCCCACTGATCTTGCCGCGTCGGATCTTGGCCCCAATGGCTTTGAAGAGTATCTGAGGTGAGAAAGCACGATTGTCGTATCTTTCGGGCGTTCGATGCACTAACTGTCGTCGTGATAGTGACATCATGGAAATCGATCTCCGCCGGTATGGCTTCCTCGGGAACAACCTCTCCCCTGAGCCGCGCATAGAGTCTCGGCCCACCACAAGAGTTGTCGACCAGCCGTCAAAGGGCCTTGGCGCCGATCTAGCCAAGTTGTTTGACCAGCCACCTGAGACGGGAAGTGGGACAGACTTCATCGTGACGGCTCTCGAAGGCGACTACGAAGACGATGACATGATGAGTCGCACTGCCGCTGCCTCGGCCGACCAGAACTGGCTAGCACCTGACGCGCCCACGTCTCAACCGATTCATGTTCACAAGCTCATTCTCCAGGCCCGCTGGCCCCATTTCGCCCGCCTCTACAACTCACAGATGGCCGAGTTTCACACGAAGAAGATGCATATCCCTGAGCCCTATACGGTCGTCAAGGCTTTTCTCTACTACCTTTACACGGATAGCATCCACGGAACGTCAGTCAACGAGAGCGGCGCCACGACTGATCTTTCCGACGTTGCCGGCCTCCTCGTCATGTCCAACATATACGGAATCCCCCATCTCCGGTTGCTGTGCGTCAACCGGCTCTCCAAAGAACTCGATGTGGATCATGCTTGCATAATTTGGCACTGTGCAGGGCTGGCGAATGAAGACTGGCTTCGCAAGCGTGCCGCGCAGTTCTGCCTCACGCATTGGGGGCGTATCGTTCGAACGCAGGGCTTCCTGCGTTTGCCGCGGTCAGCCCTTGTCGAGCTTTCGCAGGAGATTGACATGGAAGGCCGTGTTGTGGGCGGGGACGAGCTTGAGTACGTTGGCGGTCTGGGCGGCTCACGGTTCGGTGACGGCTGCTCTATTGTGAGCCGAAAAGAGAGTGTCAGCAGCAATCACACGCAACTTCTCGACAGCGAAGCCGACGATGAAGACGGCATGGAAATGAGCTGATGGCTTCAACAAGCGCAAGGCACGAACAGCCAGGTTTACCTCGTCGAATGAACGTTGCCGATACGCGAATTGGCATGCCTGGTGGATGGCTCAAGGCTGGCAAATAACGATTGTATGTCTTACGTGGGAATCGGGTTGGTATGGGAACGAATCTCTATTCTTTGCATGGTCTGGCGTTGGGACACGCCCCTTTTCTCCTTTTAGCTGTGGAACGGGATTCGCCGGAGTTCATGGTTTGGTAGACAGAGATATCCCATCACACAAACAAACAAAAAAGACTTTGGTTTTTAAAGAGGCTCTCATCAATTCCGTCTAATTCTTTTTTTTCTCTCCTCGCTTTTCTGGGGTTTTGAGACACGAAACAACAGACGCTAAACTTTTCCCAGCCCATATCAGCCCACGAAACGCCTGTTCGCAAACATTCGTAAACAACCCCCATGATGCGCGAAACGGCCGTGGAGGCACCATCATTCCGAACAAACCATTTTGTGGCCCTGTCGCGTCTTCTCATCCTAGTGTTTTTCTTCGTTGTCCAAACTAGTCCGTTTCCCTGTGCCCTTTCGCCTTCTTCCATTCGTTCGTGCCTTCCCTGAACATCAACCTATGCAGATATGACAGTGGGTAACCTCCGTAGTGAAAAGAGAAACCCCGACACGGTGTCGTCAGCTATTGACAAAGAAGATTGGGTAGTAGGGGACCGAGTGGTCAACGATATGTCAACGACATCCTCGTATCGCCCACGTTGGTCCATCCCCCAATGGCCCCGAATTCCGTATTAGTTCTGAAGGGGTGTGTGTGTGTGTGTGTGGTGATCGGTCGCAAAACGTTACTGGTAAAGTCTATGAGGGTATAAAGCTGGTAAAAGCAGACACGATCGATCTTACGATCGAGCTTGAAAACGTCCGCGAAAGTAAACAAACGCCACGCGATATGCTGCCAGCCAAGTCCAATGACGCCGAGACTTGACCCATCGCAAAAGCGACGCCGGGCATGAATTCAGATAGAATGCCCCGCAAGATGCTATTGCGAATCCGTTACATCATCTGGTCTTCGCCGATGCCAGGGAGATTGGTTACGTTGTTCTCCATGAGACCCGGAAGATTGGCGATGTTGCTCAGTCCCTGAGCCAGGAACTTGAAGTCGGGATTGCACGGGGCAGAATGTCCTTTGTGCTGTTTACCCTCGAGTCAGCCTATGTGCACCTGTGACTTGAATGGTAGGACAAACTCACGTATTTGAGACCATTGAGATTCTTGTAGCGTTTACCGCAAACCTCGCAAGAAAACGGCTTCTCCTTTTCCATGCCCAGGGTTCCGGGATACGGTGTGCTGGTTTCAGGGTTAACGATGGAAAATGTTCCATCACCGTTTTCGTGTAACTGCTGCGTCTGATGGCCGTGAGTCTTGTGGTACCTGTTCAAGTCGTGGTTAGCCATGCAAATCCCCTTCCGATGAAATCGACAAACTTACTTCAGGCCGTTTTGGTTCTTGTACGCCTTCTCACAACCAATAACTGGACACTTAAAAGGCTTATGCTCTTCGGGGACCATCAACGATCCGAACTTCGCAATCAACGCTTTGTTGGCTGGACTGTTCGGCTGGCTAGGATCGAAACCCAACTGAATCAGGTGATGTTGAAGAACCTTTTGCTGGTTGGTAAGGGCGCCTCCAGGGCTGAAAAGGTGTTTGCCTGGATCGTTGATGCAGAACTCGGGGTTCGAGTTCGTGTTACCGAAATTCACATCACCGAAGTTTGTTCCGTTCAACTCCATGTTCCCGCCCATGGGCACTCCCACCAGGTCTTCATCCATGCCATCCATGGAGTGCATCTGTGCATTCTGAAGGAAGCTGTTATTTGACCGTTGTTGCTGATGGGTCTGCTGTGTGGTAAGCGTGGGAGTGTTGACCGAGGAGACTGTCGGGTTGTGCTGCAGGCCAAAGCTTGCGGCTGCAGGCGTTGGTGGTTGGGATGTTCTAAGTCCACTGAGGCCGGACGCGGTGACATGCAGCTGCGGCTTTTGCTGCTGGCCGAACATTTGTCGAGTTTGCGACATCGTTCGCTGGCTGTCATCCATCTCCATATGTCCCAGCGCATCATCCAACTCCATGTCGCCAACAGTGTCCATCTCGTCCGAAAGCGACATTTGCGAGTGCTGCGGCCCTGTCATGTTCTGCTGGCCGAGCTGGATGCCGAGGCTACTCATGCCTCCGCCGAGATTTGAGCCTGAGCGACTCTGTTGGCCGACTTGAGACATGGAGGCGGTGTTTTGCTGCTGGGACTGCGGTCTCGCGCTGCCGGCTCTGTTTGGGGCGTGGGCGGTGAGACCAGCGAATTGAGTGCTGAAAGGCGCAGCGCGCGCATTGTTGGGGCTCGATTGCGTGTGCGCTTCCTCGTAGTGCTGTAGAAGGTCGTGGAGGTTGGCCAGGTTCAAGTCGCAGCAGCTGAAGTCCTTCATGAAGTTCGCCTCAAGCTTAGGCAGGTACGAGCCAGAATGGAAGGACGACGGTGCTTGGTTGTGAGCGAAAGGAGAAGTGCCTGTCATGGCGGCACTGAGGGGGAGAAATAGTCAGCTAACTTGTCTTCTTGGGGCAGGCGGCGGCGGGTCAACGCCCGAGGGAAATGTCTAGGAAGACGAGACACCAGAAAATAGAGAGATGGCAAAGGCGGGGGAGGGGGGGGCAAACATACTCGTCGCGAAGGTACTCATCTCTAATGAAGCTGCCCATGGACATGCCTCCCCAGCTGGCGCCGCCGATGAGGCTTCCAGCCAGACTCTCACGGCGCGTGCGGCCGGTGTGATCGCGGTTAGGGTTCGCCATAGAAATGGGCTTCGCGCCTGCGCTGACAAAGGAGTCCTGACGACTCCGACCCATGGCCGAATCCATGGCGGGGCCGGTGGTCATGTCAAGAGACTGTCCAAAAGCGTAGTCGACGGGCGGTTCGATGTCTGTCAGGTCTGATGGCACACCCAAGAAGTCCCACTTGTAGGGTGAAGGATCCCAAGCGGGCGTAGCAATGGTGTTGTGCTTGGAGGAATCTCGCACGTCAAAAAGGTCGGTGGGTGTGGGGGGTTGAGGAGAGGGCGAGTTGGGGGTAAGAGAGGCAGAGTTGGAGGAACCAGGTGAAGTAGCGTTGTCAGAAGCAGAAGAGGACGCAGAGGCACGATAACTAATATTATCGGCGCTGGCTCTGGCGGTTCGAAAGGGCGTGTGCTTGTCCTCACTGTTGTGGGCGGCGGCGGTGGACCGGGTCGACGGGTCCCTTAGGTCCTCGGTACTTGCTGGGGTGAACCAGCGAAAGGTTCCCTTCATGTCAGCTGGAAGTAGCCGTTGTATTGGGCTGGGTAGGGGACCGTGGCTCCCAGAACGTTTCTCGACCCTTTTTGTGGGTAATTATTAAATCGGGCCACCTGCTGCTGCCGGCGGATGCGCCCCGAAAAAGGAGATCGAGTCCGCGTCTCGACTAGCAAGTGATGCCGCCGCAAAAATCCTAGGAAAAGAGGGGGAGGGGGGGTGCGTGTGTACGCGAGAGAGCGTTTGTCCTCGCTTGATTGTGGTCTTGGTCGATTTATTTTTTTTTCCCCTCGCTCCTATCGAAAAGGAGGATGGATTAAAAAAAAAATTAAAGGAACTCGGAAATGCAAAGACGGAGGTAGGTAAGTTTTGGCGCAGGGTAACCTTGGGCGACCAAGTCCTCAGGGTCCTAGTTGGAGTCCTGACAATTCAGTGGAGGCGAATAAAGGTGGGCTGGGGGCCTAGCGAGGCGACAGTGACAGCCACTGCGTACGCGCTTGTTGGTAATGAATGGTCTGTAGATTCGGATCGAACGTCGGGGGAGGCGACTCGTGAAGGAAGGGCCGAACGGAACAGGAACAGCCTGGTTCCCAAGGGACTAAACCCGGCCGGTAGTGATGATGACGGGGAGATGATGATGGCTCCCTGGGCAGCGTGCGACCGACTATGCGTCCGAGGCCACAGAAGTTCTCTAGGATGGATTATCGACTCGTGCTTCTCGATGGGTGAGACTCAGGACGTCGGAGGGCGGTCGCGACTTGTTAAAAGGGGCGAGGATGAAGATGTGCTTTCCTAGGTTGTATTGGCCTTTGTGGTTGTTGTTGTCTTGTTTGTTGTGATTATAAGTGGTCGTCGTCCTATAGCGAGAGTCTGGTGGATATAATAGGTAATGGATGCTCTGCAGGTCGTGACTGGACACAACAGTGAATGTTGTAAACGATGCAGCGGCCAGCTATAAGTCGAGATCGTGATCAAGTGCGGAACATGTCAAATGACAGGCTTCTAGATGGAGGAAAGAAGATGTAAGAGCTCCGGGAGAGGACGGGGTTATGAATAATAAGACGGAAGGAAGGACAGAGTGCCATGTACGTGCGTGTGTTGACTCGACTCAAGACCAGATCCAGGTTGACCCGGTGTACCTGCGCCTGTCCAACAAGTCTGGGCTCAAGGTTCCACGGATCGATCCAAGACGAAGTGGGAGAGGAGGGTGAGGACCACGCGCGGAGGTATCAGGGTATCCGTAAGGCAGAGAGCTCGGCCGATGTTTTTCGATGGGGGAGGGGGGTGGATGGATGTGGGCGTGTTGGAGAAAGGCAAGGAACCTACCTACCTCCGGCAAGGACGAGCTCGAGGGCACAGTGATAGGCTACAGAGCAGGTACGTTGGGAGAGAGGGAATAGGGTGGCTGTTTCGTTACTTTCCATAATCCATGGGTAGGAGACGGGAGTGAGTTCCTGCCTACTAGTGTACATGAGGTAGATCGCAGGTTAAGGAAGGCGTTCGTGGGTGTTAGTGAGCGGGTGGCAAGCCACCGTACTCCATACTCCGTACCTTCAACGACGACATGTACCCTACATACGCTAGTAGCGTGAGTTTGGTCTTCACCTCAGGCGTAGGCACAGACAACGGGAGGCGCGAAAGACTATCCGTACTGCGGGCAGCAAGGCGGACAAATAGCAGCACCACACAGACCACAGACGCACACCTTAACGGCCGATGACTCTCCACGGGCGACGGTGTGACTCGACGACAGCAAACGGTGGACGAGGCGGGTAAGGAGCAATACTTGGTGGAGGCTGCCTGCAACCTTAGTAGTAATTACCTTTGGTGGCAGTCTGCAGAGTTACCATACGGTGCTATGTACACACTACATAGCATCCGTACCTTGGCGAGGCAGGAGCGACCGATAATCGTGGTGACCTCAGAGTTCAGATCACTTTCATGGGGTGCAGCACTGCAGAGATGCTTCTCCGTGTGGAAGTTGGTATGGTAGGTCGGCGGATATGGTTGCTAGGCATCCTCGTCGTCGACGCCGACGAATAACAGGGCGCGGAAAGGCAAGGTGCCCCAAGGCAAGGTAAGTCGGAGCAAGGCCGCGAGAAGCGGCAAGCATGGCACGATCCACAAGAAGAAGGAACAACGGACGAGGAAGAAGCAACAACTACATACCTAGTAATGGTAGGACTGGTTGACTGCTGCTACTACCTACCAAGTGTACATACAATACATCCCCTGAATGATTGATAATCGAGTACTTCCATATCTACCTACCTGCCCAGTTTCCCGTCGAGAAAAAGCTAAGTACTCGCGACTGGGACATGTTAGTGACCAGACGGGGAATATACGAGAGTACTAACGTGAATCTAGCGCCACGCTTAATACCACCCGGGGCTAAATTCGACCTAGGTAATGTGCTGCTTCGAAGTTCGAACCCAGTCGACTCGACTTGACTCGAATCGCTGACACCGCACCGCACACCACGGGACGATGAGGACTGTCCATACTCGGTACTCTGGGGATAGCGGACTTCGGGAGCGAAAGAAGCAAGTCTTGCCAGGCAATCAAAAGAGACGAGGGCCTGCCTGTCTGCTTGCACCTCCATCCATCCATCCATCACTCCTCCCGCAAAGCGACGGATACGGGGCCTTTAGCTACGTAATTTTGGCAGCCATCGCTGCCAGTAGTAACAGCACCGGCCACGACGAAACGACACAGACGGCCTTCATGCCTATTCTCCCATCTCACACCCCCTCATTATAAATCTCGGAGTAGTGACGGACGTGACGGGATGGCGCGGCTATGGTCCGGGGAACTGCGACGCCGCACATCCCGAGGGAGCGCACATCGGTATCCAGCACACCACCCATTCGCAACCGCGGTCAACATCGTCATCTGTTGGCACCGCTAATACACACCGCATCCAACTGTTCCTGGATCTGCCAACTGCTTCTCGCCACTCGGCCAGCCGACTGTGGCCCCCATCACCAAGTACCGGCACCATCCCGGACCGCCCACCCTCCTCCTGCCCCAAATATGTTCCTTACCGTTTACGGCACCCTTTTGAGACGGCGGCCGGGGCGAGGGTGTGGCCTCCTTCCCTGAGAGCGTGGCTAGCGCGGCGACTTACATGGCATACCTTTTTCGTGGTAATAGTGAAGTAGTGCCCGTGTAGACAGTGAGTGCATATGCACATGCCTGGTAGAACATCCATATTCCACCGCGCCCCGTTTCTATCCTGCCCCTTCCCTTTCAAGAAGTAGGGAAAAGGCCAGGAAAATTAGTAAACAAGAGGCAAAGGGGAAGAAGCAGACAGGCGACGCCGCGATGGCACTAGTGACATGCTGAAGAGGAGCTTCTCAGGTACAGGGGACGGAGCGGGATCCAAACCGTTACGTGATCGACCCAGCATCTTGGAGACGCCGCCTGGGTCCGGACAGGGTCAAGGTAAGGTGCCGTATTGAATGGAATGAATTCATTTTGCCAGCCCTCGCTCCGAACTCGTCCACCGCCTCCAACCCGACACACGCGGCCGGGTACGTACCTGAGCCTCTAGACATTTCATCACCTCTCATCTCCAGAGCCAGCCGAGCCGTGCACTGACTGGCCCGATCCGTCCAACGTATTGCCAGTCGTGGACCTGCGAGCTCGAGTAACATGGCAACATGGCAATCCGTAGCGCCGGGCCTCGACAAGCATTGCGACCAAGATGGGGAGAGAGGAGGCTGGCAGGCTGGGGGCCATCTGCCCTGAAAATGGCCTCAGCTCAGTACGTCGTCAGTAGGGTAGCTGCACCTCTGATGAGGAGGGAGGTTGGTTGGCGCCGTCTCACGACTGATCGTCGCTCTTGCCTTGCCGGCTGGGACGTCACCAAGTTACCACGCCCAAGCCAATCGCTGGGGCAAATCGTCCGATCATTGACGACGACACCCTCCACCAAAAGTCCCTCCATTCTCCAACTTGCTTTCCCACCAAGCAAGCTTCCTCGCACCAGAGCTTCAGCTTCCGCGAAGACGTCTCGGCTGGCAATTACACCGTACCTGGAGCCAGCCAGCTGCCAGCATACATATTACTACTACGTATTGGCAAGTTGCAACTGCCACGAAATTGTCAAGTCCCTTTTTTTCCTGCCTCGGTGGATCCTGCGGTACTGACGGATGCATTTTCCACGACGTTACTGGACGAGGCTGCCGCACAACCGCATCAACGCCGCCATGCTTGACTCATAACCAAACGCTTAGTGTCGGGGGGAGGCCTGTTTGGCGGCTTTAGCCACCCCTTGCTCCATGAACTTTGTCTGGTACCGCAGTACACACGTCGGCGGCCATCCGCCTTTCGGTGATTGACCGTCAACAACGAACAACAAGGGGCGAAATGTACGCTGGCACTGGTCAGTGGTGACTGCACTGGATGTGCCGGACGAGTCTGACCAGAGGCGAGCCAAACACGGCATGTCACTGGGTGGCAGGCAGGCGACGATGTCCATGTCGGGTCCTGACTGCCGAGGCATCGAGGCCGGGATCCGGAAATGCACCCTGCCACCGCTTCACGTCCTCGTCGCGCCGGATGCCCGAGTGTGCGATTTCCAGCACTCCTACGGATACCGTACACTAGCGCCATGGTAGTAGTAGTACTACAAGGAGTGTAGAGCATCTATACTACAAACAAACCAACGGTTCGGATAGTGAGTGGTATTGGTGGGTGCTAATTTGAGCTCCAGATATCCGCGTTGTTGGCCCCCATGAAATGAAGAGGACCCCAAGCAGTCTCGCAGTCTACTGTGGGACGCCGGAAGTATGCCCGCAGTGCCTGCGGCTTTACATCGCTGAATGCCGTCGTGGCAGAAACGCGGAACTCTCCAACCACGATGGCTGCAGCAAGGAAGGCGGTCTGTTCATGTCGCCCCTTCCCCTTCCCCTTCCTCTTCCCCTTCCTCTTCCAGGTTCGAACTTCGAAGTCGAGCGCGCTGGGAACACGGTGCAGCGACAGTGAAAGACCTCAGTGTACCTGGTAGTAGGTACTCCGGTACTGAAGTACAGCGCAGTGTCACCTCACATGCAGAAGCGGGGCCAAGGCTCGACCCCCACTGTGACCCTCCTCTCCCATGGCGGCCCACGCCGGCCGCGACGAATGACAGCTTCGACAATGGCACCCCAAGAGAGCCGCCAAGCCCTGATTCGGGTTGCCAGGCCTTGTGCCTCGCTACCCCATCCTTGCTAGCCGCAACAACTAAAACGAGCCTAACGCTCGCCGTGCACACCCTGCTGCCACTCTCAGCGTGCGCTCCCGCGCCGGATGAATTCACCGTCGCATGGGTGGGCTGCGCGAGGCACTTGACACTTTGCTGCTCAGGGACATGGTCCCCTAGCGCTGGCGCTGGCGCTGGGCAGAAACTGGCGACCTGCCACCGCACCTTCACCACCACACTATTTACCAAGTAGGTACGCAAGCCGTCTAAGTTTGGCCGTTTGGACTGCCGGGAAGACCTGCTGAACCATTACCTATTAGTCCCCCGAGCCTTATTACCAATTTCACCGATAGTTCCACCTTGTTGTCTCAGAATCAGCCTCTCTCGGGGAGCAGGAACAGACTCGGACTGCCAGCCGGAGCCAGAGGCTCTAGAGCGGGAAATCGTCTCGTCAACTCCGAGGTTGCGAGGTACCTGCTCTTGAAAGGCGGTGTGAGACATTTCGACTTGCAATCTGCTACGCATCTGTACGTCCAGACTTCAGAGGCAGGGGAACAACAAACGGCGGCCGGTCGTCGTCCAACCAGCGCAAACGGTCCTCGTTCTCGGTTCATCACTTCCATCACATCCCTTGCTGGCATGCGTCGAGGCACGGGGGACGGCGCATTTCTCCAGGGCCAAACGGAAACCGTCCAGTCCATCCCACACACGAAGACGCCGAGCACTGTGGTCACTGATTCTCCTACATAAGACACTACACCCAAGATGGACAAGAAAGGCGCCGCATGCATTACATGGTAATAGCAGCGGGCCAAGAGAGTTGTAGATCCTCAGGGGTTTCCATCGCCTGTGGTCCTCTGTGCGACGTGGGTTCTCAACGTCGCGCTCGCAAAGATGCCGCATCTCTGTGCGATCCCGGGTTCGAACCTGTACGCGTGTATCTCGAACCCGTCAGCCACTCTCTCGTCGGATTCTTGACGTCGTTCTCCACAGCTGATTACATCTTGCAGTTGAAAGCCATGTCTGGACACACATCTGTGCCATCATACTTTCAGGCGGATCGTCATGTCTATCGATAATGCCTCCAGCCCGTTGCAACAAGGCTCGGGCATCTCGTCACGCATGCACGTGTCGCTGGCGAGCCACTAACACTGACATGCCCCGCAGGAACGGAGCCCCGAACGCTTGTGTTACGCTCGCTCAGTCCACCCGGCCGAGATCGCGGAGACGGCAACGGTAACGTCAGCGTTTGTCCACCGTTCGGCCGTTGTAACTTGTGTAACTTGTCGTCCCAGACACCCACCGCACCAAGCAAGCGAGAGCAGCAAGGCACCACAGCGGGGTTTCCGCCTGAAATGCCGCAATCTCGATACTGCATGGCACGCCGCCCATCACTCTTCACCAACCCACCTGTGGAGAAGTCAAGGTTTCGCCTTTGCCATACGAGATGATCGTTGTCCCCCCTTGGCAGGAGATTGTCGCATGCAATCGGACTCTGGAGTCTGGGGGGTTCGACAATTGGCAATTGCTGAGCCTTGTGGCCCTTGGGCTTGGGGGGGTTTCTGACCGCACCCTTCCACGCTTCCAGAATACACGTACGCGAGCATTGTTTGGGGGATCCTGGCCCGGAATGCAGAGACCGACCTGCGACTTCGGTGCGGTAGAGTCGCATTGCCCGACCAAACGCTCAGATCCTTGGAGATGACTTCACGGAAGTATCGGGCTCGATTTCACACTACGGGCATTACTATTACCGTATACTCTGTACACTACGCCGGAAAGCCCGTGGATGCTGCGGCGCTGCCTCGGCTGCGAGAATTCTTTGTCGATCAATCCAATCGTTAAAACGGATTTGCATGGCAAAATGGATCCATGACGAAGAAGTCGGGATTTGAGCGGACCTGTCCATACTTGGTATTCGGACTGCACTAGTAGAGCCATAGCACTGAGCACAGAAACCACCACCACTTGGCACTGCTACTATGTTAGGTGGGTAATGTTCGCAAAGCCGGACTCGCTCCGAGCACCTGACTCGGCGCCAGCCGATCTATGAGCGCTGGCCTGGGTTTACCCAAGATGGAGCCTCGGGAGACACCACCGCGCCCAATTGGCAATGACTTTCGGACATTAATCCACAGGCCGCCTGTGCGCAACAATCCCACGATGCATGAGGCATGAATCAGACAGCGAGAGAGGCCTAGACCGGAGCAGCGGTTCGGACGAATGAGCGAATGAAGAATTGCCTGTGGAAGGGGGCTCAATCAGGTTGCAAAACAGACTTGCCGACAAAGGCGGGGGGCCCCAATCAAGAGGAGAAGACCTAAAGCCTCGGAAGGCTTGCCACTTGCGTCAGGTAGGTTGTCTCGTCGAAACCCTCCAGCTTGTTGCCTGTCTGCGAGGCGCAATGGGCTATTAGCGGTCGCCGGTTGGTGTCGTCGGTGTTTTGTTAGACTGTTGCTTTCTTCCTGGGCAAACGCGGCAGGGCGGGAGCGCACAGAGGACCCTGACTCTAGCAAGGATCGTAGAAGGTTTCTAGAAGACGGTTCAGGCTGAAGAATGAGGCGCAACCAAATTAGCCCCGCACCTCACTTTCTTCAATGCCCTGTGGAACTTTTCTCTCGTGACGGATACACTAGTAGTATTATTAAGGTACCTAATCACTTTCCATAGGAGACCTGGACCTGGTCCGTGAACTTGTTTACATACTACCGTACGCCTCGGATACTGCACATACGACACAAGTCCACGACGGATGCTAGGTACACGTGTAGGTAGGTAGCATACATACTGGAACGGGCAAGCATGCGGTGCCACGCCATTCCGTGCGTGCCATGCTTGCCACGGAGCAAGCCACGTCCGCCATTGATCCATCCATCCGACCAACCAGCGGTGAGAACTGGTTGGGCTGCAGCCGCGCATAATATCGAGAGGACCCTGAATCGAGAGAAGGGAGGGGCAACTTTCTGTGGGATAGTGGTCCGCAGAACTGCATGACTAGGACCCTGAGCATTTAGAGGCTCTGAAACGCAAGGGCACTTCGAAACCTGTCGAGGAGTTAACTTATAGAAGACACACGTCCTGCTATTTTTCGCACCAGACTGGCGCACGCCCATACGACGCACACACTCACACCCACCACGCCATTTTGCACTGGTAAGGTTTGGGGGCTTTGAGCGGTTGGGCGCACCGGGAGGGAACGGGAGAGGTTTCGCTCACCGCCCTCGCCTCTTGAGTTTCAATGCTGCCAAGACGCCGTATTGCAGGATCATGGCGTCCTTCTGCCTGTCCGTATCGAGTCCTGGCGGCTACTTGGAGGTCGAGTCCGTGAAGTTTGTTGGCCTCGGGATCGGGGGCGTCTCCAAGCGCCGACCGCTCTCTTGAGACGACAACAACGACGGCGGCCAGTTAACGATGGACACCGGCTTGTTTGTTTACTACTACCACTACTACTTCCTTCATCTTGTCGCCTGGCAGAAGTGGACTCCCAATACGAAGTACGCGCAGAGTCGCCTTTTGGAATGTTCAGGGACTTTTGTTGGCTGAGCACAGCTATTGAATTGCAATCTCCAGTTAACATGGCGGAACCCAGCAGCTCAGTCAACAACGATGGCGACCCACACCTGGAAGAGATGTGTGAACCTTTTCCGACACAAAACCCCTAATACCCAAAGGCAATAATTGACAAGGCAAAACCAACAGACACTGCCTCCGTAATGTTAGCCCATGGCTTGCCATGTAGGTCCCATCTGGCGCGCAAATCAGAACGTGGTGCTGACAGATGCACATAACTGACGTCCCAAAAGAAACAGGACAGCGGCTGGGCATCAGGCCATTTGCATCCTGACTGAGCTTAACCGACGAGCAGGCTTCTGCAAAGCGACAAGTCGCCGTCGGGCGGTTCCGAAAGGCGTGCAGAGAGTCACTCGAACTCAACTGACAGCACCGGCGGGGGCGGGGTGAAAGTTATTCAGTAAGCTCAAGAAAAAAAGAAACGAAAGGACCGGACCGAGCGAAGGCCTCTCCGCAGCCGGGGACACGATGACAGCTTCGCGGAATCTCACGGCGGAAAGCGCGGAGAGCTGCGAACCTACCCTCTGGACATAAGTCGGCGAAGTTGCACAGCTCCGCTGGTCCCCGAAAATGCAAGCAGGCTTTCGGTGTTTGAATTACATAACCAGCCCCAAGTGCAGCAAACGGCGAAAATAGGAAGTGGCTGTCAAAGTGGCCAGACCGGCAACCAGCTGAGTGACAGACGCCTCGTCAGTATTTTTTGGCCGGACCATCGGATGCAGCCAATCATGAGCGTCGCCTACCTGCTTACTCAGCTGCTACGGAAATTTCTCGGGGTTTGGTTGGAGAGTCTCGCAGTTCGCAGAGACCGCTGGAGGCCGGCGTAGGGCTGCCTGGAGCACCTGCGATAGCGCGCTCCCGGGGACCTGTAGGGCGCTGACGGCGACAACACGCGGGCGGCAAAGACCGGGCAACAGGGGCCCATTACATCATGCCGTGCTAACAGCCTCATGGCATGATTCTGGGTCCTATGCGACTTTTTTCGTCCACGCGGTGTTTCCGTCTCCAGGTTTTCAATCGCCGTTCGGAATCGCCATCGAAATCTTTTTTGAGATTGAGCTCTTTAGATATAAGGCCCCATTGCCCTTTGGCCTCAAGCAATCATATTCGAAATCTACAGCAGCTAAATCCACATTGCAAACGAAGAGCTCCTGAGCACTAAAATACCTAGCTCGGAACCCAAGCCGTCATCGATCCGTCACCGGAGATATCGTACGACACATCATCGTCCCCACGACCAACGACCAAATCCCGATCGCAACCGCACAACCCACACAAGAGAAAACCACAACAGCCGCGCGCACACAGCAGTTGTATTTCCGCAGCTTCTTAGTCAACCACAACCGCCTCCATCTCCAGGCCAAATCGCGCCGCGACAGCTCTTGTCACCACCTAATCAGCAACCCCACAAACCGCAGCCATGAAGATTCTCAGCAAAGAAGAGGAGGCTGAGCACTACAAGGTCGTCGTCAAGGGCGGCCTCATCGGCGGCTCCCTCGGCCTGGGCGTCGGTCTCGCGGGCGTCATGTTCGCGTCCAGGCGCTACCAGGCCTTCCGCCAGCTGACGCTCCCGTTCCGCTCCTTCCTCGTCTCCTCGTCGGCGACCTTCGGCGCCATCGTCCAGGCCGACCGCGCCTCCATCCACTTCGGCAAGTCCAAGGACCCCATGTTCGGCTACCAGGACGAGACGGCGCGGGCCATCGCCGAGGCCAGGGCCAACGAGACGACGATGCAGAAGTTCAAGGAGTGGGGCCGCGAGAATAGGTACTCCATCGTCTTCGCCTCGTGGCTCGCCTCCATGGGTGTCGCCTTCGCCCTCGTCAGCCGCAACCGCTACCTCACTGGCGCGCAGAAGCTGGTCCAGGCCCGTGTCTACGCCCAGGGCCTCGCCGTCGCCATGCTCGTCGTCACCGCCGCCTTCGAGATGAACGACGCCAAGCAGGGCGCCGGCCGCTGGGAGACCGTCATGATCATCGACCCCGAGGACCCGGAGCACAAGCACCTCATCGAGAAGAAGATCCACAAGGAGGAGTACGAGGGCCAGGACCTGTGGAAGGGTAAGTTTCGCCCCCCCGTGCCTTTTGATACCACGAGGAAGCTTTTGCTAACATGGAAACGCAACAGACATGGTTGCCGCCGAGGAGCGCCGCATTGCTGCCCGCAAGGCCGCCGAGCACAAGTGAAGAAAAATGTACAGACAACCTTTTTCTTCCGAACTATTTACAACACAAAATCACACACACCAAACGACCTCTCATCATTCATCCTCCCTCCACGTTCTTGTACGATTGCGAGCCTTGAGCATTGTTTTTTCCTTTATTCAGGATTATTCTGTTTTTATACCATCTATTCCGGTAGCCGAGGAATCAGCTATGAAGAAGCTCAATAACCATCTCTCCTCTCGTGAAGACAGGGCAGAGAGAGAAAGAAAGAGCTCGAAACCGGCGGTTGGTTGCATTGCTGGCGTTTTTGCGGGAAAGGTGTGGCTGGTTGGTCATCCACATTGCCATGATACCAATGGGCATGGTTCACTGGGTGGTGGGGAAGAGCGCGGAGGTTCTGTTGGATGGAAACCGATTTTCTCAGAAACAGACTGGTGTTCGACTCAGTTCCAAGTCGAACGGTGCTAAAAAAAATCAGAGATATCTAACTAAAAAAGAATACAATCGCACCCCCTTGTTAATGTTACTACTGGTTGTTTGGGCCCTCCTCCTCTCCTCTGCTTCCAAGGTTGTTGTCAAGCCGGGCTTGGTATCAAGGCTTGGCTACTTGAGATGGACAACGGTTGGTTTTGGAGAACAATCTCCAAAAACCCCAAGGCCTACCTACATACATCATCACTGGATCACGTTCAGAATGTAACCCTGGGGTTTCCCATCGACGAGCCGACTCGCGGTCCAGTTGCCGTTGCCCGACACCCTTCCCCCAGGTAGCTTCTTGAATCGTGAACTGTCACCAGTCTAACTTCCAGATCTTCATTCCCTGGCCCCGCGTTACGTCAATATTCCCTCCCTCTTCCCTCAGGAGCGGCAGGGGAGGCGTATGGCGTGTTACAGTCTAGGGAACCTCTCGCAAGCATTCAGCCGAAGAAGAACAGCTCGAAAAGTAAACCCCCGGACGAGAAACCCCGTACCGATAAGGTCCCGCCGTTCCAGCTCAACGAGGAGACGTCATGTCACCGCAGCAAGTCGTCTATCTGTCTGATCTCGCCCGCTGGCTCCGCGTTGTTGGAACCACATACACAGCGAACCCCCCTGTGGTTTTGGAACCAGGGCCATGTACGCTAGTAGCTCGTTGGAGATGTTTGCCAGAGAATGAGGGGCATCGAGGTAGCTGCTATCCGATGACGTATAACTCTCTCCTCCGAACAGCAGTTCATTCATACTGACTGACTCGTTCGAGATAGGACAAGGTGGAGAGCCCCCCAGCCCACCCCCGGCGAGGGATGATAAGCGTCTTGTTGATCACGTACCATATTACCCGTTGCTGACCGGTACGGCTAGTTCCCTCTTGGAAGTAACTGCAATCTTAACTGTCAAAGATGTGTTTGCATTTGATTTACTATAGTCAAGGGGGGTTAAGGCGCATGCCTGCCTGCCTGCCGCCCACCGGGGTTTTATGAAGCCGTTCCGTCATCAAACATAAAATACTGTAGCTCGGAAGGGGGATTTTGTTTTACGATACAGGAGTAGAACAATTCCGGAAGAACCACAAACGCACACGCGCACACATTTATAATAGACAAGTTAAAAAGCAAAAAAAAAAAAAAAAAACCAAAAGGGCTGACCAGCTAACAACAGAAGCAGTAGCAATGGTAGTAATTAGACGAGCGCGGGGCGAGTGATGGTTTGTGGGCTTCAAACCTCGATGGTGAAATGGCTAATTTGAGAATAATATGCATGCACGGCCAGCTCCAACATCCACACGTCCCCAAAGACTTCGCTGCCGTCGAAGCCGCCAATTACAAACAGGCGGCTATCGTACAGCACCGTGCCGTGATAGCCGCGACCGCTGGGGGGCAGGCCGTAGACGCGGCGACGGTCCCAGGTCATGGTAACGAGGTTGAGGAGCAGCACGTCGTTGGAATACTCGTTGCCGTCGTGGCCACCGATAACGAATAGATATGATCCAACGAGCGTGGCCGTATGCGAGAGGCGGCGGAATGTGACGGGGATAGCTACGGCCTTCCATATGTGGGCGTCGACGTCGTAGACCCACACGTCGTTGAAGCACTCGCCGCCATCTGAGCCGCCAAAGATTATGAGCTTGCTGCCCACCATGTTGGCCGTGTGATAGCCGCGGGGCTTCGGACGGGTCTCCCGAACGCCCGGAGGTGGGGCTCGCTCCGGTGAGGACACGAGTTTCCACGACATCTTGTTCATGTCGCTGACATCGAGTCGCCATACGTCGTTCAGAGCACGGACTCCGTCGCCGCCGCCAAAGATATAAATGCCGTTCTTGTACAGACAAGCGGTGTGGGCGCGGCGTTTGGAGGGGACTCGATCGCCTATAATCTTTGGGCGGTGCCAGCGGAAATTTGTAGTGTCAAGCACGTAAATGTCATTGTAGTAAGCGGGCCCGTCGCCTCCGCCAAATATGACGAGCTTCTTTCCAACGGCGGTACAGGTCATGGCGCGTAGAGGCACTGGAATCTCTCCGGTTACGTGAGGTACAGACCAGTAGAAGGCGTCGGCGTCGAAGACATATAGCTCGCTGAAGCAGGCTCGAGAGTCGCAGCCGCCAAAGACAAAGATGTTGGACCCTACGAGCGTCGTCGTGTGGGCGCGCAGGGACGTGTGAGGCGCCCCTGACACGGGTGCTTTAGACCAATACATGCCGGACGAGGGAGCTGGCGGCACATCAGGCGCCGTCCTGGGGTCCTGGAGCGGAGGAAAAGGTATATGCTGCCCCTTGGGAGCGCCCCGGCCGGAGGAGCCGGAGCCGGTTGTTGATGGTTGACGCGTGGTTGTCAAGGACTGGGGAATCGAAGCCTTGCCGGCTATGGCGGACGTCGAGCGCATGGCGACGGGACGACGGCTGTCGCGGTCTGAGCCGGGACCGCCGGCTGACTCGGAGCCGTCGTTGTTGCTGGTTGCGTTTGAAGCATCGGCGGCGGCGGCGGCGGCACTGGGTCGGTAGGACGGCGGCGGAGGTTTGGGAGGGTTCGCGGTGGTAGGAGTGGTGCGTGTTGGATGGGCGGCGGCCGACGGAGCCTGAGAGGCGGATTGGGAGCGTTGGCGGATGGAGAGCTCGGAGGGCTTTCGGCGGCGATCCTGGCTCTTGGATGAGAGGTGGCCGGGAGTGTGGGAACGAAGGATGGGTCCGCCCGGGGCGGAGGGAACGCGGCGGTGCTGCTCGACGTCACGGTCGCTCAGGTCGTCCAGATCGTCAGGAAGGCCACCTACGACGCCGGGTGGTGGGCGCGGGTCGGTGGTTGGCGCTGGACCTGGACCGGAGATCTTCTGGGAGCGAACGACCTTGGACTTGAGGGGAGACCGGGGGTTCTTGTCCGATGACCTGGCCGAATCAGCCATGGTTCGGCGGGGGAATGGTCATTGCCCCCCTCTCACGAGGATGTGGATTGAATGGGATCCGAGGATGAAGCAACCGGATTGCGGGATGACAACAGGGAGATGGCCAAGTGCGGGCAGGCGAGCGAGTTGGGAAAGGCCTAGGGCGTCGGGAGAGCCGTGGACGCACGTGAGTCGTGAAGGATTTGTTTACCGGTCGTGGTTACAATTGAGATGACTCGGGGGAGGGCGTGTTTGGTTGTGGTTTTGGTTGCAGAATGCTGGAGAATTGGAGCCCAGCCGGAAAGGAGCCCACCCAAACTTCGCTTCCCACTCCAAGTTCAGGTTCAGCAGGTTCAGGCTCAGCTCTGGGGTGGTGGTGGTGGTGGTGCTACCTATTACCTACTTGTTGCTAGGTGCTGCAGATGCTGGCTGCCCGAGGTGCTGCCACTGAGGGGGAAGGGTATTAACAAGGGGTCGGCCAGGCTGGATTGCCAGCAGGAAGCGACGCGCGCACGGGCTGTCCTGTCTATCCAAAGGTACATCAGGCTCAGCGCCTTTGTACTACCGAATTTAGGTACTGTTAGCGCAGTAGGTAAGGTGAGCTAAGCCTGACTGGCACGCCTGGCAGGGCTCTTCGGCCTTCGGTAACTGGCCCTTGCAGTGTGTTAGGTATCCAAGTTAGTGCAATCCAATCCCGGCTCAGGTACGTAACTACCATCATTCAGCCCGGTGTGGTAACCCCCTCGCCAAAGCCAAGCTCGGACCGCTCCCGGTCCCTGCATTGGCTTGCGCTGTTGTGTTACAGGCTGCTGCAGCTTGGGGCCCTGCTGTTCCGCGCCGCTGTCACTGCCTCCGTCATTTACAAGAAGAGCCAGCCAGGGTAGGCGTGATTGGTCGTGTGCCGACTACCTAACAAAGAGACTAGAATATGTGCCAACGACGAATGAGACGAAATACTCGTAACTACATACCGTTCTGGTCATTTGAATCGGGAGAAAAGAGAGGCTTCGTGGTTGTCGGTGATGGGGGCATCGTTTCTCTTGTTTAGAAAAAAGCAATGTTCGCCACGCTGCTTCAGAATGAGGGTCCTTAATACAATACAAATCCATGTCTTAGAATGGAGCGCGTCGCGTTTACAACGCGCCTCTCGGAGTCAACCTCACTGAGACCTGACCCGTATTATATCCCTCTGCAACCCAGCCGCAACATCTGAGCATTTCACTCCGTCTTTCAGTCCGACATCACAACCAGCTCTCAGTATTTGGCAATTTGGTCGTCATGGGCTTGGGCATCAAGAGATTCTCGAACGTGGATGACGCGGCTGATGGCCCCCGGAAGCGCCACCGCTCTAGCACCCGCGCAGATGTGTCTTCCAACGCCATCCTCGCCAACATGACACTCCTCGACCTTCAGTCGTCCCTCAGGACTCTATTAGCCGACCCTGTGTGCGGGCCAGTCGTCGAGATGCAGCTCCAATCCCACGCCGCCGCCTCCTTACGGGCCGAGCAGGAGCGCGTCCAGTCACTCGCGGACCAGATGCAGGAGGAAGCGAGCAGGAGAGCGGAGATGCTTCTGTCCAACACTGTCGTGGGCGGGATACCTGGCATGATGCGCGTCTCTCAATGGAGTCATACGATGCGTCCCTCGCTGGAACCAATCTACAACCTCTCCCAAACAGATCCCAGGTTCAACGGCCCTTCATTGGCTTGGGACGTCTTGATCGATATCGCTCGCATGGCTCTGTGCCCAATCGTGGGCGATCCTCGCTTGGAGGGCACAGAAGAAGATAATCGCTCTTTTCATGAAGATGCTGAAAGAATTCTTGTGGGTATAGTGAGGGAGGAGCTGGAAGATGTATGTGATGTAAGGGTCTGGCTGCAGAGAGAAAGCACCGCCAGACGGCGAAGGAAAGTCGCGGACTTGCGAGAACATTTAGGCCGCACGTATGGCCCAAGACTAGATCATCGGTACAAATCCCTCGCGGAGCTTCTATCCACGGGAAGGATCAAGGGTGGGGGGCCTGAGCCAATCGACTCAGAGCACTTTCAAGAGTATTCTACGGGAGGGCTTTGGTAAGCAGCAACATGATGGATGTATTTTTTTAACGGGCTGGCTATATTGTGCTATTAGCTTGAAAGTGCTTCTCAGTTACCCTGCGCTGTGCCGGACCTTGAAATTCAAACGCCGCCTCCAAAATGCCGATTAAAAAAACGCAGAACGCTCGAGGAGCTTGAGCTTCGGCGCGAACCCCGAGCAGGATTGCGGGAGGCTCCACTCCGCTTATCCGTCGCCGGAGGGCGGATCTTATTTGCCCGGCTCCGTGGTCCGAGAACCGAAGTGTTGAATCCGGTTGGTCAATCGAGCTTGGCTCTTGCCTCTGAAACCCATCACATATGAACGCTGATAAAACTCTCTTCATAACACAACACTAGTTGACATGTTTGTTATTCAGACATTCGTCGCTGAAATGTGACGATAACGGGGCTAAAAGAGTGGTTTTAAGCTACTTTGTAGTAGCGTGCCTCGGGGTTTTTTGGCCTCTATTTCATTGTTCCAATAATGGAATAGTTCTTGCTCTGAGATAAGGGAGAACTTCTGCCCCAACGCGCGACAAAGCCCGGATGTTTGACAAGCCGACCTCCCCGGACTCGGTTCAGATAAGGAAAAGCCGAAAGGTTAAACGCTATGTAATGCTAGACCGTCGAGGTGACGTCCTCTGTCCTGGCCAGTGACGAAAGAGTATGCTTGACAACAATGAGAAGGTTGAACGGGCCCCAGGCGGCTATCGCGTGTCAGATGGCACAGAGTGTAACTCGTGTCGGAGGAATGTATTTTGCCCGACGACAGAGAAGGGAACCCGTGCCGCCAGCCAAAGTCTCAAGGGTCAGGAAAAGCATGATAAAGGAGCATCTGCCCTACCGACATTGGATGACGCAAAGTCTCTCCACGCTAGTTGCATCAGACTTCAGTTCCAAGGAACTTGAAATATCGAGTCGACAAGGGTAACCGGCATGGGACATGGTGTTTACCACCGTTCAGTCACCGTTAACTTCACTTACACGGTGAAGAATTGAGTTTAGTTCAATTGACAAGAACCAGGTGGCTGTATCGGGTAAGGGCATTGTGCCATTGGCAGTAGAAAGTTGCTGTAAAACAGGAACCTGGAGTCTGCAACAGGCTGGGCGTCCGAGAGTTCAGGAGATGGTCCCCCGGGGTGAGGGGTCGTTTCTCCAGCGGAGCCCGGCTTCGGATTCGGGGTATGGAGACGTGGACATCGGGGAATGGCAGCTGCGAGGTCGGGACATGATTCAGTTCCAGCTCCTGCCAAGGCCGCTGAGCGGGATCTAGACACGAACCTGTATTGGATGGGGACGAGGCCCACGAACCACCCGGCCCCGGCTCCGGCCCAGGTCCCGGCCCTCCTTCCACGCCCCCCATCTGCGCATCTGCTTGATCGACTTTTTGTGCCCCGATATGATATCTGATTTGCGTCATAACGCAGGCGGCTCTGACGAGTCTGACGAACAACGATGGGGAAGACGAACGACAATGGAGAAGGGTAGCAGCGTATTCACGACTCAATTGCCCTCTACTCAAGGCATCGCATTGACAGCATGATGCCATCTTGGGCCCTCATCCAAACCCGCGACGCCCCGCTGGCGATCGTAAGAGATGGCCAGATTGACAACAAGTTCGGACAACGCAAGCAAGGAGCCAAGCACCCAGGAGAGTGGGTGTTTCGCGGGGGGCCAGCGGCACCCATGAAAGTATTGATTGTCCAAGTGCCGGAAGTACCAGCTACATTCACCTCTCGCAAACGAAGTCCTCGTCTACACTAGTGAGAATCCCCGGTGAGCATCCCGATGAACTGCGTAAA
The DNA here is from genome assembly GCA_014235945.1 of Colletotrichum plurivorum. Lineage (NCBI taxonomy): Eukaryota > Fungi > Ascomycota > Sordariomycetes > Glomerellales > Glomerellaceae > Colletotrichum > Colletotrichum plurivorum. Next base: position 146,146 of record WIGO01000023.1, on the reverse strand, counting down.
GATCGATCTTCGCCACTCGAACCCCTCTAGCATCAACAGCCGACCGGCTCTTGTTTTTCCCCAAAGAGACCGTCTCCTCTTACTGTCCCAATGGAAACGAGGAGGCAAGGGGGGTTCCATTTGCCGGAGGGTGGTGGGCGGGCCCCCCATTTCCGAGGTCTCTCTCGATATTTCGGATGTGAGATCCAAAGACTCGGATGCCCTGCCAGAAAACGAGATTGGCATTCGTTGCCGTCCCGGCAGGCAATGGACATTGGCGCAGTCGCAGACCCGGAAGAGACGGCAACATAGGGCCTTACCCGGGCTCATGACTCGCCGGACCGGAGGAAGTGGACCTTGGGATTCGACTAGCGCCGACACCTCGCTCCGCGGCCCGCCCAGATCAGCTTCTTAGGTCTTACTCTGAGGTAATGCTTCATCCAAGTCCGATATGGTGTAGTGGCCAACATGATGCCCTCTCATCTCTGTGAGAGGTTAGGCATAGCCCCGAGTTCGATTCTCGGTTTCGGAACATTTTGCTTTTGCTCGCAGTCGCTTTTCCCAGAGCGAGCTGCCTTGGTTATGACTTTTGTCTTTTAGGACGTTGCCTACGTTAATTGAGCGTTACAGGTTGGTTTTGGAAAAGACGGGTCTCAATTCCTTCCCACAAGCCAGTGGAGGCAAGCCCAGTCTATCTATGTACAGCTTTGACACCAAAACGAACACATGCGACCACACCCATTGGAGAACTCGGGATCCCGTCCGCTCTCCCATCGATAAACCAGTGAGGGCCGGAGTAGTAGTCGGGTCGGAGACGACCGGCGAATGCCCGGTGTTGCATGTTCTTTTTCTCTTTTTTTTTTTTTTTTTACGTTCGGGGCTTTAACTACTTTTGTGGAGGGCCACGATATACATATATATATGTATGTGCGTGAATGGTGAATATGTTAGGTGTTCGGCCACCGGGTAAGCTGTATCCTTCTAGTGAACCTAGTAGGACCCGGCCTCATCCGGGCCTAACGACTTGAGTTGCGACTCTTTGGGGGAACGAGGGCCGGAGAGGACGGGATTCGTCAAGGGTGCCGATTCTGGTAACGGCTTCATTGGTCCATAGCAGAAACGACACTGATATAGATGTCTTGAACGGCTCGATAACAGAAACCCAGAGAGACATCTATCACGTCGTTGAGCCAGCTTCATCCAGAAATCTCAATAGAGAGGATAATGACTCTGACAACCTTGAGGCTGATTATTGAATTGGAACCCTTGCCAAGGGTGTTTTGATTTTGTTTCCTTCCACATGTTTTCATTTTCCTCTAATAGTTCCCAATATTCCCCCCAACATCCCAAGCTTACCGAGAGCACAAAGGTATCATCCATGCCAACGCCCAGCAAGCCCAGTCATCATCATCAAATCATGTCGTAACGATCAGGAAACAAGATGGCGTTCGCCATTCGCACCAGCGCCTTCTGCGTCGGACTTCTTCCCTGCTCCTCATCCCACGGCATCAGCCCCATGGCACGCAGCCCATCCTCGCCTCCAGCATCGCTAACTTCCTGCACGCCAGGCCTGCCCATATGCAACGTCTCTCCACGGCCACCGCCAAAGTCAGGGCTTGGCTGCCCGAGCAAGAACGCCTTACGTTGACGTGCCAGGTACAGGGCGTTGGTCTGCGTCAGGGGGCACGCGGGAATGTACATGATGGTCGCTGGCAGAGCCGATGGCGGCACCTTGTCGACCCCGTAGACCATGTCCGGGTGCCAGACGACGTAGTCGCCCGGCCGCACAGGGGGGATACGTACGAGCGACTTGTCGAAGTGCAGGTGCGGATGTAGAGACGCGTTGAGTTCCTGCGTGTACGACGGTACGGCGCCCTGGATAATGCTCGTCTGGGCGAAATCCAGTGTCCAGTTCTCGCGCGCGAGGAAGTCTGGGGACTCTGGAGAGGGATTCCGCGGAGAGAAGAAGGGTCTCAGGAGAAAGTAAGCGGTGGCGAGCTGGAGCATTGGGCAGAGAAGGAGAGTTCCGTCGGCCGGGTCGATGTCAGACATGGACAGCCAGCCCTGGAACATGCGGAACATGCTGCATGAGCCCGCCCCGTTGTAGAGATCCGAGGTAACTTTGAGCCGCGTGCTGCTCTCCCAAGGGTCGTAGTCCTCCCATCGCCCGTCCCAGATGCGTTGGTATGTGCCAGCGTTGCCGTACCCGTCGCTCTCCCAACGCTCAACACTGCCTCCATCCACATGGGCGTTCAGGTGCCACTGCTCGTCGCCGGGGGCGCGGATGCGCAATCGATCCGCATATGCCACGGGAAGATCAACTACCGCGGGGGCACTCGGGTCCCGTGATCGCCAAAGTCCCATGAGAAATCGTTGAGCAGCGAGAACATTCGGGTGAGCGCGACCTTTGATCTGAGCCGGTGACCAATAAATGCCGAAAAGATGGGGATCGCGTGTTGGCCAGCCCTTGGTTTCCGGGTTCTCAGCGAGATATGTCTCTGTCTGTTCTCGCCAAGCCTGAGCCTCGGCGGCCGATATAACGTTGCGAATGACGGCTCCGCCTCGGCGCCGGAGCTTCGCGGCGAACTCGGAGACGCGGGCGTGCTCCTTCAGCTCCGAAAAGTCGATGGTGGGGATTATGTCAGATTTTGTGACGCCGATCAGCGCAATCTCGGCCCGGAGCGCAACCAAAAGGCGGTTCCACGAGTCCACTATTGCGGTCTCTTTGCCGGCGACGAGACTCCGCTTGATCTGTGCGAATCTCGGTGGCAGCGGAATAGGTCCGCCATTTTCGGAGAATATTTCGTCGGCACGCATGAAGCCTCTTGGATGATTATCTAAAGCAGGTGGGAAAGATTGAGACCAGAGCAAGCTGGGGGTGTCAAACGGTGAAATATATTGAGAGAAAATGTCTGGAGAGTAGGGCATTGAGAAATTGGTATTGGGCGCCGGTGGAGGCGGCATCTGACCGCCGGGCCCCAGTTGATCGTCGAACGACTCATCGTACATTTCGTGGAGTAAACAAATGCAGGGAGTCTTGAGGCGTATCGGCAGACCGTTGCGTCGTGTGCTCCTCGTCGTCGTGTGAATGGATTGGACATGCGCTGAAGTGACGGCAGTCTCGGCGTGCTCCGCCGATACTGGGGTCCGGGATTAGGTAGGCAGATCTCACTACTGCCGGGAGAACGTCGGGTCGCTACGGCTCAACGGTGGCGGAAGCTTCCTCTTTCTGACCATCTTTCAACCGGCCCGCCATGCCGCTAAAACTTCGTTTGATCATGTAAAACCAATGGGATTTTTTTCGGGTATCCAAGGTGACTGAGACTAAGCACGATTAACTTGCATGCGTCCAGCGATGGCTTGATCGTGGCCCTGGGACGCAAGGATGACTGTGAGGGTACCCAGCGGTGTACCGAGGGTCAACCCATGCGTCGCGGACTCCTATACCGCGGACGCAACCCGGTGGTTCCGTCGATTCGGATTGGCAAGTTATCCGTTCTTGACTCTCTTCTGCGCGGGATATATATTCCGCTTGTTCGAATATCTAGCCCCAATGAGCTCCTCATGTCGCCTTTCCACGTTTCGATCGTCTCAAGGGGACCTGGCTTTCGGCGACCTCGTCAGAGATTTTCTTTCTCTTGGCAACAGCTGGCTTCTTCGGCTTCTCGGTCTCGGTCTTGGTGATCTCGGAAGTTGTGTCGTTGGCCGCAGGGCGAACAAGAGGACCCTCTTGCCTGAGTAACACGTAGGCCACTTTCTCCACGTCCATCGCTGAGACGCTTAGCCTTCTCATCAACTTTCGTGCCTCAGTGCTGAGCGACTCATATTCTTTCATGTTGTACTTGAGAGAAGCCTTTTGGCCCTTGTTGCAGAGCCAGTAATACGCTTCGTCGGAAAAGAACAGCACGCGCTCTGGATAGTGTACGGAAAGGAGAAGGGAAGCAGTCGCGGGACCGATGCCTTTCAGCTTCGTCAAGAGTTTCAAAGCGCTTTCCAGGTCCGATGCATCATGATAGGCTTCGATACCGTCTTTCACTGTCTCTTCGGCTGTCGACGAATCATTCGATGACACGAGCTTCATCAGGGTTGGCCGAAACTTTCCGTGGCGTCTAGTTCAGAGCTGTCAGACGACTGTCGTTCAAACATTGCCATCGTGACCCTCTTTTACATGGCATATATGCATGAGACACCCTTGCCATCGCCTCGTTCTTGAAATATGGCAATAGAAAATAGGCAGTGTCTCCGTCGGAACCATAATTTTCAAAAGCGAATCGGGTCGAAAGGGAAGGTGGCACTCACAGCTTCCAATCAACTAGTAGCTTGATATCGTCGTGATTCATGGCCCGCTTTGGGTTGTCCTGCGAGAAGAGGGCAGGGGCCTCAACGAAACGGAAGCCATCCAGCTCTTGCAGGGTCTTCTGACCAGGTTTGGCTAATTGGGTGGTCAGGTGCACCGCAGGGCAGGACTGGGACGAGTGCGGGGAAGGGCGCGATCCAGGGCCGACATACCGCCTTTCGAGGCTGAGATAGAGTTGATCAAAGGCTCGTAGTTCTCAAACAGTTGCTTGAACTCCGCGCCAGAGATCTTATCTGGTGAGGTGATGCCCATGGTGTCTTACGCAGAGTCGGAGGAACTGCGCCCGAAGTGTGACGACCTGGAAAACGCCTATTGTGATCACCAAAAGGAAGAAGCCTAGCCTGAAGCTTATTGTGGTATTGCGCCGGAAACTGCCAGTCTTGGTCGTGAAGCTGTATACCGACGACTTTTTACCGTCCCGCAGGGGCGCGGTCGCGATGTTCAGGAGACGAACGCGATTACGCGCTAGGGCCTCGTAGTCTAAGAAACACAGCAGGTTGAGCTTCGACAAATGGGCTGAAACCTTGTTTGCTATGTACAGCAGCCAACAGGTGAAGACACCTTAAGGTACGGATAAGGCTGGTAGTATACCTTGGCGATAGCAGGTCGTGGAGGTGCGGGAAGCTGCGAATGCGAAACCGCCTCCAGTTGGCAGTGTCTAATAAGCTTCCCCTGTAACCTCCGGGCGGGAAAAAAGTGGGTTCTTGAAGCGAAACAGACAGGCGACTCTACTGCAAAGAAAGCACGTGAAGAGAGACTGGATGAAACCGCCTGGGCCGGGCCCCTGGATTCCCTATCGGAATCAGATATAATCCGCTCTGCTTACTTCAACTTTGGACGGGCCGTCCGTGGACGAGAATGGAAAAGACGGGAACAAGCTCAGCCCCTCAGTGGAGGCAACCCACTTTAGCCCCGGGCCCGTGCATGGGCGACTCACCTCGTAGCGCTACGGGGTCGTCCGAGGGGGGAGAAAAAAAAGTGTCGTCTCGGCGACGCCTGCTCACTCTTCTCTCACCCAATTCCTCTCACGAAAACTCACCGACCGTCGACGAGCTGACCACCTAACCCACAACTTTTCTCGAGACTCAATACTTCTCACGTTCAAAACATTCAAAATGGGTAACGTATGTACTCGCCACGGCTACCCCTCCCCCACCGCCGATCAGGGTCTCGTGTGGAAACGAATTGAGGGGCCGGTTCGCTGATATTTCGGGAATGCAGGGCGCGAAGGCTCAGCAGAAGCGCGATCGCAACGCGAAGGACGCCAAGCCTAAGGGCTCTCAGCTCAAGGTGGTACGTTACGGCACCAGACACCATCCACCGCGAAGACGCGAAAACGTTCAAGGACTGTAGGCTCACGAAAGAAACAGAACGCCGCCGCCAAGGACATCCAGTGCCAGGTGTGCAAGGCCACCTTCCTGAAGACGACCAAGGCTCCCGCGTAAGTCCTACTCCAGACATGCCTCTTGTCGCATGTAAAGCGCATGGACTAATGAACTTTTGACAGCCTGACCGAGCACGCCGACAACAAGCACAGCAAGACCCTTGCTGACTGCTTCCCTTCATTCGTCGCCGCATAGGGGGGACAGTAACGAGACGTGAGATTTGGAGTTTGTGGGCGATGGGACGAGTTTGAAGAGAATGGCGCGGCGTGCGGTTGAGTGGGGAGGCGTAGTTGGTTGCGTCAGGGCATTCAGCGAAGGCGTAACATGGAATTTTGCTCACTCTACATCGGAGAAGAAGAATACGAGCCCACGATTGTATATGGCTTAATCTCGATTACATGCACCTAGGTTGACCCAGTGGCATCCGCGTGATATCTACATCGAATTTCATGCAGCCGGCACGGGCGCAGCCTTCGCAGCCCTTGCCTGCTCCTCCCGAATGGCGGCCAGGATATCAGGATACCACCTCTCGCCGACATCTGGATGGCTCTTGACGCGGTTCCGCAACGTTGCCTCGCCCAGCGTCTTAGCCACACCGCCTTTCCGGAACGTAAACTCGACGTCGTCCAGCCTGGTCCCGCCGTTGCGCTCGATCACCTGCCGCCGCTGCTCCTTGATCTCATCCGGCACCTGCCCGACGCCAACAGTCTCCAGGTCATCGAAATCGGAATCTCCCCTAACGCCCTGGAAGAACGGGATGGAGAAGCGCGCGCCCTCGCCCGGCCCGGGGCTCAGCACGCGATGCGTCGTTGACACGCAGACCCCCTGCGTCAGCGCCTCTAGCCCTTGCCCGATGGCAACCACGAGCGTCCCGTCGATCGGCGGCGCATCGATCCACTCGCCCTTCACGTTCTGCGCCTGCAGCCCTCGGTGGTGGCTGGCCTGCAGCAAGTAGCTGGTGAGCATGCTGTCCTTGTGCGGCCCAACGCCTTGGCCTCGGACGCCGGAGCTCGAGTCGATGCCCAGCTCGCTCACGTCCGGATACTTGACGATCTTGAGCTTATGCTGCTGGTCCGCGTCGAAGTACTTGTTGAAGGCATCCGGTGGGAGTTGGATTGCCTCGGCGATGAGAGATGTGAAGGCGATGGACACCTTGCCCATGCGATCCATGTAGTCGGTGAAGGTATCACGGAAGCCGGGCAGCACGCTCTCCGATGGCCACTGGTTCGGAGCCAGGAGATTGTAATACAAGGGGTCGTTGGGCCCAGGCACGGGATGCTCAGTCGACAGGTCGATTTGTTCCCTATGATCTATCTCTCCGGCTGTGATCTCGGCCGAGAGTTGAGAGTAGCCGAGGAAAGACTTGGCATTCTTCATCTCAATCTTGAGTCTGGCACATGGTGTTAGTTCATCTGAAGTCGAGGGTACACACCCCGAGATTTTGAAGCTTACGATACTTTTCCTCGGACGGGATGTCGAAAAAGGCCTTGCCCTCTTTGATCACCCGTTGGAACAGCTCATCGGGGATCCCGACGTTCTTGAGGTACAGGAATCCAACTTCCATGAGGGCATAGCGCAGGTCGGCGAGAAACTGGGGTTTTGTCTCAGGACTCTGCGCTAGCGAGAGATCGAGGACGGGGATTGACTTGAAAGACATTTTGTGTCGGGTCTGGCTATTTAATGTGGTATGGATTGCGATAGTTGCAGGTAGCTAAGCCCCGAGCCGGCTGATGTAGGCGAACACAGTCAAGTAACGCAGTTTCTGTACCTCGGGCGCGGAAGAAGGGAAGCTCGATTATGTAGCACACGGACACTGTCGTTAAGTAATCCCGCGTCTGATCAGCTCTCAATGACGTGACGGGATGGCGTGCTGCCGCAGCGGGGCTCCGAGTGCTCGGCGGCGGCCTGCCCCGCCATCCTGATCCGCGGGGTATTAATGCCGACTCGCTCAGGGTCGTTGATGATGACTGTAGAGAATGATCACATCGTACCAAACTGGCCCAGGAAAAACCTCGTCTTGACAACAGAACCGAATGATTGCATCTCATTCTATTATTGGGTATATTGCACATATTTTGACATTTTCTCAGCCGGTTATGCCTTGAGAGGCTTCGTCGCCAGCAGCCCCGTGACTTTATAGAACATGTCTTCAACCGAGGGCATGGCGAACGCCGGCGCCGCATCAAACAACTCCGCCAAACGTTGCCTGTTGATGACGGCTGTCTGAGCATCGTCATCGTCCACGTCCATCGCGTCGCTGGGGTCTTCCTGCTCATTGTCGATGGCCATCTCCTCGTCCTCGGCTTCGTCATCGTCTTCAATAATGGCGTCTTCGGCCACGGGCTCACCATCCAGTTGCATGTCCTCCAATGGCTTTGAGAGTGTCACAGCACCAGGGTCTGCCGCCTCGGCAACTGTCCAGAGTTGTGCAGCATCGTCGACGGCGACGAAGCCAGAAGAGCTTCCCGTTGATACGAGACTGGTGACGCGGTGGGGAATTCGTTTTGTGCACAACAGCTGGGGTTCTTCGGGCTTCATCACAGCAAGCTGGGAGGCAGCCCCCCCAGGAACGACAACAGCGAACGTCCGCGACTTGCGGTCGACGGCCAAGTGGCTGAACTCCTTGACCGCAGCGGCATTACGTCCGCTTGGAAGCTGAATGCCGTATTGAAGTTCATCGGCAACTACATCGTACACTCTCAGGTCATCAGAGAGTGTAATGACATAAGGGGCGAGGACCTGCAAGCGTCGAATGGGACCCTTCCACATGTTTTCCAGCGTCGTCCTTAGTTCGCCAGTCTGGGCATCAACAACGTAGACAGCGCCGTCATTTGAGCTGCCGAAGGCAATGAAGAGGGTGGACCCATCTTCCGAGAAGCAGACGCTGCCGCTGCGCTCGCTGGCGATCTCTCCGGTCAAGGCCAGAGCATCAGCCCCCACGTTGCTTCCCAAGGCGACCGCTACGCTACAGGACCAAGACTGCAGGGCCTCGCCGGACGTATCCTTGGACGTGACACCATCCTGCTGTCTGGTCTTGGACTGCCATATCCGCACCATACCGTCGTCTCCAAGAGTAGCGAATCTGTTCGACGTGTGATCGGCTGAAAGGGCAAGAACGGTCTCCGGGCGGCTGGTGATGTGAGGACTGTTAATCCTGGAAGACAGCGCGAAGGGTTCATCACCCTCGCGAGTAGCCCAGAACTTGAGGTAAACCTCCCTCCTTTCCTTCACAAATTGCTCGCGAGCCTCAGGGGCAATTTTCTCAAGGTCGCGCTGAGGCGGCTGCCAGTCATCAACCGTAGCCAACCATTTGCCATCTTGCGAGAAAGCGACATGGGTAATTCGGGGCTCGGAAATGGGGTTTCCCTTGGAGGTTATGTTGACATCTGTCGGCTGCGTTCTGGCGAGAGCCTGCTTTGAGATGCTGCGGAATATTTCCATGTCGAACGACTGCAGGAGAGGAGCAGACTGCTGCTCGCCCGCCAGCATCGCCTGCTGACCAGTTCCAGTACAGACGTACAGTCTTGATGGCTCTGCGGGGTTCAGAGCTGCCGGGACTGGGTGATGCACATCGTCGGCCACTGACCATACGCGTCTGACAAGCAAGTCTTTCGGTGTTGAGGTGAAGCGAGCTGCAGATTGGATGCCGGAGATATAAGTTGTAGGCTTCATCTCAGCGGTGGAAAGAACCATGGTGGAGTTGTCGTCGAGGTGAACAGCGTAGGACGATCCGGTGGGCGACACGACCAAGTTCTCAATGCTACCTGAGAGATGGGGAAGATGGTCCATCTTGCCAGTGTCCATCTGCCAGAGGACGAGGACATTCTCCGAGCCACCGGAGATCATGTAGTGGCCTGAAACAAAGACTGTCAGTTGAAGTTCAACGCGCATTGCCATGCTTCCACTCACCATCCTTCGACCACTTGAGGCTGTGGACTGCTCTCCTGTGCCAATGGTACTTGCGAGCCTGTAGGGGTTCCCGTTTCGACTTGGGGCCATTGAGGTTTTGCAACTTTCGGAGGATATCGTTGTAGTAGTAGATAGCACCACGGGCACCTCCGGCGATGAGATCCAGTGCAGAGGCGCCGTCATTCTTGTCTGTGATGCGGACGTCGAGAGCGCAAATAAGGTCTGTTGAGTCGAAGGTGAAGAATTCGAACTCGAGGCCAACATCCGCCTGGGAAGCTTGAGATGTAACTGTTCCGACTATAAGGCTTTCTCGTGTAGCGCCAACAATGTATTTGCCGTCCGGGCTCGCGCGGAGGAGATGGATGCCCTGGTCACTCTTCTTGGTGGTGAAAAGAGCCTCCGAGGGTGGATTGGAGAAGTCGGGTCCAAAGTAGGCCACAATCTCGCCCTTGAATTGTTTCGTTGTCTCTGCAACGTAGATGACCTCGGCAGTGCTCTGGTTCCCTTTAATCGCCGCGACGGACATGTCGAGGGCAGTTTGCGACTGGGTGCGAAACTCGTCGTGGACTGTTGTGCCCTTCTTCCAGTTGATTCGCCAGATTCTACCGTCCGAGCAGGCGACCCAAACGAAATCGGGCTTCGTGTGTGAGAGGCAGGTGGCCACGATGGTCGGCGTGGAGGACTTGTCTGCGTATGTGTTCTGGACCACCGGGAGGGCAATTCTTCGGACAAGGAGGGATTCGGCCACTGAGTAGATTTGCAGAGAGGTGTTGTAAGTCAGGATCAAGTACCTAGACAAGCGTTAGGCATGGAAATGATACAGCGATGTAGGAATCACTCTTACTTCTCCTTCTCAACGAAGATGGGATCTATGTCAGCCATGCGGCCACCCATTGGCTTGGAAACCTGCCATCCTGTCGCCTGAGCGTCTGTGTTGCCGAGCTTCACGAGTTCGCTCTCGATCTGGTCGTCCGTGAGATTCTTCTGAAGCTGAAATAGCAGGGCCAAGGCATTGTCGCGAAGATCGCCTGCATCGGCCTGGCCATTCTTTCCGGACTTGTCTCCCTGCTGTCGGGTGCGCTTGGCCTGCCCATCCTTTTCGGCTGCGTCTCTCTTCCTCTTCTTCGTATCGGCGTTCCGAGTTCTCGGAGTCGACGGACCAGGCATTTTGGGTGTTCGAATAAAAAGTACCAAAAGAATGAAACGTCTATGTGTGGCTTGCAGCGAGAAAGAGCGAAGAAATCGTCGCAGCCGAACTGTTTACACTCGGTCCTAGATTTCCTGCTGCTTCGGCTGGCACACGACCGTCTAGAAAAAAAAGTTGACTTTCCAAAGAAATTTTGGGTCCCGCTTCTATCGCGCGGCGCTGCCATTGGTGGGTCACCCCACAGGCATCGCTGATAAGATAAAGATCGGATAATCAGCGGACCGACATAATTTCTCTTCGCAGCCAATTCCCTACCTACCAAGCACAAGCCAAAGATTTCTTCATCGACGACAGCGACGATTTGCGGCGTACGCGACGACCAAGTCCAGAACAATAACTCCGGGGACTTCTAACATACGGCAATATTTCCACGCTACCTACTGTATACCGTTTAGAAACGCCAATATGATTATTCCTGTCCGCTGCTTCTCCTGTGGAAAGGTATGTCAACGTGATTCACTTCATCGCATGAGATGCGACGGCTAACGCCTGGTTTAGGTCACGGGCGACCTTTGGGAGCGCTATCTGAAGCTTATTGATGACGGTATCACAGATGGGTATGTCGACAGACCCATGCAACCTAACATAGCCAAAGTATACTGACATAGGCTCGCAGCGATGCCATGGACCAGCTGGGACTGAAGCGCTACTGCTGCCGTCGCATGGTCATGACCCACGTCGACCTCATTGAGAAACTCCTCAAGTTCGTTTCGCGCTGCTTCTTCCCATTCAGCCCCCTCTGGAAACTGACCATCGTTCACAGGTACACTCCCGACGGCCGTAACGAGAAGAAGATGTCGCTGAACCCGTAATTACGACATGGGACGATTCAAGAGGTTATAAAGTTATCAAGCATTGCAAGGCGTTTGGGAGATCAGGACGCCCGAGGGCACAAGACAAGGGCGGGCTGGCCAAGATTTCATACACGAAGAAACGGCGGCCACCTGTTCACCGAGTTGGAACGAGTCGATGCGCAAACGCCGATGCGTTGCCGGGCCGAGTCCCTGTTGTAATACGAGCCCGTAAAGGAGGCCACATTGTCGCGGCGAGCGCGGCGAGGAGTAGCGGGCATTTAGATGCATATTAGTTGACTGGGGCAGGGCAGCTTCAGGTCAGGATAAGCACTCCCAGGCCGTTGGCGGTGGTTGGGAATTCGGTTCCATGGTCTTGCAATCCTAAAAAGTTGGTACACGTCTCGCATCATGTGATTAGGACGCATGTCGGGTCCCTGTCGACATCAGTAGCCCCGGTCCCTTTTACCAGCCATGTTTGCTGAGCAGTTTGGTATCTCGTACCAACAGCCACCGTAAGCAGGCATTTGGCTCATTGGTGTCTGCAGGTTATACCAGGCAAATTAATGGACATGCATCTTGCTGCGTGTAGCTACGCCATGCTGGGCGTGGTTGCAGCGCCTTGGTAAGAATGTTGCTGTTCTCACTTATGGCGGTCAAGGAAGTGATGCAAGGTCTAGAGAACCCTCAATTTGTGCCGATAGGACGCAGGTCGCTGACCACCAATGCGCCACTATTGGGCCTGATTCCAGTGGGTAGCAGAATACTCCAACGCAGCTAACCTGACTCGATTGGAAGAGCCTCACAATCTAGCGGTTTTGTCGAGTCGGCAGGCTTGGGGGCCAGATCTTGATGTGATGCTGCGATTGGACGGTGGTCGGTGAGACAGACAAGCCTGAATGGCAGGTTGTTTTGGAAGCCCAAGTTAACCCTGAAGTCGAAAGCTTGAAAGTCACGCCATGTAATTGTGATCCAGACCTTCGCTCTTGATCTCGATTCATTGTTCAATAGCGCAGATCCCGAAATATTCCTGGTGGCATGGGCTAGCCGAACGTTGCAAACGGTGTTGCGGATTGTAGGTAGGATGGGATGGGCAAGGCCCGAAGGGTGGTCACTCCAAGACCCGAGAGCCTGGATATGGCCCGGCGGTTTTGCCGCGAAGAGGACCAAGAGCACCAACAGACTTTCCTGAACCGGTCAGCATCCGCGGTGCTAGAGACGTCGCTTCGTTCCCCGGGCGTAAATGATTTGATGAGGGAACGCAAGAGTGCACCAACATAATGTGGGTTGACGCACGGCGATCAGTCCTCCAGTGATCAGCCTGCTGGGTGAACGCATTGCGTGCGTGGACGAATAATCCTCGGAGAGCAAGTCGAGCCCGGTTCCACAACTTAATCCATTGAAGGCGCAAGGTCGGCTCTGTTGCGGGATCCTGACTCCGTCGAGACTGCGAGAGGACGAACCTGGCGCGCAACAACTGCAGGAGGCTTGCTGGACCCAGAGCGGCCAACATCTCGGCATCCTATCGGTCGCACAACATGGAGGCTTTACCCAAATTTGGCATCCTGAACCGGGAGCAATTCGAAGAGCAGCTTGTTGGCGCCTATGCGAGTTGGCCTGCATGCGTGATGCGGTCGTGGCGCCAGGGATGCTGCAAAGCAAGCGGAGCCCCCGGCTACCTAGGTAGGTAGTATTCATGATGTGAAGGCTAGCGCCTGGGTTGGAAGTACTCTCTGTACTGGCGGTACCCTAAAATATGTCAACCCTAAAGTCTGGTGACGGCCTACACCAATAACAGGGTTCGGGAACATGGACGTCGTTCCAAAGAAAGTACTCATGAGTGAGGAGAGGAAAGAGCCCACGCCCATTCATCGGCGATCAGCCAATCCTGCTCTGGCACGAATTCCTGGGTCCTGGACCTAGCACCCCGCCATATCGCCGGGTCGAACCAGGATAATAATTTGTTTACCAGAAGTTTCTCTAGTGCTGTGATCAGTGTGAGGCACCGGCATGACAACCAGGGTATTCCACTAAGGCAACAGTTTGATGGCTAGGACGAATTTCTTCGAGAACGTTTGCGACTGATGATCAACTCCAGAACGGATCCACGAGCCTAAGAGCATTGTCAGGCAACAAGGGAACCACGAGTCCAAAGCACCCTACAAGGCGAGTACTTAGTTTGCTGGGAACAACGCTAGCTGGGACGACCAACGAACTGGAAAGGCCAGTCTGGTTGGAATTCAGACGTCTGGTTGCCCCGAAAGCTTCATCCTCGGAGAACACCGGCGGAGAGAATATAAGTCTTGAGATGATGACCAGGAGCAAAGCCAAAAAGTACTGGGAGGATAGGAAGCAAGTTGTGACTTCCCAACAGCGTCCGTCAAGCATCGACCAAGGGCGTGGATAGAGACGTGCCAGTAGGGTTTGAAGCCGTCAACGGGTCCGGGCTTGCACGGGTTCCCCAGCTCAAACGGCACGCTAGGTGGCTAGGTAGGCCTGTCGCGACTTGGCCTGTCAAGGTCGATCCGTGGGTTTCGGGAACGACAACGCGACCTAAGTGGATACCTTTGGGTACCGTGCCTACCTAGGTGAGCAGGAAGTACCTATGCACCTAAAATACATTGTACGTGGGTAAGAACAGCAGAAAGAACCGCCGGCCCAAATCGCCGGAATTCCAGGTCATGTCGAACAGGTACGTACAGTGTGTGCTCCATCACTGAGCAGCGAAGGCGTAAATTCCTCTTCAGTTCCTCCTTTACCCAGACTCGTTTTGTACCACGCATTATTCATGGATGGTAAGCTGATTCAAGGCTCACCATTGACGACGGCATTGTCACCGCTAACCTCCCGAGACAGCCACGCCGCCGGTTCCGTCTCTAATAATGTAGCGTACGGAACGTTACCCAGTATTCGGGTAACGCTAGGGCCAACGCCTTGAGACCCAGGCCAGGCAGATTCTCGCGAAGCAAGCAATGCCATCGCTACGTTGGTCCACGGCGCGACAACAACCAGCCTGCAAGGCTTTGTTTACTTGTTGACCGCCCGCTCCGGGCCTCCATAACCACACCCTTGTCCGCAGTCAGGTCGAGGGCACTCTCGCTTCCGTCGCGCTGGCACCGGCAAATGAGGTTATCCGAAATCGAAGCAGAAGTGTGCCAGTTTACCTGGCTCCAACAGCTCTCGTCGGTCTCTCCACGCCCTGCCTGATGGAGCACCCATTCAGTCTCACCAGGGCGGCAAACAGTACCCGACACTGGCACAGGACGCAGGGCGGGCGGGCAGAGCCGTTCATCAACACGTAGATGTGCCACCGCCCCCAAAACGCAATACACGCGCATTGTTGGGGAACGTGACCGAGTCCTCGCGTCTTTGTTGACACGGCATCATCGGATTGGCTTACACATTGCGTGTTTTGGATGGGGGCACGATGCACCGAGAGGAGGAGGTTGCGAGAGATATCCGCCCATTCACACTGAATGCGCGACCAGGCACACTGCACGCAATCAAGAAGGGGACGAAAGTCCCAATCCAGGTGCGAGTGGGCCATCTCCGATGCCCTCCGGCTCAAGTCCCAACACACCGGCTCGACCTGAGATGATGTTGCTGCGGCCTCCGTGACCTGTCGACGCATCATGAGAGAGACCACACAACGTTTTCACGCGTACCGGTCGTTGACTTTTGCTTTCCGCATAGTGAAAATCATCGGTCCAGTCTTCGCCCTGAACTATCCAAAGGCAGGCTGGCCGATAATATCCCAAAACAACGGGGTAACAGCGTCCTCTTCCGCTGCTTGACAGCTCGTCCCATTCATCTGGAGAGTCGTCCCTGGCAGTAATACCTAGGTCCTCGCATGTGTTTTATGGTTCTGTTTGAACGGCTTCCCTACCAATAGATAATCAGATCAAATATGTAGGTACCTTGCTTTAATGTACACATGTACCTGAGGTAGTTCCCCTCCACACCGCGCTCCAGGCCCCAAGTGAAGTGGGGCACCGGCAGCCAGGGATAGGGATGGTTGTGGTTCGCTGGCTGGTGCGACGCCCACTTCTGCTAAGCGCCGACGCCTGTCTGCTTCATGCAGCCCACAGCTCGACGAGCTCTTCTCATCCACCGACACAACGCTGTGCGCACATCTAACTGGTCGAACCCGCCAGGAGGTGTCTTCTCTGCCCATGGGAAAACACGCGCAGCTGCACGTCTGAATGGCTGGTTCTCGCCGTCTACAAGCCTGCAGGTGCCTGCCATACTTGCCCAGGCCAAGCTCAGTTGGTGGAGTTCGCCCCTCTGCTCCTGTTGCTGCTGTTGCTGCTTCTTTTGTCGTCGAATGACATGCCTCGATGCAGCTCAAAGATTGGCTCCCCTCCGAGGAGCTCCTCTCATCGGTTTCTCCTACACGTCTCGGCCCCTCGAGCCTGACTGCCCTGGACACTGGGCTCTATTAGCAGCTTCCTCCCGTTCGTCCTGCCGGATCACTCGGTTCTGATTCGGCCAGCAAAGCCTCACCTTCACCTATCTATCTCTCACACACATGATGTGTGGTGACTCTCCATAGCTCGAACAGCCATTCACACAACACAAAGAATTCTGACATCTGTCTCGCCTCTCAGTCATTTGGCCACGCCAAAACTCGGGTACACTACCATCAGATCAGGCCGACCCCGTTACGCAGCACAGAATAGACTCCGTCTCTTCGTCTGCTTTCCAACGAAGGACTGGCACGCCTCCGCTCGACTGTACCACAAAATACCCGCCCTGAGTCGCCCGTGTAGTGGAGGCTTAATATCCGCACCAGCTGCGTTGTATCTGTCTGTTGGTCTGTCTGTCTTCTTTTTCCTGTCAGTTCTCTTGTCGCCCGGCCGCGCAAGACCGAGTTGGACAACCAAGCAACCGGTGGAGCCGTGCTGGTCATCCGTTTCGTCGAATCTTAGCCGCAGCGCTTCTCAACCCTCCCTCCTACAGATGCGCTGCAGCATAATCGCAGACACGCCTAGCTCAGCCTGATTCTGCACTCCCTCGTCCTCTAACCTCACTACCTCCCGTTGAAGCGGTAGTCGCGTTGCCCGCAAGTCGACCCAACTCATCTACCCCATAATTTTCTCCTTCAGTCGTCAGAAGCTACCTTACTGCCTGCGTCCCGCATCCTCCCTTGCCGCTTGGTAACCAGCAAGCGCAAGAGACCCGCCGCAACCCTGCGAAAACCAGCCTGGCCCTGTCGAGGTTTTGCGTGAGCGAGGCACAGGCGCAGACACGAACAACCAGGGTCGGCCTAGAGATTCCTAGTCGGTACCATTGCTTGACCCAGCATTGGGGAAGGAGGGTAGGAGGCACAGCTCCTCTTAAAGCGCTTTCCCCACCCTCGCTCGCTCGAGCTCCCTCACCTTCAAGCTGGCTGCTGCTCCCCTCGAAGGTTGGTGATCCCCAGGCCGTTATTGAGGAGACCCGGATCGTCCAGCACAGCTTCAAGCCTCCGCCTCATCGGCCTTCAGGATCGAGGCCAGCCCTTCAGCCAGTGCGACCCGGTACCCGGCCCAGTTCACCCACAAGCGCGCTGCGTAGGGCTCACGAGGCATTCTTTGGAACCTCATCCCTCAACTACCAAGCTGCTGGACAGCGAGCTCTCACATCGTTTTGTAGTCGAGACGCCGCCGTCATCGTCAGAAGGCCTTTAGGCTGATCATGGCACTCGAGGCGCCCCTGCGATCGTCAATCGGAAGTCAAATATCTGCCTATTCCCATCATAACGACATGTCTGTTTCGTCTCCAGACAACGGGTCATTCCACTCGCCTTTTGCAAGCATGTAAGCTGTTCAATGGTCTGATTCGACATGGAGAGGCTTACAGGCTATTTCAGGTCGTCAACGGCTTCAGAACACTCCCAGCGCAATTCCCTGCGGCCGTCGTCCATCCAAAGAGTGCCTTCGACGAATATGAACCTGATGAGCCCGAGCGATATCGTCGGCCCCTCGCCCGTCACTTCTACAGGCACAGAAACAACGGAGATTGACGACGAGGAGGCGGAAGAAGTCCGAGCTCGCCCTACCAACGCCAATCCGACACCCCAGCCCCAAGTGCGTTCCTTGAGTCGGTGGATGTCTGGTCCTTAAACTAACACATCATAGCTCATGATGCTCACCACAAATATACCTGACCATGTGCGACATAGTGGCAGTGAAGAGGCCGTATCGGTCATTCATGCCCCCGAAAGCTTTCGCAGTTGGGTAGCTGTAATCAGAATCCATCGAAAGGCAAAGCTGCTAACCCTAAACTAGGTTTCTACTGAGCCAACCGTCAAGCCAGACCTGCCCAGCGAAAATACGTCACCAAAGTCCACGAGGCTATCACCCAAATCCGATGCGAGATCATCCCCAAAGACGGATTCTATGAGCCTCCCGCCAGTTACGGAGCGTGCGGTGAAGGTATAGTCTCTTCAAACTCTGTAATACCGTTCGGTTTATTAACATGTAGCAGTCGAGATCACCTGGACTGCCAACCCCTCCACCACTGTCTACGGATGTCAGACCCGTCCGGTATAGCATCGACAGCGCAACGCCACGCGCGCAGGATCTACAAGACATGCTCAGCGAATCGTCTAGACTTCGTTCTAGTAGCACAAGCAGCCTCGAGAGTATGTCGCGTTCGCTCGATGACTCGGATATTTCTAACATTCATCAGAAATCGATGAAGCGAGGGAAGTCGAGACCGACACTGAAACCTACGACGACGATGCGTACGCTACCCCCGCTTTGCCGCACGAAGACTCCGAAGTACGCGCTTTGCGGAGTGCTCTCCAGGAATGCTGGACATTATGCAACACCCTGGCCAATCTGAGTTCAATTCATCGCACAAGGGTATTCAACAGCTCTGGAACGCCCGACGCACACGAAAAGGCCTGGATGGCCTGTTGGAAACTCTGCCAGCGACTGTACGATAATCAGGATGAGGACTTATTCGGCCATAACGTGCGGGAAAATCTAGACCTGTGTCGTGACTTCTGTCAGTCACTCTTTGACGTCCGGCAAAAGAACGACGAAGTTGCCGACTCGATTCTCCGAGTCAGTTTTGAGCTCAACAACCAGTAAGCAAACCATTTAGTACCGTCTCTTGCATTGCAATACTAACTTTACAATAGTCTCTACAGTGCCCAGGATATCCGAAACCTGCCAGAACAGTTTCGGGAGCGGACACTGGATTTCTACATCACTCTCTGCCATCGACTTATGAAGCAGCGTAGCGAGTTGGCGGACGAGACAGACTCATTGCTGAAGGCTTGCTGGTCGCTCGCAGAAATGCTCTTTAGTTTGCGGCAGAACCAGCTAGATGGAAGAGCTCCTGACGAAGAGCTTTTGGGTTCGGCAGTGCAGTCTTGCTGGGATCTTTGTGATCTCTTCAGGGATGGGTGGACGCAGATTCGTCCAGACCGAAACACGCCGCGACCGAGTCAGACGAGCTTCTTCGGCCACTCGCAACAATACGATCAACCATCGGGTCGCGAGAGCAGAACCTCCAACCGCTCCTCGTACTCGAAACGGGAAAGTCACAAGAGTGTGCCGGAGGAGCGGAGGAGTAAACCCCCTCCAGTCCCCGAGACACCGGTCACAGAGTTCGAAGACACGCCCATCTCACCAGAAAGCCAGTCTCCTCGAGTTCCCAATATCCTCGTTCTTGGCACCACATCCGACAGCGGCCGCGGTGGTCGATGGTCAAGCAGCGCCTCCCAGCTCTCCAGCTACTCTCAAAGCAGTAACAAGACGTCCAGCACAGCCACAACTGCCACCGTCGGCGATGAGAGCAACACCGGCCGGATCAAAGCTCTCATCATCAAAGCGGCCATGAATGTCGGATACACTCGGGATCCAGCTCTCGACAGCAAGGCCGAGAAAGCCGCTCTGCAGGCTTTCGTGAAACAGATGCCAGTCGGGTCTTTCGGGCCCCTACCAATCCACGCAACACTGCTGCAGAACTACAAGAACCTCGTTCAGGCCGACTCCTCATTCCGGGGCTCGTCTCTGCTACCGGCTCGCGGAAAACGCATCGCGGCGAACGACATGGCCAGGAGCGTCAACTACATGAGCGGCCGCGCCAGCCAGTACGTTTTCCTGCGCGACCTCTACAAGCTTGTCTTCAGTTTCCCCACCGAAGAAGGCGAATCACGAAAGACCGTCAGCATCGCCATCTGAGCATATTTAGCCAAAGCATTTTGATTCACATCTCGTTCGTTCTATTTACTACTACTTACCACGAAAATAACTTTACACATCTGCGCGCGAGGCATACTCAGACATGGAGACAAGCGGGGGTGGACTCGTCGTGAACGACTGCTCGTAGTAGTCGGAGTTGGAGAAAGAGGGCGTTATTTACCTAGTGTCAACGTTTTGGGAGGAGAGCGGCCCCATCTGTTCGTTTCTACTAGATACCCCCTCCACCATGTTGATGGATTTCTGGCGCCGGGAGCTTTGATTACGCTTTTGGGAGGTTAGCAAATCACACAAGAATATTCTGTTATTTACATTTCGAAGGAAGGGGTCCCAACGGGCATCATTCGTTTCACCAGCGCGTAGCGATAGACTTCATGAGCTTTGGAGGAGAGAAGCAGCTATATATACAGTATGGCTTATGCTGCAATGACTAACTACCCTTATATTAGCCTGTTTCCGCAATGCGACGGGTCCTCCGCACGCCCGAACTCTTCTAGATACCTTTGAAACTATGGTTAGTGGTATCTCCCGGGAAAGACGTAATTTACAACATCTGCCTCATCTGCCCCCTTTCACGTCTCCCTCTCAGTGGCCTTCAGTAACTCGGTAAAGTCCACTAGACAGCTGGCTGGTCGTCGTCTCTGAGATGTTCGCTAAGAGAAGAAAGCAGTTGGCTCCAGTCTGGTTCCGGCGTAAGACGCGAGAAGGTGTCTTCAACATGAGCTGTGGCTGCCGCTGGAACATCTCCATAAGTCAAAGGGTTATGGTTGAACCCCATACCAGCGCTAGATCCACCACCCGGGACAGCGCGAAGGCCATGGACATTCGGATCCTGGGCAGAATCCACAGCAGATTGAACCGCTGTCATGACTGGGAGTGCGTAGTTAGGGGAAGCGACAGAGCTGCTTCCCCAGGGATCCTCGCAGAACGAGCTCCACGATGTTTCTGTCTCAGTCCCCGAAAATGTGAGGCTGGGGTTCGGAGAGGCCCACAACGGGTTGTTGTACAGATCAGGGCTTGGCGTTATGAAGGATGCCCCAGCAGTCATTCCGAAGTTCACGTTCCCATTGTTGGCCTGGTTGATGTAACCGACCTGAGGCTGCTGGAGGGGCGGCAGCATCGGTGTTGTGTTCTGGGTCAAGCTTCCAATGTCGAGCTCGTTTAGAAACCGATCCCATTCGGAGTCAGAAATCCCACTGCTGTCGCCCGTTAAGTCGACCTCCTCGCCAAACAAACTCGGATTGATTATCGGTGTTGGCGGAGAACTCTGTTGTGCTGCATGAACACCTGCTGCCTGTGGCATTTCAGCCGACTCTTGCTTCACACGCTTGATGCTGGCATGTTGGGATCTGTCGTTGTGTGCAGAGAGACCGTCTGGGCCTTGCAATTGCTCCTCGACTCCTTGTTCTGGATACTCCTCGTGCTTTCTCTTGGACGCCATCACAGGTTGTTGATAGACCCCATTGTAGTGCTGCAGGACAGGCTGGAAGCCGTATGGGTTGTTAGGGTTATACGTCGACATGAACTGATCATAAGGGGTCGTCGCTGTGGTGGTTGGCGTGGGTCCAGACCGGTATACTTTGTCTGTCGGGAGTGCGCGTTGTGGAGGACTTTGTGTGTTTTGTGTGCTCTGCTGCAGCTGTGTAGAGGGCAGACATATTTCGCCTATCGAGAGCACATGCCTTGGAGTGCTTTGCTGCAGCTGTGCAGGAGGCGAAACATGGTAAGAGGAGGGCTGGAGATTGTTGTCAGGCAAAGCCGCCTGCTGGCAAGTCTGAAGCTTCATGGGCGGGGTGGGAGGAGGGTGTGCTGTCTTTCTGTTTGGCAAAGCCGCCTGCTGGCCAGTCTGGAGCTTCATGGGCGGGGTGGGAGCAGGGGGTGCTGTCTTTCTGTTTCCACCGTCCTTTGGGAGAACCCCATTGATCAAAGCTGAGCTGGTGTTGAAAGGTGTTAGCAGAAACTGTCCACATCAAGGGAAAATAGAAAAGGAAGGTGCGACCCATGTGGTCCTGGGGGGAAGGTCTTACCCGAATTCGGCATCACGACCATATTTGGTCTTGACGTACCGGAGCTGGGAAGCTGTGAGAGGCTTGCCGAAGCTCTCCTGGTATTTATGGAGGATGACATTGCGGTTCTCCTTTTCAAGAGTGAGACGAAGGATAAAGAGGATCTGGTCCTCGGTATAAGTGATCTGGCCGACCATAGTGGATGCTTCAGAGGTGTTGTTGTTTGGTATGTAATGAATGTTGTAATGAGTGTGGGGAATGAGAAGTGACGGCCTTACCAAGTGCTGGAGTATATATTCTGTTGCTTTGCCTTGTTGATGTTGGAAGGTGGTGATTTTTGATACCAGTGACGTGGAAGGATCTTTTGAGGCAAGAGCTACTGTTGGGTGTGAATCAGTTGACCTTTTGCGGCAAGAGCTACTGTAATGGTCGTGAATCAGTTGCAGGAACTAACACAGCAATATGTTGACTGATTAAGGGCCGGGGACAAAATGTTGACGCAAGTTAAAGATGGGATAAGAAAAATGTCAAAAAGTGTTGAGCCCGTGTGTCAATATGCGTCTACCTGTCTAGATCTATATTTCCCAGCGTGGGATCTAGCTTCTTGCTTCTATGTTTCTAGCGTCTATGCAGTTCCAGGTAACTATCTACAAATGCTTCTTGCTTAAGCAGGCTGCTGACGGGCAAAAATCCCCCACCAGCAACTGACCTGGTTGCCTTCCTCGGCTTCGTCCCAGTCGTCCTGGCCTTTGAGAATTCCTTCCTCGATGCACGTAAGCGGAGGCTCTTGCTTTCCCATGGCATTCCTGAAGGATTCCAGCAGCTTCTTTGTTGTCTCGTCCCGCAACGGAACCATGACAACTGCGCGCGCGTCCTCCTCCAAGGCCAGTTGCTCTGAAAACGCCCCTGCCAGGAGACTCGGATGGTCATCATCGTACATGGGATCCGCAGCAAGAACTAGCTGTAAAATGGTCAATTTCGGGCATCAAACGACAAGGTGGATCCTGCGCACCTTGAATTGGTTTTTTTTCCCAAAGAGATCTTGATCAACCTCGTCGTCTCCTGAGCCTCCCCATGTGAGAGCGCCCGAATCCAGTGACCCCCCGAGTTTTTCAACCGTCGCAACGTTGGCTTGGACATTATGTCGCAGGTTCTCCATGATATCGGGTAGATCGCTCAAGATGACGTGGACTTTCCAAAGGGCCGCGGCCGCCAGCCCAAGTAGACCAGTGCCGGATCCCAGTTCCAGCACAGATGGCCGGGGCTGGCCAAGAGACTCGTCGAAGAGTCGGAAGAGGGACGTAGGGGCGAGATTGGGCAGGTGCTGAGCCAGGACGTATGACGAGCCCCATGTTTTGAGGCCGAGTGAGTCACCAGTCAGAGGCGGTTCGCGGACGATGAGCTCGAAAGTTGGCGTGAGAGCATCCTCTCGGAAGGGCCATCGCCGAGTGATTTCGCCCATGGCTACATGCCGTCAGAGCCTGCACAGCGAGAACTGCCATGCGCCCTACGTACCTGTCCTTCCACATCGCTCTGTCAACCGCCTACTCGCTTCGGACCAAATTTCCTCCTTCTCATCGTCGTTGTCAATCCACGAGAGGCCGCTCTTGATTATGGAGGAGAGGTACATCGATACTTCCCGCCGGAAGTAGGTGGTGGCCTCCTGCTCGTGAACGATCTCCGAGCGCCTGCGCTTGTGACTCCATATCGGGGGGCTAAGTTCCAGTTTTTTCAGAGTAGTGAGTATGTCTTCACCTGACGGCTTTTGCCACATCTGAGGGAAATCCTTCGGTTCGAGTAACATGATCGCTGTTGATTGCTCAGAGTTCTATGTGAGGCTGTCTATCATGAAGTTTATGTTCTCGTAAATGGGCGCGAACGCCTTGTAGTTGAACAAAGAAAAGGGGGTGGGCTGTTTGAGTTTCAGAAAAAAAAAAGAGTAGACGTGCTCACAGCCACGGAAATTTTCTGCGGCGGTCTGGACCTTCTCGCAACCCAAGCAAGCCTCATCGCCAGAAAAACATACAGTATCAGCGCTTAAACCCGATAAGGGTGCCCCGATGTACCTTATCGTTATCGAATCAGACGGTCCCTTTGGGAAACTTGGTACTAAAAGGGGTTATTCGACGAAAGTTGATTATTTTTTCTACTAACAGTACAGGGGCATCCTTACTATTATCTTCCTCTATTCAGTTTAGCAAAGGTTATCCCACGTCCAGTACTACTACACTTTATTAAGTACTCCTATATATTATATTAGTTAGTCTTTCTAGAATCTTCAATATATCTATCTAAACCCTCTAAAACTTAGTATTATACTTTGTTAATTAATTTTATATGAAAAGTATTATAGTTATAAATAGATAACTAACTATAGTAAATTAAGTTCTAACTTATGTTTAGGAACTATTAGTATAAAAGTATATAATAGCTGTCACGGCCAGAGCAACGGTGAGATGACTCCTCGATTGGGCGCTATAGACGAAGATCCTAAACTAGAGAAGAGAAGAACGAAACGAGCAAAGGCCGGAATGTGAGATCGCGACCAAGTATGAGGGGTCGGTGGAGCTCATGCCGAGGCCTTGCTTAGCCTTCCTTCGTGCGCCACAGCCTGACCCTCAGGGCTGTGGCTGTTGTGGCTATTAGGCTCTCGGCCTAAGAGCTACAGTACTGGTCGTTATGAGGGCTGGTCCTCACAAGGAATAGTTATAATTCTTACTTACCTTAGTATTCTTATAACTAAAGATTTCTCCTATTAAGGTTTTTAATCTATAACTTATAAGGCTAAACTCTACTAGGAAGAGTTTTTATTTTTCAGAGCAAATTACATACAAGGGGTTATTTACAAGCAGAGTTTTCAACTTAAGATTTCTTTTTACACAAATCGAATCAGACGGAGGGGCCCACAAACGTGGAGTCCAGATCTGGCAGGTGGGGACACTGACTTGAAGGGTCTTGCCTTCCCTTCTCTACGGGTACCTGATACTTCTGTTCGAATATTCGTCGGCCCACATTCAGGGGTCCATCGTGATGTGTATTGTGCTTATCCTTGCCTAAGACCTGTCCGCGTCCCTTACGCGCCTCCTTCCGGCGTGTTCCCTGTGACTAAGCGCCTCTAGTGCGGCCCTCAAGCGCACCTAGCGCGGTCCTCGGCCAAACATTTCTCCTAGCGCCTTCCTGGCATCCTAGGCGCTCTGCGTGTGCATCGCTTCCAGCGCCCCTGGCCTACCACCCTTTTTGACAACTTCAGTGTTGTGTGAGAAAAAAACAACATGGGAAAACTCTACATTTCTTGTGTGTAAATTTTGCTCTGAGGAATGAAATCCATTTCTAATAGACTGCAGCCTCTTGGGTCTCTATCCTGGTACCTAGGTACCTACGTCTCTACTTTAGCCGCATCCTACTAGTGGCTGTTGATTGGGTAGCCACACGAGGCTGCCGCGGAATCATCCCCGAGCGGGCCCACCCCACGTCACAAAATAAATAGCTCCAAATTCCCACCTCTGACTACCTTTCTCTTTTTTCTCCTCCAAGCACCGTCCTCTTCAACGCTGCGTTTCTATGCTACGAACGGAGAGGCTGCGCGCAAGCGCAGCCTCTCGAGGAATATTCCTCGCAATGGCATATGAGAAATTCGGAGTAACATCTTCATCACCACCCAGTGTCTCCTGCCCTGTAGCGGGATGACGGGTCTGCCCGCGAGGGTCTGGCGTGATTTCACGCTTGCAATTGGCATCAGAAAAGCAGGGCCCGGGCGTTTTCGTGTATACCTCCGCCTCGGCGGGGGGAAGACGTGCGACTCGGTGTTCCCTTTGGGAGAGCCGTTGCGAAGATTGTGCACAGCACTTGAGTGCGATACGCAGCGTCTTGATTCCCCAACGCCTTCAGGTGGCGGGGGTCTTGACAATTCAATTCCGATCATTCTGTTGAGGACGGTGCTTCACTTTTTCTTTCCCCAGGTAAGCAAGCAAGCCTTGATTTGCGCAACCCGCCGAGCAAAGGATACTACTAACAATAAAAAATGCAACTCGCGCGTTTCACAGATAATCACCGTCATCCGGCCGTTTCTCCCGCCTCGACTATTGAGCCTCTACACCCGGTTTCCTTGACTCCCGGGACCTTGTTCACACTTTCCAGCATAGCCCAGTCCGCCCACAGTTGTTGCCACTCTTTCCCGTCACCACTTGTCGTCAGAGCTAGTGGTCTCATTCCAAGCGTCGTTGTTGGCGTCGACGGTCTTTCTTCCGTCAGTTTTATTAGTGACCTCGTTTTGATCAGTCTCATCGGTGCCATTGTCTTCGGAAGTGTGATCGGTGCCATAGTTACCACTGGTGTCGCCGTCCCCACCAAATCCGCTCTCCGTGTTGTTGCCTGCCGTAGGGGTTCTCTTGAACAGAGCCTTCCACAACCCGGAATCCGTATCGGTTAGGTGTTGCGCTTTTTCGAGACACGGTACGATGTCCTCTGCAGCGTAGTGATCGGTATCGAAGTCCTGAGCAAGCTGCGTGACTTCCTCGACCGCGCTGATGACGATGCTGACCTGCGAGGCTACGCTGGCGTCCTGGCCCTGGCGACCATGGACGTGTGGCCATGTCTCCTCCTTGGCGACCTTGAGATGTTTGAGGCAGAGGTTGACTTGAGCTGTGAGGGTGATCAAGTCAACGTCCTTCGCGGTCTGTCTGTTTCTTGCCGCAGCCTCCTCTCTCTTCCTCGCCTCCGCTCGCTGCTTGTCGGCCCAAATCTTGTCCAGCGTCTCCTTGTCGGCGAAGTCCTTCAAAGAGCTGATCTGCCCTTCGAATTCCTCAAACCTTTTCTTGCAGTAATCGTGCGCCGGCTTGATCTGCTCATGGAGCTGCTGGAGCAAAAGCCTGATCTCGACCAGTCGTCGCTCGCGATGAAGGGCTGCGTTTGGGTCCGGGGCCGTAGCCCTGACGATCTGCTTCTCGGTGTTCTGGACGGAGCGACTGCCGTTGCCGCCGCTGCTGCCCTCGCTGCTGCCTCCGCCCGCTTTCTTGCGGCCCCGCGGTGAGGTTTCGCCGCCGTTGCTGGTCTGCGTGGCCGGGTGCTTGTCCTTCTTGATGCTGTCGGTGTCGCTCGTCTGGGCCGACATGGCAGGAGGAGGTGAACGGGCGTAGGGCACGCGGTCGGTGACCCATGTGTGGACGTAGAAGCTCTCCGGCAGGGCAGACTGCCAGTCGTTGAAGTGCCAGGCGGAGGGGGGCGGCGGACTCTCGTAGTACTGCTGTCGTCCGGGAGGCGGTCGGTAGGTGTAAGGCGGCATTGCTCTCGGGTGGTGTCGTCGGATGGCTGTTTCTTTTGGCTTTCCACCGTCGTCGCAGGCTGGTGGTGGTGACTGGGAAGAAGTCGTGGACGCATGGACGGGGTGACAGCAAGCTGGAAGCTGTTGCGTCTTATTCGGACGTCAAGCACAAAGACGGCATTCCTGGAGACTGTTTGCCTCTGGTGCTTGCGGCCTGCCTGGTGGACAGCGTAGGCAGCTGGACATAGGCAACCGGACACGCGCTTCCAGAGGGCGGGACGAAGCAGCAAAGGCCATCGTCGTCTGCATGCATATATCCATGTGAAAGCTGCAGATAGGCACCTTTGCTTACCAGCGACAAGCAAGTTCAAGAAAACAAGTGGGTGGCAGTAGCAATAGACATATTGGTTCCCGGGCGACAAAGCAACAAGACCGAAAGACACTGTGATCAATGACTGATGGACATGCTCTCTGAGCTGCTCTTCAACAAACAAACAAACAAGCTGTTGTTACTGTAGGTTGCCTGACGACCAAAAGGAAGCAACATCATGGCCGATGCGGACACAAGGGAACGACATTCAAAGCAGGTACACCGAACACAAGCTGGCCAGATTTCTGTAAAATGATATCAACGATCTTCAACAGGTTGTTCCTTCTCTTATTCCCTAAGAGCATGTCGATGATCTTCAATAAGGCTGTCCTGCCTCCTAGACCCCGTCGCGGGAGCACTATGTAGGGTAGCACAGGGGGTGGGTAGCATCCCGCCGCGGTCCCCCGAACCATACTTACCACCCCGGGAGTGACATGTGGGGCCACCCTGCCGCGGGCCCCGTTTCCTTCCTTGCTCTCTCCCCAGTCTCCTTGCCACGGCATCTCCGTCCCAAACTGCTGGGAGCTGAGAGCCGCCTCCCCCCTTCACCCCTGGCAGGACGAGCAACAGCAAGCCAAGCAGCAGCAGCAAGCCGAGTGCATCAAGGAGCAAAATGTGCAAGCGACGTGGACAAACAAACTTCACAAGGACCTCGGATGCAGGAATACGCACCCAGTCGTCATGGCAAGGAGGCGCATGTGTGAGAGATGTCGCCACTGTGGGAGAAAAAAAAAAGTAAAAACCAAGAATACGCCGTCGGAGAAAACATGATCAAAAACTTCCACCGGCTTTCCGCGGATGGGAGGGAACGAGGCCAAATAAGGGACACCGAAAAAGAAACACAGAGGAAAGAAGATCGGACGCCTCGCGCGCGGCGCGGCGCAGCGCACGCACCCGCCCGCCTCTTTCCCATGCGCGGCCCAGCCCGTATCCCGATCCTTCGTCATCCTTTCCGTGGCGCACATGCTTTGCCCTGCGTCCGGCGGCGTCCAGGAAGTGGTGGGCAACGGAGGAAAAGGCGAACGCCGTACGGCTCAAATTTAGCTACATTCGGGGAAAGGGGGGGAAGGGGAATACGATGGACTGAGTAAATGACGATCCTCCCGGAGAGAGGGGGCGGATTATTTCGTAGCAAAAGTTAGAGAAAGGCTCAGGGGGATCGGTAACCGATACGTAGGTACGTAGAGTAGAGGTATTCGTACGTTTCCAAAGGGCAAAGATTACCTAGGTCCACGAAGGAAAAAAAGGGTTGGTTGTGATTTGGTCTTGGAGCTTGTGTGGGGTGTGACCAAAATGATACGACGTCAGAGCGACCTGAGGTAATAACGGGCTGCCCAGGAATCAACAAACAGCCCCCACCCCGACCTACGATTACAGAGTACCTGCGCAGTTGGCAAATGTCCATAGCAAAGCAGGCAGGTACGGATACGCCTAAAGGCAAATGCCTTGCAAAAGCGCAAGAGCAGGCTTTGTGGCGCACGGCCGCTTTCAGGTACCCCTGGATACTTGTTGTTTGTGGACTCCTGCTGGCTGCAGGATAAAATGACGTTAACACTTTGCATAAACAAACGCTTTGTCTACGGGCTTAGATCCCTTGGGCTCCAACATTAAGCGGATTAGCACCCTGTCAGCTGGGACGCCTGTAGCGTACCTACTACAAAGAATCTTATGAAGTAACAGATCATCTTTGATTTAAAGTTTTTGGGTTGCTATAGGGAGACTTGGTATCAAAGGAGACGGAAAGAGAATGAAGAAAAAAAACCGTCAAACCTCCCCAAGTCCCAAGCGATGCTTAGAAGATTCTGGCCCGTATCCACGGTGTTCCAGAGCCGGGGGTTTTTTTTTGTCCATGCACTCCTAAATGCTGGTCACCAATGCCACCTGACCCTGATGCAAATGCAATCCAGTCCAAGAAAATATGGAGGGATAAGAAAAGGAGAGAAGAATCATGTCGCTGTTGCTGATGCTGATCTCATGTAGCCGTCCTGTCCAGGATCTGGCGAGATATCCCCGGGAATTATCGCTTGTAAAAGAGAAAATCAGAAATCAAATCAAGCCGGTCTTTTTTCCCGTGACCTTCAGTGTTCTCGTCGAGTCGTTGTTGGAAGCCCTGGCCTTCTCTCTGGAGCCGCCTCCTAAGCAACCGCAATCGCAGGTGGGCACTCTCTGTAAATTTCCGTCTTCAAAACCTTGAGTCGTTCGCGCATATTCAGGAGGCTGGCCATCTTCTCCTCGGGTGGGTGTTGCATCTCCGCAATCTCCCAGTGCAGAGCCTCGTACTTTTCGTAATATGTCTTGAATTTCGCAGCCTTGTTGACCAGGTCGGGGCTGAGCATGCGCTGACGCTTGGGGGCCGATTTGGCCCGGGCGCTGTCGACCGACGAAGAGTCGGAAGATTCCATGGCCTTGCGCTTCTTCGGGGGCGCAGGCTGTTCGAGATCCGATGCGTTCGTAGGAGGTGACGAGGCCAGAGGCGAAGATTTGGCTGGCGATGTATTCTTGCTCTTCAAGGAGACACCCGACGAATTGCGGGGCGAAACATGCGAGACATCCGCAGGGCGCTGCTTCAGGTTGACGGGCGCCTTGATCGGTGCCTTGGGCTTTGCCCGTTTGGAAAGGGGCGCACCGGAGCTGGAACTGCTGTCTTCTGTCTCGTCACGCGGTCGCTTCGGCAGCGGATGTGCCTTGACAGTCTTGACAGCCTCCCGCTCGACCGATCTCTCCTTGGGTCGCTCTGTCGACCTCTCCACCGGCCGCTCTGCTGACCGCTCTACTGGTTTGGCCCTCGGTTTTGGTACGGCAATCTTTGGCTTCGGCGGTAGCGACGTGTCGGGCTTCTTGGGCTTCGGGGCAGGCGCGGCTGCGGGCATAGGTCTTGGTTTGGCAGCTACGATGCTTGCCATCGGCTTATCCTCCGACGACTCTGAATCGGAGTCCGAATTGGTGACGAACTCTGCAGAAAGGACCCTTCCGTTTTTACCGGGAGCAGATGCCTTCGCTTTGCTTGGAGCGGCCTTAGCAGGAGCTGCCTTCTTGTTCGTCGACAAGAGCCGCTTAGCTGTGGTATCGGCAGCCTTCTTGGGCTTAGGCGGCAGGGGATTTGATGAGGACCGTGACATATTTTCGCCGCCTTTCTTTTTGAGGACGTCCTCGTCGGCATCGCTAATTGCGTCGTCGGCCTTTTGCACCTTGATCTTTGGTGGCGGAGCGGCCGAGGAAGCCTTGGCGATATTTGCTTGCAGCTTGCTCAGGATCTTGCCCTTGCCTCGCTCCTCTCTAGGCAGAAGCTTCTGCCACTCGGGTTCTGTTGTCGCCAGTCGCATTTTATCAAACTGGCGGATCGCGTTGTCGATCGCTTTCTGTCGGGTATCTTGGGTATCATAGTCGTACTTCCACACGTCCAACTCTCTCCAGTAGTTCTTCCTCAGCGCCCACTTTTGTGTGTCGGGCTCGAACTGGGCGACCTTCTCGAGGGCAGGCTTGAAGTCTTCCTCCTTGCCCTCCCAAAGATTTTCCAAGTAGTTGTAAGGCCGGTCCTGCACAGCAAGTTCGTGGACGATCATGGATCGTTGCTCCTTGAACTTCTCGACGACTTGCTGCGAAGCGGAAAAGACGGGATTCGTCGACGGCGAGCTGACGGCTACCAGAGCCGGGGATGAGGGCGAAGACTTTCCGCCGCCATTGCCATACGAGGCCATGCTCGACAGCAGCTTCGACTTGGCCTTGCCCGTGACCTTCATGTTCGCCGGCGGTAACCTGTCCAAGACCTGTGACCTGTTGCCCTTGTTAGTTGTGCCATGACCACCACGACCCAGTCACCGTCCACATACTGCTTCTTCGAGGCCGTCGCCGCGGCGATGGAGTTCTGCAGATTCTCTGTATCTGAGTCCATACCGGACGACGAGGTCGAAGGGGCACCCTTGGCCTTGGCCCGCTCGGCTTTTTTGGGGGCCTCGGAGCCAGGCAGCTTCTTCCATAGTGACGAGGTTTGTGGCACTCGTGTGGCTCGCTTCGTCGATTCGAACGGTTTCGTGAGGAAGAGGTCGGGCGAGAATGGTTCGGAAAGCGGGGAGAGGGTGTGGGAGCTGTTGCCGTAGAGCAATGCCTTTGGAAGGGGATTTCGTCAGCAACCTGTGAACGTTTTGTTTCCCGTCCGCGGACGAAATCCGTTTGAAAGGGGGTTCTCGAGCGTCACTCCCAATGTCCCGACCGGTAGCGAAGCAGCGTTTCTCATGCATGCAGGCACCTCTTGTTGAGTGGCCCTGATATTTCCCGTCGGGAGACAATAGCATTGTGGCCGGGGCGGCCGGAATGTGAGGGAAAACATTGGATAATTACTTACGGGGCTGTTCCCCAAAGATAATTGGAGGTCCTCACCACTCTGGACGCACTTGATCATGTCGTCGAGGACATGATCAGAGAGTGATATGATGAAGGCCTGAGGAGGCGGAGGGGTGGGGAATTCCGGGTCGGGCAAGCTCGCAAGAACGAGGCCGGTATCCAGGACCTTGAGCGAAGTCATCGTGGATCCCAAGAGGTCACGCGAATCGGTGGTGTTTATTGCTGGTTGCAACTCGCATGCTCCAGCTAATCTTTGCGCGGGAGCAATGTATGGGAAGCAAGACTGTCGAATTGTACGTTGGAGAGGGAGCAGTCGGAGAGCTCAGTGGTGGTGGAGGTGGTGGTGGTCAGTTGCGGGAAACTCGTAGTTCGTGTATGTTCTTCTCGCGGGTCGGATTATGGGGCGGATAGGCAGGACGTCACATCGTCATGGCACGCCAAAAAGGGTGAGGTCCTCGGTTCGCAAGTAAATGGTCGGAAGGGGTGGAAAGCTGTACCCCTAACTCACTGCTCGCCTGAGTGAATACCGATTTAGCGGGTTTTAAAAAAAAAAAAAGAAGCCAGAAAATAGTAGCAGTTTACCCCGGAGGGACGAGTGGTGAGGAGGTGGTGAAGATGAGGAAAGAGGTCGAAATGAGGAACAGGAGGAGAGAGTACGGATAGAGAGCAGCGCAGCGCAGCCAGTCGGCCCAGGTTCGACCCAGCCAAGTTTGGCGGGAGACTTGGGAACGACCTGACCTGGAGTGACAGAGCCCAGCAGCCCACCGCAGGCCGGACCGCAGCAGGGCCACCCACCACGGCCGCCTCCAGACGCAGCAGGGCACCCATCGGTACAAATTAGTGCAGGTACCTGTCCCAGTACCTGGACGAGCTTGCGGGCTGGGCCACCCGCTCGCTGGAAAGTCCGCTGTAGGCCGCTGGACGGGGACTGGTATACTGGCACACCAGCCACAGCACGACGACAACCCAAGTACTCAGCAGCGTACCGCTGGAGAGGTACTTGGCTTGTACATTGCTGAGGGCATCGGCTGAGTTGAGCGAAGGAGGGATGGGAGGGGCAGAATGAGGAATAGAAGACCCACCCTGGGTGCGATCCCATGGGTAACGGACGCTTGTGACTGGCTGGATTGCCGGTCCCGGTTGGGGGGTCTGGTCACTCTGCTGGCCGCCTGGTGCTTGTACCTCTGGTACCTCTGACCTTTTTGGCAGACATGGCAGGGGTGGTCGGGGCAGGGGAGGGGGCACCCATGACAAGGGGTACGTGAGGTAAGGCACCCAGTCCCAGGGCCACTCTCTTCCGGCGCTCTCTCGCACCCTGAGAGCGTCCCCGAACCTGGGCCTGCCGCCGGGAACGCTCGCAGTACGCAGAGAGTTAGGTCGACGCAAAAGATGAGATAGAGGTGGACACTCGGTCGACCTTGCGAGACGACCGAACGAAGGAGGGGAGCCCTCTGAGTTATGAGTTGGGGAGTCGGCTCGGTCACAGTCACACCTTTGTGGTGCTACATGAACAGAACCACATTCAGTCATTCATATCAAGGTCCGAAGTTGGAAACAGTGACCGCAGTAACAGCCAGCCAGCCGCCCCGGCGAAAACGAAGACACCAACGCAATGACGGTGGATGGGGGCAGTGGGCAGACGCGGGCTAATACGGATAGGATGCATCAAAACGCCGGCTGGGGCAACGCAACTGGGGATAGCAGCCGCCAGCACCGCGGTCCCTCAACCTCGTTCCATGCCATTTCACAATTCACATTACGGACCCGCTGACCTTGAGCCAGACGCAAGCCGAATCCCAAGTCACGGGTCCCACCTGTCAGGGTGGCAGAGGATATGTGAAGAACCGTAATTAATGAAGAAGAAACTGTAAAACACAGATGCGCAGCAGGCGAGAGATAGCGTTGCGGCGAGTCGAGAATGACAGACACCCAAGCCACAAAACAGGTGGTAGGAACGGTAGCAGGTGACATCTGGGTTCGCCTTTCCTCTCCGAAATAACCAACGGTCCCTGGTATTTGTGTAGTGATGGATGGATCCATCTTGCTCGCAGGGAGCTACATAGTGAGGATGGGTAGGCCCAGAAAAAAAAAAAGGACCCTGTAGTCGTTGTTTCTAAGCATCAATTCGCTTCGTCCCGTCAAGTTTGATGTGATATTATCATTTCAAAGGGGGGTGAAGAGAACGCATTTGCTCCTCAACGGCAACGGAAACGGCTGGAGGCAGCGGCCAACATGTGGCAAATCAACCCACCACCCGCGCTCCTCATGGCTTTGTCTCGCTGTTCCCGTAGGCCGGTGCCTCGTTCGAATGCCATTGACTGATGTTTCTGGTTTCTGGCCCTGTGGCTTGGAGCAGAAACACGGTGCAACCGTCGGCTGCCTGGCACCTGGGTCAAGAGACGATGGGTTTGGAATGTGGAAATTCCACATCCTGTAGCCCATGGGCCATCGCACAGTGCTTGCTATCTGCATCTTCCCTTCTCGTTGCTTCTTTGCTTCGAAATGTTTTGAACGCCGGGCTATCCGTCCAAACTTGACACACGGCTGCGAACCTTAACGGGATCTGGATTGGAGCAGTTAAAGGCGTAAATCGCTTTGTCCGGCCAAGCCAGTCCCAGGTTGACCGCAGCTAGCGGATCTGCCACCCGAACGTGGCTCTCGCCGTCTCAACTGTAACATTGTTACATGCTCCCTCAATCCCTCGGTCTGCTCGGCCCCTCGCCGACCTTTGCCAATCTGCTGCAACTGTACGGACACGCGGTTGGTTTGGAGGTAAGCGGATATACGTGCTTCCGTCTAGGTACAGACAAAAACCGACGATGGTGCCTCCAAGAACGGCACCAAACGGTTCAGCAACAGCGAAGTTGTTCCACGACCCCCAAATCCGTTGGTTGCCTGGCATGCTGGCACTCTCGAGTCTCGACAGTCCCGCCTCTGTACATGTGTAGACACTTGTTGGAGTACGGAGTATTAGTGTACCATGGCAGGTACATAGTATTCGTAGGGACGAGTCCGATCCACTCCCGTGCTACTCTGCTGCTGCACTATCCTCAGGTGAGAGATGGTCTCCTGCGTGGTCATGGTGCCGTGCGCGCTGTTGCCCTGCCTCCTGAGTGGGCTGAGTACCCAACACGTACAATAGACCCGGGGATATCGCAACTTTCAGTGCAGAACTCGGCCTGTCCCTACCTGGCGGATACACAGGTTCCAAGTTGCGGCCGTGTGTTGGGTGGGTGGTGGGTGCACTGAGCCAGGAGCGGCTAGTGTGCCTGTGGTCTACATAGTAGTGCCCACCCTGTTGGGCCTCGGAGGCAAATGTCGGATTGACAATGATTGCTGACTTGGATACCGGGGAAGCATCCCGTCAGACGGGTTGCCCGTAGGGCAGACAGCTGTTCTCGTCACAATGGAGGAGTGTTTTGGATACCGGGGACAAGGCAAAGATGGCCGCCGAGTCAGGAGGCAAACAGCGGTCGGCGACGCAGAATGATCGCGTGCGTATTGCGTACGTGTATTTCTCCAATCTGCTGCTTTGCTGGCAGGGCAGGACAGGGCGGCGTGGCATGGCATGGCATGGCATCGGCATGGCAGGGCAGGGCAAGGTGAGGCAGGTGGTAGTAACTGTCGCTGCTGACCTCACGACCGTCGACTGGACCTCATACTCGGTGCACTACTTGGCCATTTGCGGCCGGGGCGTGGCCGGTACGGTGGCCGATATGACGGATAGGATTTTGTCGCGCGTAACGTCGACTATTGCTCGGTAGCACCCAACACGCCACAGGGCTGTCACCGGTACTGCTCTACGTGCCTGACGAGCCCTATTTCGGCCAGATGCGAGGGTTGCCATGCTCCCGCCCGCACCACGGCCATGCAATTGCACGCATTCGTTTGATAGATGGCCGGTAAATGTTGCTTGCCACCGCTGTCGTCGCCGCCGGGTGAACGGTTCAATGCGGCCCAAGAGCGGAAGCACAGACTTACTGATGAGGGATGTAGTGGGAGGCCTGGACACTTGTGAATGGTGAGTCGTGACTGGACCTGGGAGTTGGCCTCAGCTCGGCTTCGGCGCAAGGGCGGAATGCGAGGCAATGCGTTGCGCTGTGCTGCGTATCTGTAGTGTCCGTACTCCGTCCGTACCTTAAAAAGGTAAAGTGAGGTAAGGTGAGGAGGTGAGGGGAATGGTGCAGAAGCAATTTACGTTGTCAAGGGCTCCAGGTGGTCTGTTGTTGAACCGAACGACGGGCGGATTGGTCGTACCTGGGCTTCCCTTCCGTCCGCCTTCCAATGCTGCACCTGAGCGGACCTTGTGAGGGTCCAATGGGTCCGGTCTCGCTTGTGCTGTCACTTGACTCCCTGCGACGGCCCATTTTCGAGTGGGCGGCGGCAGCATCGTTTTTGTTGTTCTTGAAGACGGTGAGGAAAGCGAAGAGAGACGAACAGACGATGGAATACCTAGGCAACACCTGAATTTCGGTGAGAATGGTATCCGAAAGAGAGGCCGGCCGGGGTGACGGCTTGTTACCCAAGTTATCTACCTAGGGGTGGTATCAGCACGGCAAGAGTGGGAAAGTAAGGAGCTTGGGGGAAACGAATGAAGCCAGAAAAATAAAACAAGACGAAAAATAGGAGGCATGGAAATAATTCGTTGGTATTCGAAACCGAACAGGCTTGAGGCGAAGGTGCAAATGAAGGCAGGTTTCGCCTTGTCGAGACCCTCTCAACTCTGAGTTGGGACTATTATCGTCTGCCCTGGCGTACCATACATACGTCCACCATTCATTCATCCGTCGATATGTGGCATTGCTAGCTGCTAGCCTCGAGTGCTGCTCGTGCTTGTAGTGTAGTGTAGATGCTGATGGTCGCTCCCATCCAAGTGTATGGGCGGCGATTTGCCGGGGGTGCGGGAGAATAACACTTTTTGGTTGCAGCCACGAGGCCATGTACCGCTGCAGTACCTCCTGGTCGGACCTGCAAGTGGTTGAGTGGATCCCGCCTCGGCGTGGGTGCGTGTGCGGTACGTACCTGTCGAGGTGAGCGGTACCTGAAATGCCACCGGACTACCTTTGGTAGTACTGTTGTAGGTGATGAGGACCAAGGTGGTGTAGATACCTAGCCCGCGGACGGGATGCTGCCGTGTGCATTAGAAGTAAGAAGGTTTTAAGGCAGGTACATTCCTGGGAGGTAAGTATAGGCATAGTATAATACAATGAGGCAGGTACGGATAGTAGCAGGTAAGACAGATGAGGCCCCTCCGTGAGCAGATGGTCTGTTTCCCCGGAATGACGAAAAAGCAAAAACCCAAATCGACGACGATTCGAATGCTCCTTGGTCGCAGCTGGAGAGATCCAAAAATTTCTCCGGCCGGGACCCCTGACAGCCACAGTGCTGCAGACGGGTAACAACAGCTGCAGCCAGCGCCAGACACTCACTTCGTTCTTGACGGCATGCATTCGGTTCTCCGTGGGAGTCGAAGCACGACTCTGTTCCCGGGTTTTAACTATGTAGAAGAGAGAGAGAGAGGGAGAGAGGCGCGGGATGGATGGTGCGGGAGAGGATGATGCTTGCACCGAGGGTCGGCTGTTTTGTTCCGGCACTTTCGCCCATGCTATGTACATAGATAGTACTACGTACGTGGTGGTAGATTCATCGGTAACAACACCATATAGGTACCTACCTACCTCACTTGGAGCCATGGAACAGGCAAATGTCCATCTAGAGTGCCCTGATCTGAGAAAAAAAATAATTATGTTCTGCACCTTGCTGCCTGCGCTTGGCCTAGGGACGTCACAAGATCCAGTCATCACGAGTAGGATTGGGTTGCTGACTTTTGCTGATGGTGGAGTGCAGGGCAACAACAACTCAGGGACCTTCGCCGCCTTTCACAGTCACAGTGTGACAGTGTACCTGGATTCTGGATTCTGGGTTACGAACCCACATGAGTGCCCAATCATGTTCGCGTCACTTCTCGCCCTGGCCGTTGCCTCTGTCAGCTTTGATGCACCACTTGTCCGGATAGTTGGCACCTATCGCGAGGCGAAGAACCTCGTCATCGCCGCCTTGCCTTGCCTTGCCTTGCCCTGCCTCGCCTTGGGGAGGCGGCTGAAAGAGTCTGCCAAACTGATGCACTGCACTGCAAGTCGTAGTACGCTTGCCGCAAACAGAACCGGTACCGTACGGTGCGTGTCTTGGCTGGTGCGTTTTCCTTGTCTCGATCTCGACTGAAACACCTACTAATAGTACACAACTTTTGTAGTTTTAATTCCCCCAAAATCCCGAGGTGGATGGCGACGAACAACTGGCTGGGCGCCCAAGGTACCCATCGAAGCCAAGTAGGTATGAGAGATACATGGAGTACGTATCTGGGAAGGACGTCTCTGGGGATCATCCAGCTGCTCTTGCAGTGTCTCGGTGCGCGCCGCCAAAAAAGGAACTCCGTCATTCCCACATTGGAATCGTGTGTAATCGCAACCCAGGTCACCAGTTGACTTGCGATTCCTCCAGTCATCGCGCTCCCACGTCGACACCCTGTCCAGGATTGGACCACGACCGCCAAAAACTCTGTGCTCAGCGTTTGAGATGGTGCACACTCGATGAGGATATTGCGGCCCGCTGGGTGCCGAGTGCAAACTGACAGCGACAACGGCCGCCCCCGTATCTCCCATGAGCAGCACGGACGGCATGATTTCAGTCGAGCTATGCGTTAGCACAGGCAGGTACGGATACGCATCGACGATCTCCTGCGCCCGTGGAGGAAAGAGCAATCATCTCGATTCAAAGATTCCAGCCCTGTTGGCGAGAAAGCAAATAAGCAAGTAGGCAACACCGAAGCCGTGGCAGGTCAACCACTCACCCACTCTGCCGCTCAAACTCGCCTCACGGCCTGCGATCTGCCTGCTCCAGGTCAACCCCATTCCGCGGTGTATTACCCCCAATTCCGACTTCAGAGTTCAGCCAGCCAGCCTCAATCAGCCTTCCCCGGCGTTCCCGCCCCTGGCCTCCCGCCCTCCAGCCAGCTGCCGAGCCCTTCCATTCGTTCCTGACTGCTGTCGACTCGCTTCCGTTCGCCACAAGCGACGCAACCCAGCACTGAAGTAATTATACACTACTTATCTCGAAGGTCATCCTCGATGTTCAGAATTCGGCGACAGGGGGGAGATGGGATCAGGGGCCTCTGGGGACCTTGTGCTCGTGAACGTCCGCTCTTGTCTCGACATCGAAACTTTGTAGGCTGTTGTTCTGCGAGACGTCTGCCAGCAAAAGGTACCGATAACCTTGTTCCAGAGCACCTTCAGGAGGGTCTGGTCCCGCGCAGTACGCGCCTATTCCATCTTCCACCCATAGTCCACGGGTAAGGCATGTGCCGGCCTCACACGACCGGGACCGGGACCGTCGTAACATCATAGGTCGGCTTCCTGATACCCCACCACAACAAGCATTCCACTGCCAAAAGTTCAGACGTTTTGGCTGAGACTGTCGATAGGGGGCTTCCACAAACCCAGCATGAACGTCCAGTCCTTTGTTCCCTATCGACCGAACTGCCAGTGGGGACATCTACTTCTCCAGACATTTTAATATATCTGCCGTCAGTTGCACGTCTGATGCTGTCGTCCATGCTGCTGGCCGCAACCCTGGATGTTCGCCGCCACCTGCGGTCTGTAACGGGAAAACAGAAACGCGCCCAGGCGGTTGGCGGGGAATCTGGGCTCTGTTGCTGTGGGCAGGGGTCGCTTACCCAAATATATCCCGCGGATCCCACGTTGGCAGGAATTGAAGCCCACAATTGTCAAGCGAGCGAGCGTCTGTCAATCTGATCCGACCGCGCCCGCCGAACGGCCATGATGTGACGGACTTCGCGAGGCCAATATGCGTCTCCCCCGCGACAAGCCAGAGCACGGACAGGCATCCATCGGTCAAGTCATTCTTCTTCGCGACGACGCGGGGACCTGCGCCGTTTTTCGGGACATTTTAGAAGACCCTTAAACAATGACCCAAATCGCCTCGTTCAAATTCTGGTGGGTGTCTATGACAAAGCCACTTGATGCCATCAGCTTACTGGGGGTCCGAGATAGCACCGACCCCCGGCAAGCAGCCGGAATCCCGGTTCGAACCTCAGCTTCCTCAGCTGCGGGCTGAATAAACGAATCTTCAGCACGCATCCGACTTCATCTTTCGAGGTACCTGTGCCTTGCGGGCTTTCCGCGAGCTGCGCAACATGACTTGGACTCTTTTCTTTTCTTTTTATCACGGAGAAGAAAAAGAAGACGGTAAAAAGAGAGACAAAACCCCCCGAAATACGTAGTAGCTCTGAACGCCACCAAAACCAATTATCCGTAACAGTAGATTAGGTACCCTTCGTCTGACGATCAAGACGAACCTAGGAGAGAGAGAGAAGGGATTTCACCCGCAGAGTCTCTCTTAATCCTTGCCTCTCACAGCATGACATGCGTCTGCTAACCCGAACACAACACCCGTTTTGTCGTCTTCTCGACGGCCTGGGCGCAGATTTCCCTCTAGCGGCGTGTTCTGTCCACTGTCTCGAAAAACGAGACTTGCTCGGGAGATTCAAGAAGGCATTCCCGGGGTCGAGACGGCGGATGCACGTCCAACCGAGTGGGTGGGTGTAGATGTACACGCGAGATACATGCGCGTTCCCCCGCCTCGTTGCCAACTTGGGCCATGGGTGCCGTAGTACAGTCTAGGGACTCGCGCGCTGCAGCACTGTACACGCCCCAGCCCCCTCGATCCACAGCTTCCCCTCGGTTCGTTGGAAGAAGTCGGAATCACGCCTCTTTTGAAAGCAGGTGCCTGGAGGAAGATAGAAACCACTTGACTTGGCTCTTCGTACCGGAGGCCGGAGACCACGATCACATTGGCTTCTCGAAAGTTTGAAGTCACGCCAGACAGAACCACAAGTGTAAGACATGGTAAGACAGCTTGGTACCACGAACCGCTTAAATGGGTTACTCCATCCGATGATAGCGGCGATGTCGAACGGCCACACACAGGAACTAGCGGTAGGTGTGGGCAGACCGAAATGCAGAGAAGAAACCTTCGAGTCGAGACGATGACGGGACCCAGAGTTCGGATAAGTAAGACCGGCTACTGTCCCGTGCGCCTTCGAACCTTTTTCACGGGGAAACGAGCGAATCAACCAGCTCAGCAAAGCCAGCCGGGCTGCTTCCGCTCCGTCCACTACACCATTTTGCTGCTCGAGGGATCCGAACCAGGATGACGGGGAAGCGCCGCATGGCTCAACGTGCAAGAGATGTACCCGATACTATTATGCCAAAGCAACGTGACGGCGAGAGGGGGAGGGGTTGGATTTCGACCATACCCGGCCCTTTTACGCGAAAGACTTTTCGCTCCGGTGCTCGATTCGGGTCCTGATCTCCCAGATCACCCATCCCTTACGCCGGAGACCCTGAATAGATTGCCATGAACAATTGGACTCCCCTCGATGGCCTATTATTCCCGCGAACCAATTGTCCCGGGACAGCCACAGGACGCCATTGCCGGGTTGCTTGGAAGCTGCGCAGAGGTAAACGACGACGGATTGGATGCCCGGGAGGCGCCATTAGGTTCTCACCAAGGCTAAAGAAAGAGTACTTGGTGAGTACGAGCATGCCGGCTTCTCTTTGAGTTTACGGAGCCAGAGGACAAACGGCGGGCGAGGCGGCGGCCGAGCATCCAACACCACCGCTGCTGCTGTTAATACCACCACCCCCTCAGGTCGCTTCCCACCCACAGGTGCCCTCAAGACGAGAGAGTATTCGGAAGGTCGTCGAGAAACCCTCCGATCGATATTGGTGTGGAACTAGGGGTCCTCAACCATGGCCCGTCCGAGAACCCACGGTCAATCGCCCGCTCGGACAACAAACAGCGTACACGTGTATCGAAGTTATCGCCCTTGTTGGTTTCCATTCAAGCGTTAGATGAGAATCCACCTTGCGTCACAAATGGCTACACTATGGGCGAAGAACATCTCGTGGCTCTCCACCGCACACATGTAAACTACCATGTAGTCCGGCGAGCCCCTCGTTGCATTTTCCTGCGATTCCCGCCGTGTCGATCCGGCAGCAGCCAGCAATCCAGTGGCTGAGGAAAGCGGGCTTCCATGGTGCGTGCGTGCAGGAGCTTTGCATTCCAGGAGGAAGACAGCCCAGCCCAGCCCAGCCCAGTGTGTGGTGAGGAGCATGGGAGGGGGATGTGTGGAGGAGGGGGGAGGACCCGCGTCAGGTGAGAGAACCTACGCTAAGGCAAGACGGCCCCGAGACCTGCCAGCCGAGCCGAGCCAAGGCCAAGCCCAGCCCAGGCCCCAAAGTCTTCACAAGTCGGCAGGTTCCCTGTTCCTGCGGTACGTATCCCCGACTGCGAAGGCACCGCCCGACGGCAACAGAGAGAAAAACAACCGCCGCCCGCCTGACGACCGCTGCTATTATTGATGGGTGCCTGGCAGCTGCTCTCTCTCGATAGCCATTTTTAATGTCACCTCAATCGAAAGTGCACCAAGGGCCCATGTGGAGTAAAGCGAGGGCGAGCTACGAACACTGCCCTCCGCTGCTTCGCCCACCTTGGCTCCTCCGGTTGTCGACGACAAGCTCCGAACTGCGAGGATGCGCAATTGCGGTCTGGTGCCAGTTGGACGGAGCATCTCGAGTCGGTTAGCAGTAGCGGGCCGTCAGGAGCAATGGACGGTCCGCTTCTGTCGATGAGAGTGTCTTGCGATTCTTTGGCCGAGGGATCCTGTCTGACCTGTTTCCAAATCGCCGGGTCGTGTCAGGGGGGGGGGGGGTTCAGGAGCTGATCACTGCGGGAACTTGAGACGAGCAATAGAGAAAAAAAGAAAGCGATGGCCTCGGGCCCGCCTTGGTGCAGATCGTCTGGATTTTGGTTTCTGCTGTTTTTGCTACTATTTGGATCCTTCTTTAACGTAGCTAAGACCCATTAAAAGATTTGGACATACTACCTCAGTCACCATGCCTATCGGCTCTAGCTCCGGCTCTGAGATCTGGATTCTAGCATACGCAACTCGAATGACAAGTTGAATATATGCCGGCAAGTACAGTGCCTAGCAATTCAAGATGCCGCTCGGTCGATTCGTCGCGGCACACGTCTGAAACGGCATGTCGACCGCGATCCCCTTCCCAGAACTTTGAGAGGCCGTTCAACGGGCGTACATCGCAACGCTGAGCATGCGCGTACATGCACAGTAGTACAACAAACCAGCTCTACGTTGCGAAGGGCGGGAAAAAAGGAGGGATCTCGTGCTTGGTCTTGGTTCATGTGCTCGATGTAGCTAGCTAGCCATTGATAAGTCGGCATAGCATCTCATGGAACATGCCTCGGACTGCGTTCTATGAACCCTGCTCCTTGAGATTCCACCGTCTATGGGGTTATAGCAAGAGGCCATTGACACGGGAGAACCAGGGGCATCTACCCGCTCGCTGAAGCGGTGCTTGTAGCTCGTGGGATTAACCTCAACGGCGTCCCCTAACTGCTCCCGCCCTTATCGCAGCCAGCGTGAGCCAAGGTGAGAGCCAACATCTTTCTGCGTCAAACAGACCGCATCCTCTATGATCCACGATCGATCATTCCTCAACTAGAGATTATAGCAGTGTGCCGTACAGCCATAGTGCAAACCCAACGACGAGCGCCGTGTCTCGTCTTCTTCACTCACGTCTTCGTCGTGGCCGTGAGCGATGGTCTGTCGATGAGTGACGAGCGTCCGCCCACGACGTATATCACGCTGCGACGAATATACCATAGTAAACTTGTGTCGTATTTAGTCGATGAACGGGCTCCCGCCCTACCAAAAAAAGAGGACGACTGTGCCGAGTTGTCAAGCAAGAAGCATCTCAACCACCACCTCCTTTCTTGGGTCCCTCTTACGACAATGAAGCAAATCCGCACCCGCGCCTTTGCACAAAATTCATGTTCCGTTATCCCGTATCAGCCCGATGTTTTAAAGCATCAGCATATTCCCGTACACAATATTTGCAAACGCGTCCGTTTTCAGGGGGGAAAGGTTCGCATTTCGACAGTTGTTTTCCGACTCGTCTCGCTTCGCTTCGGTCATTGAGTCTTGAAGAGGAGGATGGCGCAGTGGCCGAGGTAGAAGTAGATGAAGTGCTTCGTCTCTGTAGACAACAGGGCTGCGTTAGACGATGACCAGGACTTGGGGCCGGAAGCCAGAGGAAACCCCCCTTCGCGAACGTACCGTGCGTCACAAAGCTGCCGAAGTTGCGACCGACAATGCAGTGCCATGTGGGACCCTTGCGCTCATCGAACTGATTGCACCACACATGTGAGAATGTATTGGGATAAACATGCTTGGCGGTTATCGAGACTTACAGTGCGCTTGATGTGCTGCGCAATGTCCTGCAATTGCGTATAGGTTAGTTACCGAGTATCGCCGAAAACTTGCCGAAACCAAGCCAGGATTGCGCACCTTCTCTATGGTGAACTTGGCCATGGCCTCTGATGCTGTAGAGTCGTCAGTGTACGGCGGCGGGATATAGGAGGGGCTTCCGGATCTGCCGTTGCGTACCGACTTCGATGGCCTCTTGCTGCATATCTTCGGTCTATGGTGGCTGTCAATACCAGTCGTCCGTGGTCGCGGGATCACCTTCATGGGTGGCGAGTGATCTTACCATGTCGAAGCTCTTGACCTGCGCTTCACTCGAAACTTTTCGTCAGCCTTGTCCTGCCAAGGAAGGCCGTCGCAGGCCGCTCAGAATATCGGGCGTACCTTCCAACTTCTCCCGGGGAGCGGGCGAGGTGCTTTTGGCGTCGGCCATTGTGAATGTCTCGGATGAGTTGTCGGATCTGTAACGTAGGTGTCGTCGTCAGTCTCCGAAATCGATGGTTGGCTTGTGCAGAGAGATCGAGACCCCCTTTTCCTCCGCCTCGTCCGTAAACACTCTTGGCAGTCGGCAGGTTACTCACTAGTTTAGGCGTTTTCTGCGGAGATGTCAGCAAAATAACGTAAATCTTTAGGTTTGGTTGCTTACTTACAATGCGAGGTTGTAGGTGAAGAATTGGTGCGACCTGATAGCTTTCTCTTCAGAGCGTCGTCGCGTGTTGTGTAGTAGTATGCCTGACAATCGCGACTGGACGAGGTCCATTCGATCGAG
The DNA here is from genome assembly GCA_014235945.1 of Colletotrichum plurivorum. Classification (NCBI taxonomy): domain Eukaryota; kingdom Fungi; phylum Ascomycota; class Sordariomycetes; order Glomerellales; family Glomerellaceae; genus Colletotrichum; species Colletotrichum plurivorum. The sequence goes on along the minus strand of WIGO01000023.1, from coordinate 101,213 downwards.
TTGGGTTGCCATGGGGCACGGGCCACACTTCCGTCCCCCAGCAGTTATGCGCTAAACTGTTGACAGGAAGGCGGGCGTGCTGCGGGGCACTTTCTACCTTAAGTGTCTGGTCCACCACATGTGTTGAACAGTGGAATTACGAATCATAGTGGCTTAACCGAGAAGCCGTGCGATGGCCCTTCGGACCCTACTCTTTCTCCCCCTTTAGAGTGTGAAGTTCAATTTGAACCCACTGTTGCCGGTTAAACCCAATCTCAGAAGGTGGCAGCAGATTTTGAATATCTATTGAAATATCGAACTAGGTACCTAGTTACTCGCCCAATAGATAACGCTGGATTTTGTCATGTTGATGGGACAGTACACTTTAGAGTGCTATACCACCTAGGTACATACCTGGGCCCCAGGCCCTCCACAACAGCTTCGAGGTTCAGCTGAAACCCCCACCCAGGGACGCACTATGTCACATGATGATAACGATAAGGCCCATAGGCAAGAAAAAAAACTTCGAACAAGACCCATCTCTGTCTCCAATGTCAATAAACCTTTACAACTTTTCTTCCTCTCTAGATCACGACAGGATGACCTGGGATTTATAGGCGCGACACATTAGAGCGCTGTTTGCTCACATAATATTTCCTCTCTTTTTCGACTACACGTTTTGTTTTTTCTGAGATACCCCTTTGGTCGCAATGGCGACTTCTACCGATTCCACCACCCAAGCGCTGGAGACCTCCCGCATCTTTGTTAGAGGTCTTCCGCCCAAGATCACAGATGCCGAGTTTCGAAAGCACTTTTCGGACGGAGGTCGCGAAGTGACGGATGTCAAGGTCATCCCCCAGAGAAGGATTGGCTATGTCGGCTTCAAGACCCCCGAGGTCGCTGCCAAAGCAGTCAAGTACTTCAACAAGTCGTACATACGAATGTCGAGAATCAATGTCGAGCTTGCCAGGCCGGTACGTGGGATACAACCCCCCCAAGTGCATCCCGTGTCACCTATATACTTACGTCCCTGCTCCACTCAGATTGCAGATCCCGCCCTTCAGAAGACAAGGGGGGGAAGCGGGCTGTCATCCGTGGCAAAGCCGGCAGGCGCAGCCGCCCCTCCGCCTCTGAATTCCGAAAAGGATGACGGCGCGGCGAAGAAGCGCAAGCGGGAGGATCTGGATGAGTCTGATCCTAAGCTGCGCGAGTTTCTGCAGGTCTTCCAGCCCGGCAAGCGCAGTGCTGCCAATGAGATGTTGGACTTGGTGGACCCTACCGCTGCTGCTGCAGAGGAGAAGAAGCTGTTGGAAGGCGGCGAGAGTGACGATGAATATGAGACCATCCCGGCTCGGCCTGAAAAACGGCAGATGAGGGAGGCGCCACAGGGAGGTCAGCGTCTCGCGGAACCTCTCCCGGACAAGGATGAGGCAATGCCTGACGCAGCTCCAGTACCTGTGTCGACACCTGAGGCGACCCAGGAGGAGGCTCCCGCTTCTACTGTCAACAAGGCGGCCACTTCGGACGATGATTGGCTCCGTTCGAGGACAAACCGTCTGCTGGATCTGGTTGATGACGACGAGGTGCTCCAGCCTCCAGCTCAGCAAGACATGGGAGAAACAGTTGGGGGCACGTCCGGGGGCAATCACGAGGTGACCGCGGAGGGCTCCGAAGAGCCTAAGCCCGACACTGAGACCGGAACTGCACCTGCACCCAAGGACGCCCCGGCCCCCTCTGAGAAGAAGGTTGAGGAGGCGGACGACACCCTCGCCACCATCAAGCGGACCTCCAGGCTGTTCGTACGAAACCTAGCCTACAGCGTCACTGAAGACGATCTGAGGACGCACTACGAGCAGTTTGGAGAACTTCAAGAGGTAAGCAGACGACGAGTTTCATTCTTATTTCAAGCCACCGAATACCACACAATCATGTGATGAATCCAGATAGGGACAGCTGACATCTGTTGATGTTTGATGCGAACCTTGGATCAGTATTTTAGTAGATGCTTTGACTTTCTGACATATGATTTTGCCTCAAAACTACCAAATGGGACATTATGGTCGGACTCAGATTGCTAATCCCATGGACAGGTGCATCTCCCGGTCACGTCTGCCGGTGCAAGCAAGGGCTACGCCATGGTTCTGTTTACGACTGCCGATTCTGCTGTCGCCGCATTCCAGTCGACGGATGGTCAGACCTTCCAAGGGCGACTTCTGCACGTCTTGCCCGCTGCGGAAAAGCGCGACGCCGGGCTGGACGAGTTTTCCCTCTCGAAGCTGCCCTTGAAAAAGCAGAACCTGATTCGAAAGAAGGCCGAAGCTGCGTCGAGTACCTTCAACTGGAATTCGCTCTACATGAGCCAAGATGCCGTCAACGCTTCAGTAGCCAGCCGCCTGGGGGTGTCCAAATCGGAGCTGCTCGACCCCACGTCTGCAGATGCCGGTGTTAAGCAGGCCATCGCCGAGACGTCGATCATTCAGGAGACCAAGGCGTATTTTGTAGCCAATGGCGTAGATCTCGATGCCTTCAAGTCGCAAAAGCGGGGTGACACGACCATTCTGGTCAAGAACTTTCCTTTCGGAACCACGATGGAGGAGCTGAGAACCATGTTCGAGGAGCACGGTACTGTCCTGAGGGTATTAATGCCTCCCAGCGGTACCATTGCCATCGTGGAGTTCGCCCAGGCAGCGCATGCCAAGGCGGCTTTCGCGAAGCTCGCCTACCGGCGCATTAAAGACACCGTGCTGTTTCTGGAAAAGGGACCTAAGAACCTCTTCAAGGATGGTGTCTCCGTAGACATGACGCAGGGCAAGCAGGATCGGCCCACTGGTGTCCAGAAGCTTAGTGTCACGGAACTTTTGGGACGTGATGAGCAAGGCGAGGCGGACATTGCGACCACGTCGCTGTTTGTCAGAAACCTCAACTTTTCCACGACAACGGAGAAGCTTGCAGAGACTTTCAAGCCACTAGATGGCTTCGTGTCCGCCCGTGTGAAGACCAAGATGGATCCGAAGAAGCCCGGGCAGGTACTCAGCATGGGCTTCGGCTTTGTCGTGTTCAAGACGAAGGAGCAAGCGCAGGCAGCCCTCAAGTCCATGGACGGTTTCGTTCTAGAGGGGCACACTCTCGCCGTGAAGGCCTCGCACAAGGGTCAGGACGCTGCAGAGGAGCGCCGCCGCGAGGACCAGGCCCGCAAGACAGCCGGGCAGCGGACCAAGATTGTCATCAAGAACTTGCCTTTCGAAGCAACGAAGAAGGATATCCGCACGCTGTTCGGAACCTACGGCCAGCTCAGGGCAGTACGCTTGCCCAAGAAGTTTGGCAATTCGACCAGAGGCTTTGCCTTTGCCGAGTTTGTCACACCGCGAGAGGCGGAAAACGCCCTCAACGCTTTGCGGGACACCCACTTGCTCGGTCGCAGGCTGGTGCTCGACTACGCCGAGGCGGAGGCAGTCGATGCCGAGGAGGAGATTGCCAAGATGCAGCGCAAGATCGGTGGTCAGGTCAACAAGGTCTTTCTCTCGCAGCTCACGGGACAGGGGAGGAAGAAGGTCGACATCGGAGGCGATGCCGACGAGATGGATATGTGAAAGAGTTTGGAGAGATAAGAAACCTCCGAGATACATCAATAACTCAGTCAAAGAATCCAACGAGTGTGTGCCACAGTTGTGGCATCAACATTTTGCGCCTGTCCTTTCTTCCCATTTATGCTATTATCGCGCCAGTGCCAGCCGGCAAAATAGTGTCCAGTGACATGAGGATCACGCACCACATGTTGGTGATGCTAGTACTTTCCGGTTGTCGGAGGTCTCTGTGTTCAAGTCCCGTGGCTGCCAGGCTGCCCACGCCCATGGTTCTGTACGCAAATCTGTCTTACACATCCCTGGTTGTGAGACTTGGTCTTCCCCGAGCCCGCCCTGCCCTGCCCTGCCTCCCTCTCATCGTCCCCTTCCGATCAAATTTAGCTACATGTCGCTAGAATAATCCGTCCCGCTATTGGATTTTCCTCATCCTATGCAGAGACGGGAACCAAGGAGTCACCAGCAGTGGCAACTGTGGGGTTGCAGAGGGCGATGTGATCTCACTAGAGCTACTAATATATGCTCTGTGCACTCGAACACTGAATGGCAATAGCTTCTTGGGTATGAGAACTGTTGCCATCATTCATCGTCGTTCGTCACTCTTACCGTCACGTCGCCGCCGCTGCTGCCGCGGCCGTCGGCAGGCCTGACGGAGGAGCCAGTTCACAGGGACCAAGAAGCCTCGCGGGTTCCTCGTTTGCCTTTTCTGCCTACTTGCCCTCGCCTCCTGGGCCCGCACGGAGGAATGCGTCTCTCCCCTTCCTCGTTGTTCTGTCTCTTTTTAATCAGGAAAACATGCCAACATCAGGTGCACTATTCCATTTTTCTCAGCATGTCTTCAACTGAACCTGCGTACCACGACTCCCACTCGATATCACCCTCCGTATTGCTCCGCAGTGAGTTGGCATCGGGTACGAAGAAAAACCACAAAAGCTGAAGACTGGCTATACGCCGTCGTCCTGGCTGCCAACTCTGGTAGCCTTGCGTAACCGATTGACATTTGATCTAACGCCAAAAGGGTAAAAACGGCTGGCCGATGCGGATGGCAAGACAAACCAGTGGTGGAAGCGTCGGACGTGCAGATCCAGAGTTCAAGTGTACCTGCCCCGAGTCCCAAGTCCCAAGTTGGTCCTGCCCATGACCAAACGTTCCTTAGCCCAACCCCTTGCATGCCATCGACCCCAGTCCGTCCACCCCTCTAGCTCCTCTTCCAGCTCGGCGATCTGCCATGTGGAGTGACCCTTGTCAGAGCCGACAGACGACGTACATGCACACGCACTTGCTCCCAGGGCAAAGGGAACCAACGGGTATTTTTCCTGCCCCTCCTGGAACCTCGACCTCCAAGATGTCAGTCAAGCCATGTCACTAAGACTTGCCTCTACGACGTCGTCGGATCGAGTCTAGCCACCACACTATGCACACCCTTCTCCCTCACATGGTCCTCTGGCGCCTCTTACTCTCTTCTCACAAGCAGGCCGTCTTTCCTCGATCTCAGTTCTCAAGCTACCCCTCGTGCCCTCTACTCGTTTTCTCTACTCCTTCCCTCACACCCTGGCTAGCTTCCCTCCGGAGTATCTACCCGAACTAGCTTGGCGAGAACTCGCTGTTAGCTACTCAACGCCGTCGCCCTCTCGTCTTCTCGTTCCAGTCGTCCTGACTGCTCTCCCCCACCCACTATATCCCTCCCATCAGCTCGTCTAGGCTCAGCATTTCAGAGAAGTGAGATCTGCCTCTCCCCCTCCTTCGGGGTCTGGAGCTCCATGTGAACGGCCCTCGGGCGGGAGACTCTGTCTCCTTCTGGCCCAGATGAGGACAGGGCTAGGGTTGGGTCCCAGTTGTGGCATGGGCGGGGAATGAACGAGGAGGACGATGAAGCATAGGGTTCCCAAGATGGGGCGTGTGTTGACATTCGATCTGGAACCCGGCGAGTAGAAACCCTCTTACCTTCAGACTGGTCGCTTTCTCGGCAAACTGCGGTTTTGTTTTGGTGCTGAACTTCGACTGATGTTCGTTCCCTCGCCTCGCCTCCCCTCTTCCCAGACCTGAGCGGGTGTACCTGACTTTAGGAACTTATATTGACGTACGTCCCATGCCAGTGCCATGCCCTTCACCTCCTCCAAGCCTTCCTCTCCGTCCTCGAGGAGCATCCTGACACCTAGCCATCTGCCCTTGCCCTGGCCATACAAAGCGGGAGCACGGTAACATCACAAGCCTCTTCTGGGAGCTGCGGAATTCAACCTCGCCCACACTCCTTTCACTCTTTTCCCAATCGGCAAACACCATCACCACTCTCACTTTCCCATCATTCCGCTCCATTCCACTCTTTTAATCCTATTTTTCTTAATCGCGTCCCAGAGGAATCTTTGAACGCGGAGCATATCCCACGAGGTATACGAGAGAGGCCCGATACGTTCCCCGTACCCTTCTCTAAGAACGAACAAAACCCTTGCCCGCCCCGTCTCGAAATTCCTGAAGAGTCATTCCTTTTCTTACTTTTGCCTCCCCATCTTTCCATTCTTTCACTCAGGGGTTCCGTGCTTTCCAAGGAATCCGTTTACAATCCAGCCGGCCTCTCAAACGCATACCGTTCTTCCTCGGTCTTGTTCAGTGGGGAAGACGACGTTGAGAGAGCAGAAAGAACGCAGCGAATTTTGACGCACCACACTCATCCGTCATTGACATACCCAAGAAGCAAACCGTTTCCCTCGGACGACGTTGTCGAAAAGAAACGGCCAGATGGAGCATCCGCGCCCCGTGCTTCCGTCCCAACGGTACTCTCCTTCCCCCGTCTACAGTTACGACAGCAGACGATGTACGCCCACCGGGAGGCAGCCCCTGAGGGAGTCGACGGGCAACGCCCAGTCTGGCTCTCATTTGGGCAGCTTGGCCTCGTCGTGCCGCAACAGCCCTCTCGGGCTCTTCTCCCCAGGCTTGACCAACATCCCGACCCCGCCGATTGTGCCCTCGCAGGCCGGAGCGACCTACAGAAGTAGCAGCAGCCTTCGGAGGACAGACGCGTTGCACCTGAGGCGAGGACGACCAGACATCAACCCCATCTACTATGCCCCCGAATTTCGACCTTACCGGGACAAGCAGGACCAGAAGGATCCCAACGAGAAGCAAATCTGGCCTCGTGTGTTGGAAGATGCCTTTCTCGATTGTAAGTTGCATCCTCGGGAACTCAGCGCTGGGGAAGATTGCCATTCTGACTTATCGCCTACCAGCACTTCTCATCATCCCTCACATGGGCAGGAAGAAGTACAGCATGCAGGGAAAGCAGTTCGGACGCAACATGCTCATCAGCGAGTATCTCTGGATCGCCTACTGCTGCAGCCTGCAGCCTGGACAAAAGGCAGAGGAAAGGAAGCGGAAACAGGTCTCCAGCCACATCCAAGTTGTCAAGAAAATGTTCGAGAAGCACAGGTGCTGTAAGTTCTTTTTGATCCCTCCGCCACATCGACCACCGCCCAGGACTCACACGCGTCAGACCATTTCTTCTTCGTCAAGGACCCTGATAAGAGCGAGGCCCGTCTCAAAGACAACATGGAGATGGCCTCGTTCAAGGACAACGCGGTCCTGATTGCACTGTCCGAGGGCCGACTCCCGGACGTGCGCCCTAATTATGAGTACTTCGCTCAGATCCTGGCCATGGACTCTCTCGTTGTCATGCGTCCCAAGACCTGCTGGATTTTCGTCGCCTCCTCGAACGTGAGGATGGAAGAGAACGGCGACGCTTACGACAAGGACGGCAAGCTCCTCGACCACGACTACTACCCCCACCTGGAGAAGAACCTACATAAGGAGGACAGCCTTTCCCGCGGGCTCAACGGCAGCGTCCTCCTCCACGAGTACAACCGGGAGCTCGCCCAGAAGGAGTCCGCCGCCGTCACCGAGCTCTCCCAGGAGTGGGAGGCCAAGTTCACGCCCCTTCACAAATCTCTCGAGTACGCCATCTCGGAAAACAAGTGGCTCGACATACTGGAGATGACGGTGACCCTGGAGATCCACCCCCGGAGCAACTTCCCTATCGGCTCGGAGCTCAACGGCTTCGTCGAGCTGAGCATCTCCCTGCCGGCGCTCCAAAACCACCGGTGGAAGTGCGTCACTAAGCTCGCCCGACCCGAGGAGCTGCGCCGCGGCGACAACGAGCCCTGCGTCGTCGAGCAGACGAGCGAGGTCGGCGTGCAGTACACCCACAGGCCCGGGTGCCAGGACAACAAGTTTGACTGCGACTGCCGCTCCCGTCCGAGGCAAGACGTGCGAGTCCCCTTCCCGGCGGCCGAGTGGGCTAGAATTCTCAGTACCTGCGCCAGATACCTCGAGCCGGTGGAGAACAAGACAAAGACTGAGGACGAGGACGAGCAGGCCAAGGCTGCGGAGGAGGCAGCCCTCGACGCCGAGCGCACCACCGCAGAGCTGGTCCAGCAGGTCGGCATGTTCCAGGAGCTCTGGTCTGCCCCTCCTGACAATTCAGACCGTCGAGCGTGGGTGCGCCGCGGCATCATCCTCTGGAAGTTCCGCACCATCCACGCCTTTGACGAGAAGTGGAATCCCATCTTCGAAAAGCCGGCCGCGCAAAAGGGCAAGAGGCCTGCCGACGAGGACGGCGAGGAGCCCAGCGGCGCCTCCCGCCGCGGAGGCCGGCCCAAGCGGGTGTTCAACCCTCCCGGCACGACCTGGCGCTTCCTGACTGCCCTGGATCCCGTCTCCCAGGCGCACCAGCAGAACGTCTGCGTCAACCCGCAGAACGCTCCGAGCCGTGACATGCTCATGGCCCCCACCCCGCCCTACTCTCACCACCTGGCCGCCGTCATGAACGACAACCTCAGCTCGGCGTGGGAGTCGGTCACCATGCCCGGGCAGCTTCCCAGCCTCGCATCCACCGGGACACTCGGTCTGATGGACAGCTTCTCGCACGGGCTTGCCACGCCACCGCCCACGGCGTCCATTCACTCATCATACGCAAGCAGTTACGACGGCAGCCACGAGCTCGCCAGCGGACCCCATCACCAGCTCGACTTCCTGTCCGGACCCTGCACCACCTCCGTGGACAGCCAGAGCACGCTCGTCGCCGACATGACGCCGACCCCCGCCGATCCCTTCCTGTCGGCGACAGCGGGCATTCAGGTTTCGAATGGTGTCGGTGTCGGCGTTTACGACGACGCGGACGTCGAGGGGATCTCCGAGTGGGACGCGGGAACGTCCTCCTTCCACAGCCTCCACCACTGGAACGGCTGGAGCGAGACGTCGGACGCAAAGACGCAGCAGTGGCAAAGCGAGAACCAGCGCAGCGCCGCGGCTAACGCGAACCTCTGGACGGAGAACAAGGACCAGCAGCAGTGGAACCAGCAGCCGTGGGCCCAGGCCGTCTCTGCTGTCGCGGCTGTGGCCGGCCCAGACGGCAGGTCCGGATGGTCGCCCGTGGACCAGCAGCGCGGGCTGCCCTCGCTGGATCAGATCAGTCCGCTCAAGTCCCTGACCGGGAGGAAAAGGGCGCGCTCCAACAGCATCGACCTGGACAACCGGGAGAACTTCCCCGCGACTGCTATCCAAAAGCTGGTGCACCATCGAGCGCCGCCGGCCGTAATGGACGAAGGTGGTCACGGACTCCGCACTTGGGACTGAAACATCACATGGTCGGGCGACAGCGGCAACAGAATGTAACGTGCCTCGCTCGGGAGACGGGCGATGTTTGTGGATGCTGGGCGAATACGAGCGAAGTCCTGCTCCAGTGGACCACATTGAGCAGAGACCAGATGGGCGGGGAGGAGTGTACGGTAGAGTCAACGGATGGGACGAGATGACTGACGGCCGACTCATGCGTGAAACACTGACCAAAAAAAATGTCTCTTAGGCGGGACGGCAAGATTTGACGCACAATTAGAAAGACTTTTGATACCATAGTCCTGCAGTCGGTTTAGTAAGTGGTGAACGCTTTGCCAGAGGGAAAAGAAGCAACGACATCAAAAAATGGATTGACTCGGTTTCATCAAACTCGCAATCACGTTGGTCAGACAGATGTCTCGTTTCTCCTGTCATGCACATGTCCGCAACGTGGGTTTGGACGAGCGAGCGGTTCAGAGAGCTTCTGCGAGTGATGAGACGAAACACAGAGAACGTGTTCTCCAAGGAAAAGTACCCTACAGTCTTCAATTCGGGGGTGCGAGCTTGCCATGGACAGTGTGGAGTTCGCGTCTTTCTCATCAGCGTTTGAGGTGATGGAAGCTTAAACATCAGACGATCCTCACCGAGCCAAGATTTGTGTTTTGTGTTACGGCGGTTGTCCGTTTCCTACGAAATTGAAATTGTCAAACCGCCGCCGATTGAAGGCCACAATCAGTCATTTGGAGCCGCCCGGGCGTTGCAACGGTGGAGGCACTCCAGAGGCGGATGGAGTCGCATGTTTCATGGCGAAGACGAGATATGCGGACGCACTCGTAGGTACAACAGCGTCTGGGAGATGTAAGCGCGAAAGCAGCGTGGGAGCGAGAGGATGATCAGTGGGAACCTCAGAGATGTTCGCAGGGGTTCTTTTCTTTTCTTGGGTTGGGACGGACGGGGAAGGACGACGGGGGGTGTCGGACTTCTGAGAGTGTGGGTGGTCTGAACAACGTGGTGGACGGCAGCCGAGATGAAACGCTGCGTGTCTGAACGTTGGTGACTGAGATGTGTGATATCGCGAGAACGGTGGCAAAATAGGGGCAGACGCTCTCTCAGAGCTGCCGGTATCGCGCAATTGTCAGTTGACGACGAATTCAAGGTTCGCGGCATCCAATCGATGGCATGAAGTCCAAGTCCGACGGGCTTGGAGCGGCAACGACAAGCGCTGTCAGAACTGCGCCTCACAGCCACGATTTTGGAAGGAGCCGCGATCCGGAGCAACGTGCGGCGGAGGCTTCGAGAGGTGGAGCCCGTCCGGCTGTAGGCCGGAATGCGCACAGACGAAGAGAGGTGGGACACTGAAAGATTTGCGATAATTCCAACCAGCGAGTGCGGGCTCTTGAGGGACAATGGGTCCGTTCCAGGGATTTGGGCTCCAAGTTTGACGGGCTCTAGAGGTCGAGGCATTGAGCACGGGGGCGAAGGTGACAGTCTCCAGACAAGACAAGACCAGGTTTGGTTGACTTTGCACGTCGAGTGCTTGCTGCACTGCAAATGTAGGGGTCGTGGACGGGCCCGTGTCTCGCCTCGAATTCCATGGGCTCTTGCGCTTCTAGACGTCGTCAAGTCAGTCACCTTTTCAGCAGTATTGCTCAGCTGCCTTGCTTGGATACTCTGGCTCGACTCGGCCCGTCTGCCCTCACTAGTGCACCTACAGAGTAGGTAGGTTCGACGCCGTTGCCGGGATGAGGCGTCCGTTGCAGCAACCGTTGAGGGGACTTTACCGTGTGTGCATGGATGGGTGGGAACTTGGAGCCGGCCGATGCCCCGAGGTGGGTTGAATTCTTGTATATCCGCGACTCTGTCCGCGGCAAGAGGTGCTGGGATTCTGGGCTCTTGGAGAGGATTTCGCGAGTGCCATAGGACGAAAACAGGCCCTCGAGGTGCCTTACGGTAGTCGCCCGACTAGGAGGGGGCTCTTGGCGGTCTCGGTTTCTCTGGTTTTTCTTCCTCTTTTGCAAAGTCCGTATTTGACCCTCGCTTTTTTCCGGCGGCAGTCTGCGTCAACGGTAGCCAATCGAGCAGACGGGCAGGCCCAGGTTTCTGGCGGCGCGGCAAAGGCCGGGTGCGGGTGGCTGAGTCAATCCGACTGACGTTAGCTCGTTGACTGCAGACGCAATGATGAGGAAGTGTGCGGGAATGGCGTCGATTGTGGAACGAGAAAAGAATCTGCTACCTAGGTCAGTGCCTCTGCCGTGGATGCGATTGTCTGCTGTCTGCTGTCTGCCGCTGCCCATCCCGATGCCAATTTTGGCAGGCGCCGCATGGTGCAGGCGCTGGTTGCCAGTCGAATTGGCGGAGTATCCTTGCGCCTGGGGCTCGCTTATTTTGGACAGGGGACGCATGGACCTGATTTACTGGACGAGCTGCATCGATCCTCTTGAACACCGCAAGCCCCTGGTTACAGAGTTTGCTGTGAAGCATGGGCACCGAAGTACCACAGCCATACATCTCCGCCGGCGATGGTACATGTTTCGTTGTTCGCTGGCCACCCCTGGCTTCCAGGCGTCGTGGCGGCTACTCAGATCTGTGCAACCCCATCATGGGCGGTATCTTACGGCGGGAGAGCAACGCAAATTGGTACTTCGAGCCAACAGTGCCCCACCCACGGCGCAGCGTTGGGCAAAGAGAGTGGTGTAGCGTGGAGATACTCACTAGGTATCGATACCGCAGCCCTGGGAGTAAAGCTACTTTCCGCTGCCGCCCAAGGAACCTGCCCAGGTGCACCACCTCACCTTACCTGCTAGTGCAAGGTACCCTAGGCACTTCCCACTAGGTACGTTAGCGCAGACCATCTCCCGTCAACGTCCATCCAGCCCAGTCTAACTTGGCCAAGACGCGCGCAGGTCGACTTCAACCGTTCCTTGTCAAACACCAACCCAGGGCCCTTCGAGCATCGCGCTCGACTGGCGCCCAGCACTTCGCATCAGAAACATGCGCGTCTTCCCCCTACCCTTCGTCCCATGAAGAGGCCCGCCCGGCCCTATGGCCGGCACCCCGGCACTCGAGTGGTATTGCTCGCTCTTTGGCCAGAATCCCCTGTCCGAGTGCCATACCGCCCGCGTCCCTCCACCGCTGTCGTTTTGGATCGCGACTCCCAAGATGCACCGCATGGGTGTTTGCCTGTCATTCGGGCCCCATCTCCGTAGATCATGGCTCCTCCTCCACCTTTAGTCAGGCAAGGCAAGCACAGGGTATGAGTGTCGATGAGTAGGGATGCCCAGGGTTTGGCGCCACATGCGAGCAGCAGTCGTGATATTAAAGTAAAGACTGGACGCTTCGTCCCAAAACGACCTTGACCTCACCTCCTCACCCATCCAGACGCCTCTTTATTCCTTTTATACGAGCTTGCCTCGCTAATTTCGGGGTCAAAGGTAGAAACAATTGGATTGTTTCCCTTCCCTTCCCTTCGAGGCCCGTTGTCGAGACCACCTAATCTCCGTCATTGTCCTCGTTTTTGTTGTGCGCGCTTGAGGCAGGCAGGAACCTTCCTTTATCGACCCCACCTATTGTTCCTTCTGCTGGAAAACACAAAATAAGTGTTCGCTCCTTCCTCGACTTGATCTTCAACACCAACACGGGCCCCACATACTGCAGCTGGTCACGACCACATGAAGTCGTGCAATAAAGAAGCTTCTTTTGTTTTCTTTCTCTAGGGTTTTTTTACCTCTTATTTTCTGACTCAGCTGGATTCTGACTGCGCCGGGCGTCTTAATCACGAGAAAAAAAACCCACACCCTTACAACGAAACTTATTTGGTCTTGTTCAGCTTGCTGTCCTCAACCACCCACCAACTCATTACCCTTCTCGACATCCACTTAAGCTCTCAGTTTCTTCTGCCGTGGAAAGCTTTTCTCTACCGAAAGCCACACACACACAGAAGAAAAACCAAAGCACCCAGCCAAAAACTTCGATTCTTCTGGAAGACTCGAAAATTCCCACGCTCCTTCTCGTGCGAAAGCCTACCCTTCTTGGTTTGTTTACCTCCTACCCTCATCTTTCTCTCCCGATTAACACCAAAACTGACTCTTGAATTTTCTCTCAGTTCCTTCACTTCGTCTGTGGATTTTTCCAAAACCACACTCAGATTCACTCAGCTTTTCTTGCATCGCAAGCAATCAGCATTTCACGGACTCACTTCCACCAAAACAACAATAAAAACAACAACAACACCTCCTTTACCCAAATACCCTTTTCAAGCATACCTTCCTCACATTATCTCACCACATTCATCATGGTTCGCCACAGCACCGTTGCGTTCGTTCTCTCCTGCCTCCTGGGCGCTCCCCAGCTTGTCTCCTCTCACACCTGGGTTGAGCGTCTCAACCGCATTGCCGCCAATGGCACCTTCATCGAGCCTGCTGGCTACTCCAATGGCTGGATTGGCCGTGAGACAGCTGATGGCTTCAATGACCCCAAGTTCACCCACCGCATTCCGAACGATGGTGTTTCCTTGTGCAAGCAGGACCTTGAGGTCCAGCAGAGTGACAGGTTTCCTCTGCTCACTGCTGCCCCTGGCGACTTTGTCGCTCTGCGCTACCAGGAGAATGGTCATGTCACGATCCCCGACAACAATGTGAACAAGCCCTTGAACCGTGGCACTGTCTTCATCTACGGCACCGCTGACCCCAAGCCCGACGACACCATCTTTGACGTTCATCGCCAGTGGACTGCTGATGGCAAGGGAGGTGATGGACGTGGCAGACTCCTGGCTACCCGCAACTATGACGATGGTCAGTGTTACCAGGAGAATGAACATCCCATCTCCCAGCAGCGCATTTCCCAGTTCCCTCATGAGCCCACTCAACCCATGGGTGGCAATGTCTGGTGCCAGTCTGCCATTCAGCTTCCCGAGGACCTGGCCCAGAACTCCGACTACCATGTCTATTGGGTCTGGACCTGGCCCACTCTCAAGCCCGATGCTGCGGCTGCCTCCAAGAATGGCCAGTTCGCTGACTTCCCCTCCGACTTCAAGGGCGACAAGCGCGCTGTGACCTCTGATGATGTTGTCATTCCTGAGCTCTACACCAGCTGCTCTACCATCAAGGTTAAGGGCGAGAAGAACGTGACGGCCTTCGACTTCCCTGCAAAGCTGGACTACAACAACAATGCCATCAAGGAGCAGCTCAAGAACCCCTTCCTTGTTGCTGTCGATGGTACTGATGGCCCTGGTGGCCCTGGCAACAGTACCCAGCCGACCCCTACTGCCGCCCCTGCTGCAGGCAAGGTCCGCCAGGTCACTGTTACCGCTGAGGCCATGACGCTCTACTCCATGCTCACCGTCACCCTTAACCCTCAGGCTACTCCCACTCCTCAGAACCCTGGCGATGGTGCTGCGCAGCCTGCTGTCACTCCCTTCCTCAAGGGTCGCCACGTTCGTGGCAGGGACTCTTGGGTCTTCAACAAGCGCGCTTAAGTTGAAGAAGCATGTGCGCACCAGCGCAGGTTCCCAGTACTGGTTGGAACCCACATGTCACAGCTGCCTCTTCAGAAAGTCTCTTTGACAGACTGGCTCTCTTAGGGCAGCTTCTTCTTACTTGAATGTGCTCTTGCACTTTTCAAGTTCTCAGCTTCAGCAAACTTCTCTTTCCTTGTGTCTTGACGACTGAAACGCACGAGCCCCATGAGCATACGACATTATCACCCACCATTCTGCCTTGTTCAGACTTCGGGTCGGGCATTCTTTCATTCTTTTCACTTCTCAATTCGGCCAAACAGTACACACAAAGAACTACTACTACTACTACTACTACTACTACAGGGCATTGTTTCCTTTTTCAACCTTTTCTTTCCGGATACACGGTTACGGAACTGGAAAACGGGGTCATGGAGGGGTGAGGGCATTTGAAGTACGAACGGGCATTTTTGTGCTTTTTTTTCTTTTGGGGGAGACTGGAAACTGGTTTCAGGAAAGGGATTGGGCATATAAACGGAAACCGGCATGTCCCGGGGCGTTGAGGGGAATTGACCTTTTCGGATGATACCACCTTCACTTGCTTTCAACTTCTCAAAAGGGTTTCTTTTTTTTTTTTTTTCATGGTTTTTCTCATAGGCTTTGGTCATCCTGTCCCACCGAGGTCCTCTTTTCTTCTTCATTTCCTTGCCCCCCCGACTTTCCTATCTCATGTTTTCCCTTTCCTCTGGGAGCCATGGGCGTGGCTTGATGTCATGCACATGGGGGATTACGGGACGGATTAGCAAGGGCGTTGGGATGGAGTTTGGAAGGGAGGGCTTCAGACGGACTGGGGATGCAGTGGATGGAAGTCAGTCACAATAGCTAGATGCTTCAGTGGAATCAAGTCCTCGTCAAGTTACTTATCTGATGTTTGCCTGTGAATGTTGTGACTGAATCCCAGTGACGCAGTGTGACCAACTCTTAGGCAGTCAATTTTTTCAGCCTTGTGATGCCGGGTGGTAGCAGCCTTGCCTACCATCTGATGTCTTTCCAGATGACGTGTCGTGGAGAACAATGGTCACTCAAAGGTTACATCCAGAGGCAGGAGCCGATCCCCAACTTGAATCTGAACACTGTAGGAAGCAGTTTCTACCAGCCAAGGAAGCAGTTTCTACCAGCCAAACATCACGGCGCTGGCTAGGTATGTAGGCAGGTGGTCTTGGGGGTGGTTCTTCAAGTTGGGTCGATGCCATTCGGCTTCTATTATCCTATTGACTTGGCCTATGCTAAGGGCTAGATGAGGTACGGAATTATCAACGCCGATGACAGAGCGCCGTGTGATATCCCCCTCGCCCAGTACTGAATTCCGTTTAATACTTCACGACGTTCAGGAGGCCACAAAGTTCCTGCAGCCTCGGGCCACTGTCGCTGTTCTACTCTCTGCTGCACCTCCTAATGGGGGCCAGAGCTTCACCTCTCGTCTACCGAGCTAATTCTTCGTCACACGGAGGTGGCTCTTCACATTTCACCGCACTGCGCAATGACAACATCCTGGTTGGGCTGGTCCTTTCCGCGGTAGCCCGTCTTAGTGGCCTCCATCATCTTGACGACGTCCATGCCGTCCACGACCTTGCCGAAGACGACGTGCTTGTTGTCGAGGAACGGGGTCGGGACCGTTGTGATGAAGAACTGGGAGCCGTTGGTGTTGGGTCCGGCGTTCTGGATGAGGCGTCAGCGAGAGCAACAATGAGGGGTAAAGCAAACGATGAAGGGGAAACCCACAGCCATGGAAAGCAGACCCGGTTGGTCGTGCTTCAGGTTGAAGTTCTCGTCGGCGAACTTGGAGGTGCCGTAGATGCAGATGGAGCCCGTGCCGTCGCCGTTAAGGAAGTCACCGCCCTGGCACATGAACCCTTGAATCTGTACGAAATTCGCGTCAGCCTCGCCTTCCTTTTAGGTGGTCTAAGCCGCCCCAAGCCTCGATTCTCGGTACCGTCGGCTTGCGGCGAATGTCTGCGGCGATGACTTACTATGCGGTGGAATTTGGAGCCCTTGTAGCCCTGCGGCCGACCCATGGAGTTCTTTGACTCGCCGGTGCAGAACTGGCGGAAGTTCTCGGCCGTCTTGGGAACGACATCATTGAAAAGCTCGAAAGTGATGCGTCCCAGAGGCTCACCTGTGATCAAGAGCAACGTCAGCAACGTGGCGGTAGCAGACGAGGATATGCAGCCGTTGCCCGGCGGTGCCGGGAGAATTGAAGCGGCCGGAGTGCCAAGGTTGGGTGAGAGCCCGGGTGCCGGGCGAGGAGACCAGCGACATGGTCCCGTCAGCGACGCAATGCCGACCCCGTGGCGTCCAATACGTGGCACGCGTGAAGAGCAGAGCTTCGCGTCAGATCAGCTATCTCGTCGCGGGCCCACGTGCCGCCGAAAACTGCAAGTGGTCCGCCTCGGAGATAGAGACCAGCGCCTGAGACGTGTCTGCCCCCTGGTCTGCCTTTCCATGACAGCGACGAGAGAGGGTGTTCCGCCCTTTTCTCCCTTCCTTCAACTCCCCGCGCCGCCGAGACAATGAAGGCGAGCGGTTCCCGATGGGGAAAGTCCCGGACGTACCGCCAAGGGTGATATCAAAAAACACCCTATTGACGTGATGTGTTAGCTCTTGGTATTTGTCGTAGAGGGTGGCAGGTCGGGCAGTCTCAAGACCCCTTCTCCTCCCCGCCAGTAAATTTGGTGTGCGTGGACGCGTGGAGCCAAGCCACTCGCGATGACTGCAGTCCGTACTGCGTCCGGGGAAACTACTGAGCGCCCGAGTATAGAGAGTGAGAGATAAGGCGAGGCCGAGAGGGGCGGAGCTCCCTGCATGCAGCCAAGACTTGGAACATATCGAATTGTGCGGGGGAGAAACGGAAGGTGAAGGAGGGGAAGAACTACATGGGGATAGAGGATGAGAGGTCTACTTACAGCGGGTTGCCGGATTCCGGGAGCTTCGTAGGAGGCATGACTGGAAAGGGTACCAAAGGTACGGATATCGTGTGGGTGGATTATTTGGAATGGAAAAAAAACGGCACTGCTCGCCAACGTTGCTCTGCTGGGCAGGGTGTTTGGCCGGTGTTTCCGCGCACTCGGGGAAAGGGTGGCTGTGTTCGGAACGGACGGGGAAAAGTGTGATGGTCGCAGGCGGCTGTCTGCACTGGTGTTTGAGTTGGTGCAATGGAATGGCGGGTTGGTGATCTGTGGATCTGAAGAAGGGAACTTGGAGGGGAGTTGACAGTAATTGGAGCCGAGTTGTCGGAACGGGGCGAGAGGTCGATTTGTGGGTACCTAGGAACGTCCGGTCCCTGTTGCCGGATTGGGGGCGCACTGCGGGATCCAGCATCGTCCAACAACACTTTCCCATCAGGATTCTTCCTCGAACACACAAATGCCTCAGTTTAAGAAATCGAGGGTCCCGCCTCCCGGAAGACTCGTTTCCGCGTATCTGGTCCCGCGCCGGACTCTATGCGCTGTGACTGGGCAGCCACCAGGCCAAGGTCACAATGCTACTTTCAATGGCACTTGGAGACGACGATGCCCATTGGAAAGCTCGGTATCCCGTCCGCTCCCATGGATAAGGGAGCGAGGTTAGGCTCAATCTTCAGAACGCCAGTTCACAGCTGCACTCACTTTTCTGAAATTTGGAAACAAGCTTCTGGCTATTTTCTCGCTTGCACGAAACCAGGTATCACCATTTCCTCCCTGCTTGAATGTATTCTCCACCAGAGCAAGCGGTGATGGTATAGAACGCCAAATATTCTCTCGCGCCTGATGGTTATGGCCACACTCATTGTCATTACCCGCATACGGTGTGAATGTCGACTCACTCTCAACTTTGCTCGCATTTGTTGATCAAGTTGGACAGCCAGTTATTGAAATTAGTTGTTGCCCGTGCGACTAATTGCTGAAGACGCGCGAGTAAAGCGCAGAGCTCGTCTATCTGATCCGTACTTCCAATAGTAAAGGCCCATGGGCAACAATTCGGTCGCCTTTAGGCTCTGCTAGGTACAGTCTCCAATCATGCACAACAACAGAGATGACCGGCAAAGCCGGTGCTTGAATTGATCCACGCAGGCGGGCTATTCGACTCTACCATGCTGATATCCAGGATCCGAGACGGTACTCGCCCGTCTCCCTAAGCGCAATTTCGGACTCGGTTACGATTAGTATGGCGATTGGACGGGTACGTAGCCAGTTGCTGCGTGTGGGATCGGTGATCGAATCCACGGGCGAGCTTCTGTCTAGGGTATCCTCCAGTCGTGCCAGAAGACTCTCATCAGGGAGCAACGAGATACCGAAGTCGATCAGTTTCAAACAAGTGGCTTAGCTCGATAGATCGTGTAAATGAAATCTGGAGCGACGACCTCTATATTCACACCGGCGTGACTTTGGGCAGCCTCTCGGAGAATGGGGTAGTGTACCGTGAAGTTCCAAGAGGACTTTCCGCACGAATAGTCAACGTATGAATTGGCCTTTCTCATAACATTCACGATTTTCCCCCAATTTACAGGCTTTGTATCGTTGATGGTGGTTGGAAGCAGGCCTCGGGCATGTCTGGCATGACTGATAGAACCTGGTCCGTCATGGAAGACGGGGAAATGCCGATTTTTAATTTGTCGCTCGTATGAAGGGCCTCCCATAATGATTTGGCGTCTTCGGGGAGGTTGTTGGATGGAGTACTGCTATCGAAGAAATGCACCGGTTTGTCCAGTCTATCCAAGGGGAAGTTTTCGAGTGGTCTCGAGCTGACTGAAGAGAGAGACAACTGATCCTCCAGTGATTCTGCCTGGGAGACACTTTCCCAAGCTTTAAAGGGAGTTGATATCAATGATGAGCTTGGTGGTATTGGGTCTGGTGCAAGGACTATCCGTTATCGTTTGAAGTTGGGCTGACATGGCAGTTCATGATCTTCCGACGACCGTTTCCGCGAAGACTCCTCGGTCATCGTCTCGGAAATGACATCCGCAATCCAATGCTCGATGGCAAGGGAATCCACAGTCTTTGTCGAAAGCATTGGGTGAGACAATGTGATGTTTATGAAGATTCGAAGTTGACGAGCATAGTGCGAAAGGTGGAAGAAATGCGAGGACACGGCCAAGAAAAACGATGTAAAAACGTAACGTCACCGTCTGAATAAGTTTTTTTGGGGTATGATTTTGGTAAACCACATGCAGCAGTGGCTGGAGGACATCAGGGTGTCGATGAATGCCTTCGCCCTTCCACAACATTTTATGTGAACTTGCCCTGCAAAGCTAATCTGTCTGCCAATTCTCACAACACCCAAGCCGTGGTGACCTGGAGGGGTTGAACACCGGACATCAATGGCTTAGCACCGGTTGCTAAAGAACTGTCATATGTTGAACAGCCGTACTGTAACTGCCGTTTCTACCGTCGCTGTCGTACATGAGTCTCTGTCTTCGTATGTCTCTAGGTTGGTCTGCAGAGCATTGTATAGTCTGTCTTAAGTAAGAGACCAGCAACAACTTCTTTGAGCAATGGGTTATTTGGACCGGTCACGACCAGGCGCTTAGGCCGCAGGCCCGGGACGACGATAAGCGGCGACAGTCAGCCCCGGCCCCCGGAACGGGCCACATTTCGGAAGGGTCGTCTTCCGTCCGGCCTTGCTATGTATGTGACACGGCCGCACCTCGTTCCGGGGATACCTGGGAGGGTTCGCCGAGAATCGCTCCCCACAGCAATGTTAGTAAGAACCATTACCTGCCTATAGTTAAAGCAAAAACTGACAGGTGGGGGGATAGCAATTGGCCAAGACCGCGCGCGGCATTACAACCCCCAAAAAGCCAATTTGACTTGACTCGAGCCACGCGAGGGAGCACACGAGGAAAAACGAAAAAAGGGGGTCCGAAGGATAAGGGAGGGACATAAGCTTCTTCACCTGAAGAAAGCCTAGGGTCGCAGTTGAAACAATAGATCAGCCACGACGTTAGCTCACGCATGCTCTCAAATTGTCGCAGTAATACACCGATCGATCCAAAGCCAAAAAAACAAGCAACGTGTCAAAGAAAATACACAAAGGCCTCGCCGCGAAGCCGCCGGCCGCCGGGGAAGTCGCCGGCCGCCGGGCCAAGCGGGCTGGCTGAGAAGATGGCTAGTCCTTCGGCCGATATCTCCCAAGGATACCCATTCCATTGTTGTCATTGTGAGCAAACGACACGGCGTAGCCGTTGCGCCGGCGCCGCAACTCGAGGCCGGGGCTATCAAACCCTTCCCGCTCCCCTCCAACGTTATCGACAGGGGTCGAATGGAACGCTCCCTCGGGGGAAAGAAATGCGGCTGTACATACCAATAGCAGTAGAACGGCGTTTTTCTCTCCCTTTTCTTTGGCGTGCCGCTTGCTCCACGAGCCCTCAGCAGCGTGTTTTCACCACTCAAATTCGCCCGCACTTCTCTCCAGACTGCTTGCTTGGTTGGGGTCGAACCCCGCGGCGGGCTGGCTGGGCTGCAGACCTAGTGGGGAAGGGAGGGGATTTTCGAAGCGCAAAAGCGTGGCATTCATGGCGCCTAGCATTCGAGACGCGTAACGGACTTCGGGTTGATTCGCTCGCCTCTCTTGGCCGTGGCTGGGGACGGGGCCAAGATGCCTCTTCCCCAAAGCCTCCACCTCCGTACCAACCATCGTCTCCATCGCCGCACACACGGCGACGAGGTTTTTTTGCGCGGGGCATCTTAGAACCTGGATTCTGGAAGGGCCGGAAGGATCGGCGAACATTCGCTCGCCTGCCCGATGCGAGAAGCGACGGATACAACAACAAGGGGAGCCCGATAGTATGACAGTTCGCTCCCATCATGCCGCCGTTATCGCAGAGCACCAGCTGCCTGAGACAGGGAGCTTCATCGCAACCTAAGTCCAGCCCGTTCCCCGGTTGCCCGGATGGTGCGGCGTTGTGAAAGATCGACGACCACCAGCATGCCAAAGAAGGACATCGATTGAGGGGGTCGGGTACGGAGTTGCGGAGTACGCTCTGCGCAGGAGAGCCATCTCGGGTTCCATATAATGATCTCATCCGCTCCGCCCGCCGTCCAATTGGCGTCTCGCGAGTTGAATCCTTCCCAACCCCTGCCCGCGTGTGCTTGGTAGTGGTGGCACAACACGATCAACATCGCGTTGCGTGAAGTTAGCAATGCCGCGGCAGCAAGGTACAACAATCGCAAACCATTGGATATCGGCCTTCGGCAGTCATGACAGCCAAGATTCGAGATTGTGTGATTTTGGGGGATGATTCACGTTTCGGGATCGGACGCTGACGAGATTGGGGTTGCGACAATGGCTCGAAAGCGCACGTGACGCCATTGTGTTCCTTCGATAAAGACAGTACATTCCAAGCCGTTCGTGAACCCATGGGCTGACATCACAAATCCGGGTTTTGGATTCGTCTGGAACCACTTCTTTCGTCAGGGACGTACATACTGGTGGCCGGACTGCTCTTTATCCATCATGTCTTTCGTCCCTCTGTTGCATGGGGACGCGGCTGAAGGAATGTTGCGACGATCGAGCACGATGTCCCCGGGATTCCCGTTGCAATGCCTAGCGGTGGTGTGTAGTTGGCAGCTGATCGCTGAGAATCGGCGGACGAGAGCATCGAATGGTCTGTTTGAAGCCTCGCCATCTCTCAGGGTCCACCAGAAGCCAAAATATGCTTCGGTGCGGTGAGTGCGATGATGGCATGATCCCAGTTGTTCCACAGGGTCAGCCTTAGTAATCGACCAACCATCGTCACTAATTGCCTTTTCGCACCCGCTAGTACTGCTCCATTGGAAATGCTGTGCAATGTCTGCCGGCGCACAAGTATAGGTAGATGGCGTCTGACACTTGGATCTCGCGTCGGTGTAACTTTAAGTTGAGAGGCAAGCGAAGCCGGTGCGGTGATGATGATTAACATGGAGGCGTAGAGCTAGACCATGATACCTACCTAATGGACTCCGGGGATAACAGGGGGCGAGACAACAATAACGACGGCCATCTAACGGGGCGCCAGGCAGCGGGCCGGTCTTGTCGCCGTCATCGCCAGCGGGGATAGGTGGTGGTGTGCCCGGAGTTCACGGCACTCACCTCGGTAGGCGTCATAAGTGGACAGTCTGGACGCAGCCGACCTGGGCGTCGCCGCGTCGGCCGTCGTATCCCCAGACGCACCGTAGAAATACTAAATTCTCGTACTGTCGAGCTGTTAACCACGGATCGGTCGGGTCTCTTTCGCGCCTACTAACGAACGATGCTTGAGCCTTGGTCCCTACCATTTCTCATAGCGTATGGTAGCAGCTCACGCAGCTCTAGAATCCTGTGATTCGCAGACAGCGACCAAATTCGCCGCCAGAACTTGCTGGTTGAAAAAATGCCCAGATATCAAACGCAGTTACAGTAAGGGTTGTTTCCGGTTTGTCGGTGCGCTATTAGCTGGGTGCCCCCAGAAACCGCTGTGGCTCCGAGGAAGCCAAGCTTTACTAAGAAGGTGTCTGGGCGTCTCCCAGGGGGGTTGGGGAAGGCTTAAGCCTACGGAGCGGTGTCGACGAGACCTGTTCCTATTAACCAGCCAGCCCAGCGAGGGTACGGGGAGTCGCGGTTTGGCATCCGATAAGACTTTCGAGACATGCAGGTGCAGTTTTGCCAACGCAGCGCTATTGCTCTTTTCTGTGCCTGACATGCTGTCCTCTTGTACACCAGCTGCTAAAACGGCTTGAGTGGTACCTGGCACTCGGATGACTTGAGTGGCACTGACAAGTTGACCGCTCGAGCACACGGCTGCGAAGACGATGCCATTGTGCCTTTTTTGGAATGCCGACGGTAGGGCCTGAGGAAACTGAGCCGAGTGGTCAAAGAAGGATAGCATTGACGGTGCCTGATTCAAGCCCGTACGCGACACACCGCTGGACGAAGACATTGTGGCAAAAAGCGTCGTCTTTGTCTGCCATGCTGAAACATCAGAAGAGATGAGGTGAAATCGATTGCACGTCGGCCTTAGCGTTCCGGTCGTAATCATCTGAACCTTGGAGTGGCTGCAGCGGCACCCGGCAGGCGCCTTGTTCGTCATGGCCTGAACTTCAACCTATTAATTGCTCTTCTCACCTTCGAGCTGACTAAATGGTGCTTGGTGTGTGTTGTGTGTGTGAGAGCGAGCGTTTGAGCCACGGCGCGGAGCTGCTTGTCTTGTCTAAATGCCTCCGACGATGACACACGCTCTTCTGAAGTTCTTATTCCCGCAAGGCTTCTAAGATGTTTCTTCTTTTAGTCTCTGGGTGGAGTATACGTACGTGCGCGCTGTGCTTTATTTCGCGTTCATGCGGGAAGACGAGCCGTCGTACTGGGCTCAGAATGTTGTGCTGAACTGGCCGGGCCGGGGGAGCCTAGTGTCGAGTGGCCGATTCGATGCCGACGAAGCAATGGCGGCCTGTTAGGCACAGCAACCTGGCGGTTCGGCTCCCGAGGGTTCTTGGTCCGATGGCTCAACTGCCCTTCGCCTGACTCGACGACAGTGGTTTTTACGGGGGTCTCCTCTCTGACTCAAAATGACCTAGACACACAAGGTCAAACATTTGCTTCTTGCAATGAAGACCAAGGCAGGGCGTCAACATTGACTGCGACAGCTGGAAAAAGCAAACATCGGTGGTCCGGCGTGGTGTAGTGTAGGTTGCATCGGAGGCTTGGACAAGCGCAAGTTCAGGTCTGTTTGTTGGTAGTATCCTGCCGAGCCTAATGTAAGAGCATGAGAGCGTAACAGGAGGCCCCGACGCGTGGTAAAGCTGGACTCGGGTAAGCAATTGACTAGAGACGAAACGAGCGAACCGACGACTTCATCGCAAACCCTGGTCAAGCCCCCTTGGCTGCTACTGCTTCTTCGCTTCTTCCCTCGGTGCTGCATGGTATGGTGTCGCGGCCTCTGCCACCCGCCGCCGCAACCCCACCTTCTCCCTGATTTCTTTGGGGGATCACCAACGCATCGGACTGGGGCGCCCGGGGCGGATATTCATGACGATGGGAGTCGTTGGTCGGTGGATTGATTGGCTAGACCAACTCGGGCGATGATCTTGTTTCTGTGGCTCAAAGGACAAACAACAAAGCCCTTTGTTGTTATCGTATCGCCCAAACAGGTAGGTAGGCATCGCTACCGAAATCTGGGAATTCAAGATTCGACACTTCGTTGCGACCGTGTGCAGCAAACCTGAAAGCTTGCAATGATCGAATACGGCGGTAAAAGAGGGAGGCCGCGAGAGATGGCACGGATACCTTATCCGCCCTGATATCGGCAGGGAAAGAGCAAGCAGGTTGTGCGGGCGATGGTCTTGTTGGGATCCGGCCCAGGCACCCTAAGCGAGCGAGGTACAGCGTACCTGCTTGTCGGAGGCCCGAGGCGACGTCTTTGCCGTATCTCCTACCTCGAACGACGGCTCGTGCCTAAATCCCCGTATCGAATTGGCATCACGTTGCTCCCCTTGATTTGAGGCAAGATTTCGTCCGGGATAGGGTCGACTACTGACAGACCTTGTGCAGTAGGAAGGCGATAGTATCAGCCTCCGAAGCAAATGAATAACGCACAAAGAGCGAAACGAAGGATGCAGGAGCTAAACAATGTCTATGATCAACAGCGATAGCCAAGCAATTCGGTATGGGGAAAGAAGCAGAGAGACATGGGGTTCTTGATGCTATCCCATTTAGCAGGCCAGACCAGACCAGACTGGACCGGACAAGACTAGAGCAGCCTCTCGACAAAAGAACAGCCGCATGCCGACTCTAAGTCACCATTTTAGCTAGGCTTATGTCATGGAGTGTACTTGGTAGGGCCTTGAAGGAGCTGCGAGCCACTGCTCTCGGTGTTGTTGGGCTTGTTGTTGCTGCTTGGTAGGTACATATCCGTATATGCCTTCCCAACCATGTAGGTAGGTAGGCAGGCAGGCTTGTTCCCCCGCCTCTTTCTTTCGTTCCCCAGCCAAAGCCTCCCCACGGCCCGAGGGCCTGTTAGTGTAAAGCAACCCACCCGCAAAAGTGAACACTTTAGCAAAGCCCAAGCTTATCCAAATACAGCATGGCGGCCAGCCCGGGTCTGTGTCCCACCACTCACATCATGTCTGTTGGTCCACTAGTATACCAAAAGTAGACTAGTGCCGATACCCTGGAGACAGGAAACGAGCTGACTGACGGGACGGGGCCTTGAGCTGGGGACTTTGAAAGTCCAAGCCCAGACTCACGAGAGCACATTTCACTGATGCAACGGTAGGTATGATATAGTTGGGGTAGAATCAGCAGCTGGAAAGAATTGACAGGGAATACTTCATGATATTTGGACTATTGAATGGGAAGTAGTAGAAGGCACATCGTCCGGTGTTCATGGATACCTACTACCTCCCTACTAGCAGTGAATCGCCCGTGTCTTCAGCTACAGCAGCAGGCCTTCAGCTCACTGCACTCTGCAGCGCTCTGTCCGAGGAATCGCACGCTCCCGCAGTGGCACAGTGCAGCCAACACGACCACTGCACCACTGCATCCAGGCCAGGGACCCACTTATCCACTCTCCACCTCCTTGCATGCAGTACCCAGTCCCAGCCCGGCCCTGTGAGGTGGGAGAGTGAGAGACCACCACTGCAGGCTTGCTGTTTCCAGCCTAGAAGGGTGTGTGAGAGAGTGTGGGTGTCAGAGTGTCAGGGTGTCAGGGTGTGTCTGGGTCCTTCCTCCTCGCTCCTCCTCCTCCTCCTCGTAGTCTTGTCCTCACTCCTCCCTTTTTACCCGCCCGCCCGCCGCCTCGAAATCCCACATTTCTATGTCGCCCCGACCCCCGACCGGGCTGTGTCGCTGTTATCCGGTTCCCCCAGCCCAGTCCCCCGTCAGAGAGTGAGAGAGCGAGAGGAGAGCGAGCGAGCCTGAGAGTGCTAGCGTTCTGCAGTCCTGTTCCATACTTATCCCACTCCACCTGCACTTTCCCTCACTCCGCACCTTCCTGCCTGCCTTTGCCAACTCTCAACCACCTCCCATCCGACTTTGAGTCGCGATTTTCCTCTCGTTTCAACTCCATCTACTCACTCCCAACAAGCTGTGTACCACGCAGCTTGAGTAGACTGGAGCCTCGATCCCCCCCCCATTGTCTCCCTTTATCACTGGGGGCTGCTATTTATTCTTATTCAGCGACTGTGTCGACTGCAGGCCGCATGCGATCGGGGCTTCTGGGCCAACTTTTCCGTCGAGAGAGGCTGCTTTCGGCTGCTGGGCTTCATGTCTAGGCTCTCCTGCCTCCCTGCGACACCCTCAAATCCATTCATGACCTCGCCTCCCTGCCGACTGTGAATCTCCTCTCGACATCACCCACCTGTTGGTGTGTGCAATTTCCTTGACGATTCGGCTTGTCATTCCATCGATTCAAAATGGCCGTCATCAACCAGGTCCTCGTGGAGGTCTCCCGCTTTGTCGTGCGGCAGGCCCAGGAACCCTCCGCAGTGCCTTCGAGCTCTCTCGCGCCTTCCACCACTGCGTTTTCCTCGGACCCCGTCGACACTGCTACCTCGACCTTTCCTAGCGACCCCCAGACGACTTCTGCTGGAGGAGGTGGTGGCGGTGGTGGTGGGGGAGGAGGCGGTGGCGGTAACAATACGAGCTCACCCTTGCTCTTCTTCGTCGCCCTTGGTTTTGGAGTCGTCTTTACCAACCTTTGGTGAGCCCTTTTGCCATACGTCCCCACCCTCGCCTTATCAATCACCTAATGCTTGCTTCAGGATTATCGTTGGTGTCAAGTACTGCTTCCGCTACAATGCCCGAAACCGTGCCATGCGTCTGAACGAGGATGGCGAGCCCATCAACCTCGAGAATATGCCTCGCCCGCACCGCCGCCGCCGCGAGAAGAAGCTGATGACGATGGATGAGGTGAACGACAAGTTTCCCATGATGAAGTACAAGACTTGGGTCTCGGAGCGCGCGCGGGAGGGCCTTCCTACCGCCGGAGGTGTTTCTGCCCCTCCAAGTCGCGCGAACAGTGTCAGATCTGTGGAAGGTATCGTGCCTGAGCTGCCGTCGAAGGAACGGGACTCTACCGACGACCGGCCCGCTACTAGCACGGGCAACAAGGCCGTCACCTCTGAGAAGCCCACCGAAGAGGCGGCCAAGAAGGAGGGCGACAACTCGACTACGAAACAGAATGCCAACGCAGACAACGGCGTCCAATCTCCAACATCTGCTACACCACTTCAGCGCGTGAACAGTGAGGACGACGACGATGATGACGAGCACATTAATGCCGCCCTCCCGCCCGAGCTTATGGCCACCAGCGGAGACACCTGCGCTATCTGTATCGACACCCTGGAGGACGACGACGACATTCGCGGACTGACTTGCGGTCACGCGTTCCATGCCGTCTGCGTCGATCCTTGGCTCACTAGCCGTAGGGCCTGCTGTCCCCTGTGCAAGGCCGACTACTACACTCCCAAGCCTCGCCCGCCCCCTGGTGAAGGGGACGCTAACGCCGATATGGCACGAACTGCCTCTCGCACGAATATGCCTAACGCTCCCCCGGCTGCTTGGTACAGTCTCAGCGGTTCGCGTCTGGGCTTCGGAGGACGCAGAGGCAATCGCCAGAACAACGAACGGGCTAACCGCCGTCAACGCACCCGTCAGCAGACTGCCCCTACTGCCCCGGCGGCGACCCCGAACACGCCCCAGTCACCCCCGGTTGCCGAAAACCAAGAATCCCGCGGCCTGCTGGCGAACTTGAGGATGCCTGCTTTCCGCAACCCTCTTAGACGTGGCGACCAAACGCAAACCGACTCTCCTACGGCGACTGGTGCGAACGTCACGCCGTCCCAGCTCGAGGCTGGTACGCAAACCGCGCCGGCTGTCGCTACCGCAGCGGAGGCACGGTGATCGGTTCTTCAGACAGTATCGCCTACAGGTGATCGAGATCTTTTTTCTGCTGCTACACGTGTACATCATATCCCAGAGACCCAATTGCAGATCTCGGCATAGCCCTGCGATGTTGACTGCATTTTACATGCTCTCGACGTCGCTTTTCATACCAACCTTTACATATAACGTATCTGGAGGAGAACTGGGCTCCACGGAGTAAAAGGGGCCGGAGGAAGGTTGGCCGCTGCGACGCGGCAGAGTGAGGAGTTGCATTACAGTCAAGGCGGTCTGGCTTGGTTTGGTTTCTCTGGAATTCGAAGGGGAGCGGCGGAGTTGCGGCGACAGAGGCATCTGTCGACATGGGATAATGACAATTACAACGTTCGTAAAATCTACAATTTCCAATTGCACATACGTGTGAAGCATTTTGCAACATCGCGAGTCAGAGCAGTTGTAGCCGCTGTCGTGCGCACCTCGTAGGTGTTCACATTTATTGGCACACGTATATCACAAGTACGACCCTTTTTGAAACCGGCCGCCAAAGTCCTTGGCGCGGTTGAGCAGCTCTCGCCGCTGAGCCGTTCCAATCTTGCCTCCAAGCGCCATGTCCTTCTCCCTGTCGAACGCTCTCTTGCTGGGGTCATCCTCCTCCTCTTCATCATTTCCAACCTTTGCGCCGCTTCTCTTACCCTGCTGATGCTCGTCATACATGCTGCGACCGCGAGACGTAGCAATGTTCTCGCTGATGCGCCTGTCGCGCTCCTCGTCCTCCTTCGTGCGGCGTGGTTGCTGTTGCTCCGCTCCGGCATTCTGATCTCCGCGGCCGAGCACGGCATCCTCAAGACGCTTGCGCTTCTGCTCGGGCGTCTCGGTCCAAATGCTGCTGATGCCGCCACCGCTGCCGCCCGCGGCAGACGAGGATTTGCCGCTCGCGAACTTGCGGTTCTTGAGCTTGGTCGGGTCGCGCTCGTTATAACCTGATTGTGTTGGTGGAGCGAGCATCCAGTCGTCGCGCTGGGGTGCTGCCGGCCCGGATGCTGCCGCCGCTGCTGCTACGACCGCGGCTGCTTGTGCTCGCTGTGCTGATGTCGTCGAGGAGGGGAGCGCCGGACCGTAGTCGTCATCGGAGTCGGACGATGAGCCGTCGTCTGCTGCAGCATTATGACCAGACGGAGGAAGGGCGGGGCCTATGGGCTGTTTCGGAGGGAGTGTAGGCGCTATTGAGGGTTTCGAAACTGGTGCGTTTGGTTGAGATGTGACTCGGGGAGCAGAAGGGCCGTAGCCATCGTCGGAATCGGAGTCGTCAAGGGCAATCTCATTGGTGTTCGTCGGGTTCGAAGGTGGCATTGCTGGACCGATGGAGGGCTTTGCCGCCGGCGAAGGTCCCTGAGTTGCCGCTTTGGGGCCCGTAGGTCCGTACCCGTCGTCCTCCGAGTTGTCTTCCAGGTCAATTTCCTCGCTGTTGCGGGATTGTTTCGTTGGAGGCACGTCTGCGTCTTCTTCCTCTGGGGTACGCTTTCTCTTTGTGAGATGCGGCGGGAGCTGGGGGCCGATTGAAGACATTTCGATGGCTGCTATGTCCAGGAGCGGTGGTTTGGGAGCGTGCGACGGGATGTCGTGGGGCGCTTCAAGTGTTGCCCGTCGGTGTCGTTCGTGGGAGACGCGTGTGGGGACTTGTCGCAACTAAGAAACGCGAAGCTGTGATGTCAGCCGTGCAGGTCCAGTGGGCTCTTGGGTGACGATGCGGTAGGTACTACCTAGGTCCGCCCTGGCGTAGGTACCTAAGTAGGTAAGTTGCAACCCCCCGGAGAAACTGCGGGCCGTCCTTGAGCTTCGGGTGGCTGGAACCTGGAACCTGGAACTGCGAGGCGGGTGGGCTGAGCGTAGAGCTGCGTAATGCGCTCTTGCAGAACACATCCAAATGAACCATTGGGACTGCGATTTATCTTCGTCCGATAGAAGCTTCAGAAGCAGATTTGCATTGCAAAAGGGTTTCCCATCTCGGTCCGCAGCTTCAATCATCTGTCGACTGCTTCCCCAATTGAGCCAGACCCTCCTGCGGTTCCTCCCTTCCGAGAGCAGCTTTCGGCAAGGTCCCGCATCCGAAACGAACTGTCAGGCCCGACCGGGAGCCATGTGCTTGATGAACCGCCGTTGATGACCCCACCACCGACGGAGAGAGATGATGGAACTGGAGAAACAATGGCAGATCCAGACGACCGGCCCGCCGCGGATGTGCAAGCTTCCAGCGACGAGGAGACGGTGATACCCGAGAGGGAAGAGGACGGCATCGTCGGTCTTCTAGACGGCGTCGCTCTAGACGACGACGAGAGACAGATCTCCGATGCATCGCCAGCTATCGAGAATGGCGCTGTATCGAACCGCTATCGCCAAATACTGCGAGAACAAGCCGACGATGCGTCCGAGGAGGGATCCGTAGACGCCGCGCCCAGGCGTGTTGGAAGCCCCATCGACTCGTTGTTGTCTGTACCTGACGATTCGCCCTCGGTCCAGGCAAGTGAAGCTCCCAACCTGACGATGCGTCAGCTAACCGTAGACCGAAGGGTTCCGTCATCTCCTCTCCTAGTAGCAGCATCCTCCCATCCGTGGCCTCGCGACCCGGCCTGAGCAGTCCAACCCCCTCGTTCCGACCATTTGATCGCCGCTTCCAGTCTCGCATCTCCTCCTCTAGCTTCATCCACAGCCCGCGATCTTCCTCTCCCGCCTTCCTCTCCGGCCACAGTCGTTCCGCGTCCCTCAGTTCGGGACTCCTTGATCGCGAAGACACCGATACCCCCTCTCCGCCGTGGGAAGTCGTGCGATGGACGAGGTTGAAGAAGCTTAACGGCCAGGCCTTCTCAGAGGCGGGCAAGCGCAACTTCGGCGCCCCTACCTGCGTTGCCGTCTCCGCTTCGATTGTGCTGGGGACAAGCAAGGGCATAATATTAATGTTTGATTACAACCAGGTTCTCAAGACCATCATTGGCCCAGGCACCAAAGCTGTCGAGTCTGGGGCCATCACCGCCATCGCCATCTCGGCAGACCACACCACTATTGCTGGTGGCCACGCCAACGGGAATATCTTCACTTGGGAAGCGAACCGAGCTTCCCGGCCTTTCTTATCTATTTCTCATCTGGACCAGTCGCAGCTCCAAAACCGTACCGTTGACGGGCACTTACCTGGCGTTGCAGTAACTCATCTTGGATTCCTTGGTACAAGACACACTGCGCTCGTGTCAGCGGATGATCGTGGTATGGCCTTTTCGCACCTGGCTACTAGAGGCACAGGCTCTTTGGGTCGAACGGTCAAGACTACGAGGATTCTCGGCCGGTACCCGAACGCTGCGCCTCCTGCTGGGAAGTCGCTCAAGCCTAGCACGGTCTTGGCTTTCGGTCCTTTGCCGCTGGGTAATACGGAGCGCGCAACAGACACCATGGGTCTTACGGCCATGTTGACTCCGTACCTGCTCGTCATTGTGTCCACGACGCCGGTTGCGCAGACGCAGCACAAATCCGCCAGGCCGAAGGACGTTGCACACCACGGCGCGATGACCGGCTGTCTGGCATGGTTTCCTGCAGTGAAGCTCAAGGTTCCGGATTCTGTTACAGGCAGCGACATCTCCAGAGCCAAACTAGTGTACTGCTGGTCCAACGTCTTGACAGTCCTTGACGTGGACGAGATACCGGCAGAAAACAAGGATAAGCCGCCGACTCTCAAGTTCAAGGCGAGGAGCAGATGGAAATGCGTGGAGGCCATTGTGGCTGTTCAGTGGCTCAGTCGCTCCGTGCTGACGGTCCTGACTATCACGCAGCGCTTGATCGTGCTCGAGGACAGGAGCATGCGCATGACCGAGGGCTTCGACCTCATGAACAAGTTCATTTACCATTCCGATCTCTTCTCGAAACAGCTACATACCTTGGTAGAACAGCTCGACGAAGAGGACACGTCCATGCACGGCGTGGTTGCCGACGCTTTCTACATGAGCTTCAAAACCTACAAAGGCAAGATATTCCTACTCGGCTTCAACGACGTCTCGATCGGCTCCCTATCCAATTGGGCCGATCGTATCATTGCACTCATGGAAAACGGCGATTATGTAGGCGCTATTCAGCTCGGGACGTCATACTATACCGGCGATGCTGATAAGCTGACCATTGGCTTGCCTGAGGACACGAGGCTGCGCCATTCCATGGTTCGCGACAAACTCATGGAGATCATGCGGGCGTCACTCAAATACGCCTTCACGCAGCGCCAGAAAGACAAATCGGCTGCCGACGATAGCCATCTTCGGGAGCTGGCTGAGACCTGTTTCACCGCATGCCACAGCGTCGGTGATCTTGATTTCCTTTTTGAGGAGATGTACGAGTGGTACGAGGACGCCGGCGTCGAGGGCATCTTCCTCGAAACTATGGAGCCCTACATCCTCGAGAAAAGCATCACGGTCGTGCCACCTGCCATTGTCAAGACGACAGTCACCCACTACGTTGCTAAAGGGTGGGAAAGTCGTCTCGAGGAGATAATCGTTCACATGGATACTATGACTTTGGATCTGGACCAGATCACGCTGCTGTGTAAACAGCACAGCCTTTACGACGCACTCATTTACGTCTGGAACCAGGCACTGAACGACTACATCACGCCGCTGATCAACCTGCTAACTTTATTGGTGCCTCTCATGAGCAACGGCGACTACATGTCTTCCGGGAATATGGAAGACGAGATTTACGGTGTCAACGCCCTCAAGATGTTTCCGTACCTCTCGTACACTTTGACTGGCAGAGTATACCCGACGGGCGAGGCCATGGATGATGCAGTTGCTTCGAAGGCAAAGGCTGAGATTTATTGGTTTTTATTTTCAGGGAACAGCGTCACTTGGCCTAAGGGCAGTAACCAGCAGTTCCTCACGCGGCCGGATCAGCATACAGAGCCGTCCTTCCCGTATCTCAGGTTGATCCTGAAATTCGACGCTCCCAGCTTTCTCAGCGCTGTGAACGAGGCCTTTGAGGATTCGTTCCTCAATGACTCGCCCGAGAAGCAGGTCAACGGCGGCATCAGAGGCGACGTACCCGAAGAGCAAATCTTTGGACTCACGGTCGACCGCCAATACATTGTCTCCATCCTCCTGGAGATCATGAACCCAGCTGACTTTGCGGCTGAAGATACCATCTATCTCGATATGTTCATCGCTCGTAACCTGCCAAAGTTTCCTCAATACTTGCTCTTCCCCGGCTCGACACTCACGAAGGTCTTGACGGGTCTCTGCAACTATCCAGGGGCTGACCTCGCCGAAGACGCGCAACTCAGCGCCGAGTACCTGCTCTCGATCTACCAACCGCCGGACGCCGATACTCTGATCCCCATGTTCAAGAAGGCGGGCTTCTATCGGATATTGAAGAGGCAATACAAGGTTGACAAACAGTATGGCAAGCTTGTCCAGACTTACTTCGAAGACCCCGCTGACCGGGACGCCGTCTTTGAATGCATCGGGGACTGTCTTCGGCCACACAGTGGTCTCAACCGCCGACAGGTGCAAGAAGTCCTTGAAGCGATCAAGAACAATGCCAGGGAACTCCTCGGAACCAACCCGTCCGAAGCAGCGAGAGTATTGGCAGCGCAGCCCGTGGATATTCATCAACATGTGTTGGATTCCACGCAGGACGCCCCGGAGCTGCAATACTTTTACTTGCGGACGTTGCTCGAAGCCGAAAAGCGAGGTGGCGATGGCCAGACGAATCCAGACCGGGTTCTTATCGAGCGCTACGTGCAGCTTATGTGCAGATACGATCCGTCGCATGTTTCAGACTACATTGGCCTGATTCAGTCCGCGAACCTCAGGCTCGACGTCCTTCTCCCGGCGATGGAAAAAACGGGTGTGATCGACGCAGCTGTCGTGCTCATGGCACGGGAGGGTCAAGTGAAGGAGGCTATGGAAAGACTTGTGAAGCACCTCGGCACTCTCGAGTCGGCGCTACAAGGCATCTTGAAAGGCGCTCAAGCGAGGAACTCGACTGACATACAGTCTGGGGCCGAGGAGACTTTACGGGCATTGCAAAAATACGTCCACGTTGGCATATGGCTTTGCCAAGGCCAGACTAAGTCGTCAAAGAAAGCAAACGGCGTTCAACAGCGAAAGTCGAAATCGACCACGGAGACATTGTTACCCGATGAGGAGCTGTGGCTCAGCCTCATCGATGCAGCAGTTCAAACCACACGAAAAATCTCATCTATTATCGAGCCATCCGGCAGTCTCCAGAATGGCACTTCGTCTGACGATGGAAAGACTGATGTACTGGATTCTCTGGACGGAGAGAAACTTTTGACGCTACTGCGATCTCTGGTCCAGCACACCTTCACGGCTCTGCTCACCACCACTTCCAGCCCCGCTGGAAACCAGGCGGGCGGCAGACTATTGACAAATGCCGGGAACAATCTGTCGTTCCTCCGGATTCTGCGAGCTTTTCTGACCCGAGCGGCGGCGACATCCCCCAACCTTGCAGACCTCCGTTCTGTCCTCGCCTCGATCTTCTCGGCGTACGCATATGAAGAATCAATCCTGCGTCTTTCAAACCGTCTACTTGAACGAAGCCTATTCGTCAACGTTAAGCAGGCCGTCGATTTGCGGCAGCGGGGTTGGCGTCCAAGGGGCTCAACGTGTGAAGCCTGTGGTCGCCGTATCTGGGGTCCTGGCGTGTCCGGTAATGTCTTCGAAGCCTGGGAAGAGAAACAAGCGCGCGACGAGCAGCTCAAGGCTGAGAAGAAGGCCCGGATCCTGTCATCCCAAGAACGTGGAAAGGGCAAGGCAGCCGGGGACGCAAGCGAGGCGTCCCAGGTTGTCTTTGACTCCAAGGGTAAGGGCAAAGCATCGGCCGGCGCCCCAGTGCCCACGGACGAAGAAGCTAGATCAGGAACGGAGGAAAGCGCAGACGGTCAGAACGACGCCGTCGGAGAGCCCAAAGAGCAACCGCTAGGGCCAATAGTCGTGCTGGCCTGTAGACATATCTATCATCAGAGTTGCCTGGATGCCTACCAATCTAGGCCGGATGTTGAAGGGGAGACTCGCAGGCTTGAGACCCATGCGAGGGAGTACAGGTGTCCGATTGACGGGTAGACGAGTTATATCTTCTGTGTACTATGTACAAATTTTTACGAATTCACGAAATGAAACCTGATCCGAGTTCCAACGCCTGGTTTAAGCCAAACAGTTAGAGTATGACGTTGGTTTAGGGACGCAGGTTCTGCCAGCCGCCCAGTCTGTGGCTGTGCGCTAGCAGTGCAGTGTATCACCGCGCAGGCTTCGGGCGTTACATTGTTCATCGGGATCATGCTGTAAGGCGCCGATCAGCTGCCACCTACGTACCTTAGAGGAACTTCAACGACTCATCTGGGCTTTACGCTGGCCATCGGTGGCTGTCGGGAGATCGTCGGCGGAGCCCGCGGGGACGGGCATTATGATGCGGGCGGGGCCGGCGAGTGGTTTCCAAACGATCGGGAGCTTAAGCCATCCTGCGCCCCTGGCTACCGTGGTATTCCATTGTTGTTCGATAGTTCATCTCCCTTTTCTTCAATAATCCGAAAGAGGAAAACATGACGAGACCATCGATGCGATGTCTAAATGGTGTAAACTAGCGTGGGTTCCACGACTCCCATGGTTACAACTAGCGGACAAGCCATTGTACACTCGATTCGACTTGGCACCTCGGCCTCCACCTCGGGCCGTAGCTTAGGCAGTGTAGCACTGTAGTCTGCCCACTGAAAAGGATCTTCGAACGACGGCGACGAGAGCCTCTGCGGTGGACCACGTGGGCTTGGAATCTTGGCTCGTAATAAGAGTCGCATCCAAAACGGGACAACCAAGAGCTTCTCCCTAAATTCGGTCACCGGAAACGGTTCTTGGGCTGAGGGACCGGTGGGCCTTTATCGTCAGGGCCCCCTGACGTTGTGGGTTCGTCTCGTCGCGACTTCTTGCTCGATCTTTGTCAAAGTGGTAACTTGCAAGAAAAGGGGAGGTGCAGAAGTGCCGGTGCCACCGAACAGCCGCATCGCGTGCGGTCCCGTATCCTTGGAAACTCGCCAGCTGGTTCCTGGCGGGGTGCAGTATGCAGCTTCCGGGGGGGGCAGCATTCTCAGGCGGTTGTCACGACGGTGAACGGAGCATAGGGTCCTGTTCTCCACGCATACATGGGTCCAGCTCGTTGCCAGTTGGTGGTATCAACGGACAACGACCGACGTGCCTTCGGAGGCCGCTTCGCAAAGCCACTTGCCAACTGACAACGGCATAAGCTTTTTGATCTGTTGCGGATGTAACGTTCTGCCAAGGGCTCGTCGGCAGCGTCGGCAGACAGACCGAGGCCGAGGCGGGCTTGACAGGAGAACTCATGGAAGTTACATAGTAGCGTATGTCGTCCTAATAAACAATATGTTGTAATGCTACCTCGAACGAGTCAAGGATGGAGACATACGTACGCTCGGCAAAGTGTGTGCAGGACTACTCCGACGACTATTTCTAATGCGTGGCAGAGACTCCTTGAGATTTCCCACCCATCGTCTAGTATCCGTATCCCATTGTGCAACGCGGGAATCGGTCACTCTAATTCAACACCATCATTCGGTCTCTCCCGCAATCATGTATTTCGTTCAAGAATTGGATGTTGCGGAAGATGCAAAAGGGGCGACAGAAAGACAGGCCTTCTTTAACCTCACCCGGTCCGAACCGGGGTCATGGATGAAGGGCCGGATATGACGAGTGGATCGAAGGACCGCGGACGAGACGCCTGGTAGGGCCGCCACGGCCGAAGAGAGCCACCTCACGGCCGGCCACAACGCGAGGCAGAGAGAGCTCCGCTTGCACTGCAACACCCAATCTATTCCACCATGAACGTTCCATCAAGCGTTGTTCAAGCGCCCTACCGAGCACGCTATCGGCCGGGTGCGACAAATTCTTTGGGATCTTGGGTTGGCGGAGCGGACGGGAGCGAGTGGACGAGCAAGGGGTAGGCTCTCTTCGTGTTGCGCCAATATAATCCTTTCTATGCCCGCTCTCCTTCGGGAGTAAGTCTATCTGCTTGGTCGTTGTCGTTTCCTGTTGCGACCACCAGTCACTCCTTCAACGCCCAAGACCGCACTGCTATCAGGGCACTTACACTCCTTTTTTGACCTCCGAAACTCGGCAACTCACCAACAAGATGTTGCTGCTCTCGTTCCTCTTCTCCTTCTTCCTCCTGCCGTCGGCTGTATTTGCGGCCTTCGGCTGGTCTGACAACGGCAGCGAGTACGTGATCGACTCCGGCGCCGACCTCGTCATTAAGGTCACCAAGTGCTGCGGTGACATCTCCTCGCTCAAGTTCAAGGGCGTCGAGTACAACGGCTGGGGCGGCAAGAACTCCCACGTCGAGTCCGGCCTGGGCTCCAGCACCGTCAGCATCGCCAGCTACTCCAACCTCATCAAGGTCTCCGTCGTCCACGGCACCCTGAAGCACTGGATCTTTGTCCGGTACGGCAACAACAACGTCTACCTCTTCACCAACAAGAAGGACAACTCCATCTCTGCTATGCGCTATATTGGTGAGGAGAACTTGCTTGTCTTGTGACTGTTTGAGCACGCCGTACTGATCAATATTAGTTCGCATCAAGGGTGGCATCTTCTCCCACGATTCGACAGAAAGCGACCTCTACGACGGCGGTAGCAGCATCATCGAGGCACAGGACATCAAGTACGAACTTTCTCCTTTACTATCATCAGAACCGCATCACAGATCCCTCGTACTAACAATAAGTAGTGTCAACAGCGCCGGCCTGACCAAGAGCAAACACTACCAGGGCTCCAACTACGGTAGGACCATCGACTGTAAGTTTTACGGCACCTCGAAACATGGAAAAAGATTCTGACAGTTCAAAGATGACTATGTTGGCCGTAAGAAGAGCGGCGTTGGTCTGTTCATGATCCGCGTAAGTGAACTCCCCCGACCCGTTTGCTGTAACCAAGTACCGCACTAACACTTCATCTCAGAGTAATCACGAGAAGGCCTCCGGCGGTCCTTTCTTCCGCTCCCTCGTCCGCCGCGCCGACCCTACCGGCGAAGATTTGTACGACATCTACTACTACAACATGGGCCACACCGACCCGATGCGCACCGGTCTTCAGGGCCCTTCCGTGCTGGCCTTCACCAACGGCGAGGACCCCAACCCCAACCTCTTCGCCCGCAAGGCCGACTGGTCCTGGTTCGACGACAAGGGCGTAGGTATCCCTTCCCCCTTAATTAGCCGATGAATGCTGACGGTCCACGAAGCTCGACGGCTGGGTTCCTGCTTCCGGTCGCGGTTACGCCTCTGGCGTCGGGCTGTCAAACATGAAGAGCGGCAAGACCTACACTGTCGGTCTTAGCAACGCCAACGCTCAGTACTGGGGAACTGCAGGGGCCAAGGGCGCCTGGTCCATCTCCAAGATCATTCCCGGCACTTACACCCTGACCGTCTACAAGGACGAGCTCGAGGTCGCCACCTCCTCCGTGACCATCACCGCCGGCAAGGGCACTGCCGTCAACACGCTCAACTGTGTTGACCCGCAGGACGATACCACCATCTGGCGGATTGGCGAGTGGGATGGTAAGCTGAGAAGCTCTTCCAGCTGTGTGTCTGGCGCTAACCACGGCTTCCAGGCACTCCCCGAGGCTTCCTCAACTTCGAGGACACCCCGATGAAGCTCACGTACATGCACCCTTCGGATAAGCGCATCTCCACCTGGAACCCTGGCAACTTCATCGGTAAGACCACACATTGATGCCCAACCCCAAGACGATGGTGGTGACTGACCCTGCAACAGTTGGTACCCACGGAGCCAACCGCTTCCCCGGTTACATGTGGAAGGCCGTCAACAGCGGCTACCTCATCTACTTCAAGCTCAATGCCGAGCAGCTCAAGACGGGCCACACCGTCAGAATCGGACTTACCGAGGCCTACATCGGCGGCCGTCCCGCCATCTCTGTCAACGCGTGGAACTCCCCGCTGCCCGCCGCCACCAACCAAGCCAGCACCCGTTCTCTGACGTAAGTCGCCATGATCTTTCCGTGATTTCTTTTGAGGGATTATAAGCTAACAGAAACAACCCAGTGTCGGCACCTACCGTGGAAACAACGTGAAGCTGACCTACGCCGTGCCCCAATCCGCCTGGATCCAGAGCACTGGCGAGTGGCAGATTCTCAAGATCAACATCATCAGCGGATCGAGCGGAGACAAGTTCCTCAGTCCCGGTGTTAGCTTCGACGCCCTCGAGCTTCTTCCTTGAGATACGAAGGGAGTCATGGGCTGGGATTCCAAGAGCCAATGCATCCGCAGCATTCTTTGCATATATATCTTATAGAACCGTACATACACGACAAGCAAATACATCCATTAATGTGTCAACGTTTCAAGATATGCATGGAGAATTATGTGGTCCTTCTACGAACGGGAGTGAAGTGACCTGTCGAAACCCATGCCAGCACGAAGGCACCTAGATTGTACAGGTTTGGCCGTCTCCGTAACCTCCTCTGTGGATGTATAGTCTGCTGTCTCAGCCGCGATTCAAGTTAAGAAACTCTGGTCGGCGGTTCTTCTTCCCCCCTTTTCTCTTGTTCATTCTCACGTTCGAGTCCCCCGGGGCTTATGTTCGGTAGCTCGACTGTTCTTCAGCTCCATTGTCTCTTGCGTTTTCGGAGCAAGCAAGGTTTCGGCAGCTTCTAAGAATCTTGCATAGCTCACTCAATCTTTGACAGGTCCGAATTAGAGGAAACGACACGTGAAGATAATAGACACATTCGGGAAGTCTTACTTAGAAGATTGAAACGTATCTTCAATTTGTTACTACAGCTGAAAGGACTTATGTGGTTGGTATCGGTTATGGTATCTTTGTGGTTTGTATTCTGGGTGGTATACAATCAATAGGTGAATTATAACGATCTTTCAAATAGTTGCTGCCGTATAACGGGGTATAAGTAGAAGTACATGTCTGTAAACCTGTAGTCTTTTGAGGTACTGTTTCTTTGGGCCCTTGGAAGTAAACGCTGCCTACGATTCATGCTTTGGAAGGCTTAGCGGCGCAGGAGTCGAAGCATACCTGCACGCTTTCCTGTATCTTGAAATACCGATGAGGTATGTATTCGTCTCGACGAGACTGACATGTACTAGATAAGCCGCCGTTCTCGGTGCCCCAGTCTCCGTCCGACACCAGTCAAACATTCCATTTCAGAGGGATCCAGGTATTGTGAGTACTGTCTCCCCACTTGCATTCTATCTCTTGAACTAGGGACGACAACGACAACAGCGAGAGGCAATAGCGATAACAGTAACGGATGACAGAGACAATTGTAACAGCGGTAACACCATCAACAACGGCAATGACAAGGGTTTATATTACACTGGACGGAGTACGTAGAGCGCCTTGGTAATAAAGACGTTGATGACTGCCGGAGGGTATGTACAACTTCGACATCTGAGCCGGAAACTTAACACAAGCCATCAACTCGAACTGTTAATTAAGCAGACTAAAATTCCAACAAAAGACATCAAAGTTATACAGATTGCAGAGACAGTTTCGCTTCGGGGTTGGTTGAGAATTTGTTGATTTGCATTGGCCGGCCGCTATTGGCTCGCGAAGTCCTGTTGCACTGCTGTGCCGAGGTACGTGAGGCTAAGGTACCCTGAACGGCCGCTGAACCCCGTGGCAGAAAAAGGGGTATTTGTCGATCACCCCGCCAATTGGACACTCTAGAAGCATTGAAGAGGCCCCGGCTTTGTGGGCGGTGCAGGTGGCAGCCCGGTGCTACAGGGGCCGAGGGGCCCCAGAGTACCGTGTCTGAGCTTAGCTTAGCAGGGAGCCTTGCGTCACGAAAATAACCGTCCCGTTCAATTGGACACATGGGACGGAAATGCGATCCACGGACACGAGACCTGCCCAATCTCCCGCTTCGACTCCTTGCGACCGCATCTGCCCTCGACATAGTCTGCAGTGCTGTTCTCCTTTGTAACTTACGAACGACAATGATCTAGTGCTTCTAGGCAGTTTCTTTTTCTCCCGCCCTCCACGCGTCAAGCTCCCGAGAAGTATTCCCACAGCTGCCCGCCATGGGTGGCCTCCTCGAGTTTCTGAGGAGCATCTACGACCTCGACAACCTCGACACACGCTTCACGAACTCCTCCTCCGTCCCCTACAAGACCGTTGTCGAAGCCCGAGAAGATCCAGCGCGGAGTAAAGACTCATCGACCAAAATAAAGAGCCGCGCGCAGCCGTCAAAATGGTTCACACTGGAGTTCATCTTCTACGTGCTGGTTATCGCCATTGCGATACCGTCCATGTTCTGGGTGGCCTACACGGCGTCCACACGTATGTAGCTTCGTGTCGAGAGGGAGGGACTGACAAGGAGAGAGAACTGTGCTGACCACTCCCATCTCCAGCTTCCGACCCCCGCTATAAACGCTACGAGCACTTCCTGGCAGACGGCTGGATCCCGGGGCGCAAGATCGTGAGTCGCCTCCTCGCCCCTCCTTGTGCCTCTGCCCACCCAGGCCCAAGGCTGACACGTTGCTCTCTTCCCAGGACGTCTCCGATTCGCAATATCACACGTTCCGCCAGAACCTCCCCTACATGGCCCTCCTCCTGACCTTTCACCCCTTGCTGAGGAAGGTCTGGAACTTCGTCTTCCCGGTCCCCAAGGACTTACACAAGAGGTCGGTCGAGGAGCAGGGCGACACTCGCCTCGAACAGCGCGCTTCCTTCGACTACCGCTTCGCCTTTGTCTTTCTCTTCGCTCTGCATGGCTTCTCTGCCCTCAAGGTTCTCGTCATCCTCCGCATGAACTACCAGATCGCAAAGTCCTTGCCGCGCAAGTACGTGCCCGCAGCGACGTGGACCTTCAACATCTGCATGCTCTTCGCCAATGAGCTTGCCCAGGGATATAGGTTCCTTGCCATGGCGCGGTATTTCTCCCCGTCGCCCGTGAACAGGAGCGTCCTCGACGACGACCCCTTTCTCGTGCGATGGGGCGCATGGCTAGATGCTCACGGCGGCCTCATGTCGCGCTGGGAGATCCTGTTCAACATCACCGTCTTGCGTCTCATCAGCTTCAACCTGGATTACTACTTTAGCCTCGATCAGCGCAGCGGGAACGCTCTAGAGGTATGTCTTGCCCATTCTCCCGCCACCCATCAGTGCTGATATCCCCAAGAAGAAGCAGCTCGACCCCGCCAATCTCTCTGAGCGCGATCGTATTGCCATCTCGGCCGCTCCCCAAGATTACTCGTTCCGCAACTACCTTGCCTACGCAATCTACGCGCCGCTCTACCTCGTGGGCCCCATCATGACCTACAACGACTTCATCTCCCAGCTCCGCCACCCCTCGCCCTCCGTCGAGACCCCGCGCACCCTCCGCTACGCCGTCCGCTTCGTCTTGGCGCTGCTCGCCATGGAGATCATCCTCCACTACGACTACGTCTGCGCCATCTCCAAGGCCGGGCCCGACTGGTCCTCGTACACGCCCGCGCAGCTCTCCCTCCTCTCCTTCTTCAACCTCATCATCATCTGGCTCAAGCTCCTCCTCCCCTGGCGGCTCTTCCGCCTCTGGGCCCTGCTCGACGGCGTCGACCCGCCCGAGAACATGCTCCGCTGCGTCTCCAACAACTGGTCCCCCAAGTCCTTCTGGAAGGCCTGGCACCGCTCCTACAACCGCTGGCTCATCCGCTACATCTACGTGCCCCTCGGCGGCGCCAACTACCGCTCCTGGGTCGGCACCGTCCGCTCCATCGCCACCTACCTCCTCGTCTTCACCTTCGTCGCCCTGTGGCACGACATCCGCCTCCGCCTCCTCATCTGGGGCTGGCTCATCGTCCTCTTCCTCCTCCCCGAGGCCGCCGCCCAGATGCTCTTCCCCGCCAGCAGGTTCGAGAACAGGCCGGACTTCTACCGCCGCCTCTGCGGCCTCGGGGCCGTCGCCAACGTGCTCATGATGATGATTGCGAACCTCGTCGGCTACGCCGTGGGGCTGGACGGGTTGCAGACCATCCTCCACGGCATCCTGCACGAGTGGTCAGGTAAGTTGGGCTCAAATAACATGCCCCACTCCAAGTTGATAAAAGTTCATTTCTAACTCGAGTCACAGGCGTCATGTTCTTTGCCACGGCTTGCTTTGCGCTTTACGTCGGCATCCAACTAATGTTTGAAATCCGGGAGTCCGAGATGAGGAGAGGCATCTCGTTGAAGTGCTGACGGAAAGACGCGGATGTACAGCCATTTCTTGTATACCTCGATAGAAATGTCACATGTAGTAGAAAACATTACATGTATTACCACACACTATGTGTACTTGATATGATATTACTGCTTCTTACGTCTACGGTTCCTGTGATGCGTGAAGGGACACCGATTCCGTCTGTCCCCCGGGGTATCTGACAATGCCGCCCGCTTCCAGTCCATTACCCGACTCCTCATGTTCTCTTTCTTACTGTGTCCAAAACGCAATGATATGTCTAGTGTATATGGCCGAGGACAAAATCCAGTAAGCAATCGCACACTTATAAATAACCAAACGCTAGTGCTTGCTGTTGATGGTACCAAGCTCCGTGTCGTAGTTGTGGAAGCGTTGCTGCGCAAACTTGCCGTCCATGCCCAGCTTGCGCTCCGTCACCCACTCCCTCAGCCAAATGAGGCCCTTGACGATGAGGTAGAAGACAATGCCGGCAACGGCGATGCCGACGATGTAGGCCGCCGTCTTACCGCTGCCGTTCTTCTGAATGTCGAGAAAGTCATACGTGTAAAAGTGCTGGGTATAGTACGTGACGTAGGCGAGGGCGAGGTAGAGGGCAAGCACGATGATGACCCAGAACATGTGCACCCACTCGAGCTGGGCGGCGCTAGTACGCGGGATGATGACCTCGAACAGGGCAAAGGCGGAGTTCAGGCCGTGCTGCGAGATGTTGCTCCATGCGTTGAACTGCTGGGGGTACCACGGGCCCTTGTAGATGATGGCCCAGTATACGATGGTAACGATGAATGGGTAGGTGGTGACCGTGGTGTAGTAGAAGGCGTGCAGGGCTTGGAGGGGCCGCGGGAATCGGTCAAGCAGCGGGGTGCCAGAGCGTGCGTACGTGAAGGTATGGATGGCAGAGATGAGGAAGTAGAAACCCAGGCCCCAGAAGGTAAGAACCGTGAAGAAGGAGAAGCTCTGCCTGACGTTCTCGCAACCGCCGTACTCCTCGCGGGAGCATGTCCAGCCGATGATGAAGAAGCGTACGACGAAAATGTAGAGACTCTGTAGGGAAATGAATCGTTAGCAGGCCATAGAGCAACGGTCGGTTTCAAATTATCGACATAGATCCAATTAGTTGGATATGCGCGAGCGACCAACAATCA
Source organism: Colletotrichum plurivorum (assembly GCA_014235945.1). Taxonomy (NCBI): domain Eukaryota; kingdom Fungi; phylum Ascomycota; class Sordariomycetes; order Glomerellales; family Glomerellaceae; genus Colletotrichum; species Colletotrichum plurivorum. The sequence continues at coordinate 56,346 of WIGO01000023.1, read as the reverse complement.
GCCACGCGACAGTAGGGAGACTCACGATCAGAGCGCGACAAGCAGCCAACAAGTAGGGGGACAGAAGCCACGAGGTCTCGAAGCGGTGGGACGGATCCCAAAGATCCGTCCCGAAGCGGAAGGCAGCGAGCATCTTGATCTGCCTGGGAGGTTCCCGCTTGCTCGTGAAAACCCGTTGTTGTTTCCTGCTCGCTTGACGACGTGCAGGATTTTGGAGTTGAGACTAGGAAACTGGGGCGGGATCGAGACCCCAAGAGCTTTTTGAACGTAAGCCTTGGCTTTCGGCGCGGTTCGTCGGGTTAGACAGGGATATGCTCCACTGCTGGAGAGGTGCAATTACGTCGCAAGCTGGGGTGACCTGGCCCGGTGGCCCCGAGTGTTGCTATGTTTGTCGTCGTGGGTTCTGGGTCGTGTGCACTCCGATCCGTGGTTTTTCCCCCGTCTTTGACTTGTAGACGAAGTAGAACAATACCAAAGTCCTCTGGAGTAAGGTTGTGCCGTGTAGGTAAGTGTGCACACCAGGATTGGGCGCGCTGGATCTACCGAGGATTCTGGTTCGATTCGAGTTCGATTCGACGTCGAGCACTGGTCAATGACGCTCCGACTCAACCTCGGCGCAGAGGGTGGGAACAATAAGAGAGTCAACCCTGGCGTTGTGGCTGATGCCGACGGGAAGTTGCCGTTTTTTCTTGCGTGCTTCCTCTTTTCGTCTGTTGAGGCCAGGGTCCTGGTTTAGCAGGAGGAGGGTCTTGACCGTTGCTGCAGCTAGCCGGAGATGATGTGGAGAGAGGGGAGGGACGAAATGGAGACCGGGCCAGCAGTGAAAAAGGGGAGGACGAGGGTAGTATTGAATTTTCTTCAGCAAGCGCGGCTGAGAAGCCTCACTAATTGTGGCACCCGCGATTTGGTATGTCTTTGCTCCATGGCTGACGGCTGAAGTCTTTCTTACACATGGAGGATTTCTTACTTGAAGCTGCAAACAGCCAGTGCTGAGCCCCCGGCCGCGGCCCCTAACTCCAGTCTCCCTAAGGTTAAGCCACGAGCCTGCTACGGTGCGCTGACGCCGATGAGCACGAGCACGTGGCATCTCTGAATTGGACGCTACCAGGATGTGAATGTCCAATGTGAAAGACTGATTCTCCAGTAAGGTAAGCTGTATTTGGCCGTTGCCAAAGAGAGATGACAGGAGCAACATTAATCAGCCACAACAGCGTCGACAGGTTCCTCATAGCCTCGGGGCTGAGGACAACGGGGCGGGGCGTGGTCGCATCCTCTGGACGCTTTCTAGCATGCAGTCGATGTCCGGCGGTCTTCATGCATGCTGGCATGCTGCGGGGTGAGGCTGATGCAAGTGCCTTCCAGAAGAGAGAACTCTCGTGTTGGGTAAGTAGATTGTAGATCGATCCCCAGATGAACTGGCCGTCGATCAGAGAAGCATCGGCCGGTCGGGTCCCAGAGCGAGAGTGCCACAGCCTCTCCGAGCCGATGCAGGGAGCCACTGTATGACGGGATCAAAGCCAGGACAGGCCTTTCTTCTATGCGAGCCAGCCGCGCTTGTCGTGCAAGACAGATGAACCGTGGATGCCCGTCATTTCCGCGCTTGCGCTAACAGCACGGAGAAGCGCGGTTGCAGCTTGTGCCTGCCAGTCTCCGACTCATGGGTCAACACAGGCACAGAGAGGGGTCAGCGGGATTGCTGCGAGGGTGGTACGAGTCGTCGTGGGCCCAGGGAAAGATCCTCAAGAGGACGACGAATCCCGCTTGTCAACGGGGCAGGGCCACCATGAGGTCGTCGTGCAATTAGTGTAATCAATAGCTGGGCAACGGCAACGCGGAATCACCAACTCCCATCCTGCTAGGGAAGCTGGGTGTCTCTCGGCCGGCCCACTTGCACCTGGCCAGGTAGAATGGCCCGCTGCGATTTCATGCCCGTCATCATACCTGACCTTGCTCCGTGAGAGGCCCCTTCCAGAGTATTCGTGTAGGCCATGGTGTCGTATCCCAGATCTGAAGAGGGTGGGCTAGAAAATCAATATTTCGCCAGCTCAATATCAACCATTTCCATTTGCAGTCGTGCGAGCCACCCAATAGCAGATGCTAATCTGACTCGCCCAGGTCATCAGGCCAACAAAAAACGTCAGCGGACCGTTTTGGGTTATTTATTGATTTTAAACCTCCTCAGGAGCTTGCCAACGCAGGTCTGCTTCTGCGGCAGCGACGGAAGAGCGAGGGGCGACCCGAGTCAACTGTCAAGAGCTAGAAAAGGAATATGACAGATTAACCATTGGTTTTGGCCCGATGGAGAATTGCTGTTTGCTGCTGATTTGTGCTGGATCTCGGATGACTCTCGTCGTCGCAACTCACCCAGTGGGTGCGCACAGACTCGACATGTGGCACTCCGTCCGTTGGTTCGAATCCAACGGCGGCGTTCTGGATGAACTCGATGAGGCTCTCTCGTTCATCTCATCTCTCTTCCTTGTCGTCTCTCCCTTTCCCCATTTCCCCTGGTCCAGCCACGTCAGGGATATCGTAACCAAATTTTGAAGAGCGGTCAACGGCTGGGGGGAAATGGCCAAGAACCCAAACTGGTCGCTGATGACGGGGCCCAATGTCCAATTTGAACAGTTTAGAAGCCATCCAGGGTGCGTCCAAGGGGTAGGGAGCGGGCTCCGTGGACGGGAGACAAAGCCGATCGATCGGGCCAGTGAGCCTATGTCCGTACATGGAAATGAGGCCGGAGAGGCGAGCCGTGGATGCAACGTCGTGTACGGCAATGACCAGGAGACGGCGAGCACCGTTGTTGTTGGGCGACGCAGTCGGCGGTTTGAGACTCAGGAGTAGCTTCACAGCCTCTGCCACCACGGGCCGTGCGGTCGGAGACAGGGCATGTCAGGAACTGCCAATCCATAGTAGTGTAGACAGTGCGCACAGCACAACGGGAAGCGGCATGTGCTGTAAATAGCCCAGAAGACGCAATCCCAGAAGGCGCAATAGCACAAGCCGTTCCTCGACTCGTGCCGCCGTCCGGGCCGCAGACGATGGGCGAACCGCCGATCTCGAACAAGATTTGGAGGGGTGCCTACCACGACAACGTATGGTATGGTTTGGGGGCCTGTCAGAATTGCCTTGCTGGTCACCGTCCATGACTCTTGGCCCGAGGATAGGAGGGGAGGCACGATGGTGACGATGCATCATGGCACGCAGCCTTTGCGTAAGAGTTTGCTCCTGCATCGGCATGGACGCTTAGGCTGCATCGGCCGCAATGGAACTGTGAACCATGTTGGGTTGGGGAGGTAGTCTTTGGCCGTTAGCCCGGGCCAAGAGAGGCGGCGAGGCAAACATTGAAACAAACAACGCCCTGTTCCCCAAACCCCGTCAGTGATGACTGCCGACGGGCGGGATACAAGATGTTGGAGGTCTCTGCAGAATGCACCTGTGGCACCTTCGGAGTTGGAGGTTGCAGTGCCATTCTCTCATCTCGTGTGGGCGGCCAATGGAACGACCGGTCGATAGAAACGTATACTTCCAAGCTCCTTCGCAGGCATTCCGAATAGGCTTTTCTGGTGCAGCGAGCAAGGGATCGAGGACTCGATGGAGACTCGTTCCTGCACAAAACGAATAGTACGACGGCCCTAAGGTAAGGTACCTTATCTCGCCTTTGGCGACGCTGAGTTGCAGAGGCAGACGGACCCGGGCATCGGCCGGCGTGGGTGTGCTCTACGCGTGGCTGGTGGCTGACGACCGTCCGAACCTGGCTGCTCTAGCGTGTATGCAGGCGGTAAGAGGCTGCAGGCTCGCATGCTGGCATGACTGCGTCAATGGCGGCGGCCACTTGTGTCCATGTTTTGTTTCCTGGGTCGGTGGGTGTGGAGGTGAATGAAACGTCGAAATCGGCCTGATACATGCAGATGGCCTGAAGTGCTTGTCTGAAGAGGCTGTTCGTGTTCGGTCTGTCAGACGTTGCGAACTGAGTATTCTCAAGAGTCCAAGTACCTGTAGTAGGCCGTCAAGCTTGTAGGTAGCAAGCGACACTGGAGCGAGCGCACTGCACTGAGCGAACGGCGCAAACCTATGCGACGCGCGATGGAGATGGTACCCAGTCCGGGCACGCGCCCTCTGCCCTGGCATCCCGGAGTGGATTTGGTCGAGGGGTCCCTGCACAAGGGTGAGTGTCGGGTGGTTCTGGGCCCTTTCCCTTTTGCCATGTCTTTCCCCGTTTCGTTCAGGGGTTCAAGGAAAGAAAGAACGCTAAGGTGGAAAAGAGGAATGGCGACAGGGGTCCCAAGGGGAGCCGTCTTCCCCCCTCCCCCTCCGCCCCTTGTCTTACTGTTACCCCCCGCTCTCCGTTGCTCGTTCCATTTGGGCATCTGCGGCGCTTCTGAACAAGTACTGAAGCTACGCGATGGCTAGGAAGGGGGGCAAATAGACATGGTCTGACTGATGAAGAACGGAGAAGTCGTATTGATCCTCAGGTCATGACAACGGCTGCCATGGGCGGTGACGGTACGTACTCAGATATAGGACGGGCAAAGATGACTCTGAACCTAGTAGAAGGAAGAAACGAAATGACAGCAGGTTATCCGTACGAGTTGTGTTCGTGTCTAGAATACGGAGCCAATGGGTGGAAGAGAGAAAGAAAGAAACGCGGCGGCCACAGCACAGGGAAGCAGAGACGTTCAACGCAAGGAGTACAACTTGCTGTAGTAGGTAGGTACTATGTACTCCAGCGTTTGCGCCGCGATGCCACTGGCCAATTCCCGCCTGCCCACCCCACAGTCCCAGCGGCGGGCACAGGTGTCACTGCAATCCGACAGCTGGGCTCCAATTGCTTCCTTTTTCCCAATCTCGCAGCTGCCCATGCGCCAGACGACAGGCGACAGGCGACAGGCGACAGGCGACAGGCAGGCAGACGGCAGCCACCACCAAGCTCGAACGGGGGTCGGGTCACATACCAAGGTAAGATACCTTGGTAGCACGGTAGGTACGTTGGTAAGTGAGTAGGTAGGTGCCTTTATACCTATGCTGCTTGGGCAATGCACATACTATACTGCGCATCTGCATATGAGTAGGTAGGTAGGTAGGTCGCTTGGATAGCACCTTCCTGCAGGCTGCGTGCCTCCCAGAGGTCAGGTAGGTACTTACCACCCTGCTTAAGCTGCCTGGTTTACGTACTTGCCCAAGCGGTACGGTGTATGCACCTAGGTATCATGGGAGTATGCACGCAGTATCCGTTCCTACGGAGTAAGGCAGGTACAACCTACCTAGCTCCCGGCACTCGCTCGTCCACCCACCCACATCTACATCCCCAGGGCCCCCGGCGGCAGGCCATGGCCATTACGCTAGGTTCTTTCATTCAATCCACGCCAGGGCAACACCAGCACCAGGTCACCCATCCCATCCTCCAAGCCATCCGTCCACCCCGTCCTTCTTCCAGCCAACCAACAAACCGGCCAGCCAGCCAGGCCCCGGACGAGACTACTGCAGTGCTGCTTTCCCTTCTGAGGCGCCGCCCGCCCTTTCTTTCCTCTGCCTCTGCGTTGCCGTTGTCGTCGTGGCCGCCTTCCTCCACTTCCTTCCCACCTCGAACTATTACCTCTTACTCTTACCCACCTTTGCTTCCATTAGGCACTTACGGAGTAATACTTCGTACGGATACTTGCCTTGCCTCGCACTCAGCCGCCTCAGACCCTCGAATTGATCCTTATTGCCTTCTACCTCTCTCTCACCTCCTCCTTCCTGCCCGCCTTCTTGGCTGGAATGCTCTCTTCTTCTCTCCCCGCCATCCTCGCCGCCGTCGCCTGAGTCCAGAGCCTCTCTGTCCGGTGTCCCGTCGTCATCGCCCAGCCTGTCGGCTTGTTCTTTTCGCTTCCCAACCTAAACCCTTTATTCGTAATACTAATATTATCCCACCTTACCTACTATAATCTATACCTTGCCCTGTCTGGCCTTTCCCTGCTTCGCCCTACCTCCTTGCTCGCCCGCCCTTTTTCCACTCACGACGACGACCCCGGATCTGTTCTTACTACCTATTATTCGCTCCTCTCGCAGCCCCCCCTCCGTCAACCAGGGACTGTCCTGCCTGCCATGTCTATGTGCGACTGTTAAACACCACCCGGTCCTGTTCGTCGCGACTCTCCCACCGCCAACCATCTTCCCTCCTTTTGCCCAACCGTCAACCGCAAAATCAGCGCCGTCAGTGACACCGCCGGTCGCAGTGGTGCTTCGACAAGCGCCAGCGCCAGCGTTGCACAAGGGTTTCTGTTTCTGATCCCATCTGACGATCCCATTCGCCCTGCCGCGCGTTGCACCACTCCGACTCGCATCCGAATCGTCAAACCCCCACGCCCGTCGTCACACCTCAAATGCTCCCAGCGGTCGCTTCTTAGATACCGAGAAACACCTTTTGTGCGCCATGGCCACTTCCACCGGCTTCCCACGCATGTCCTTCGGGGCCAACACGACCCTCGACTTGGCCCTCGACCTTCCCATCGTCCTCCTGCCACCCTCAGACGGTCTGCCCTCGCCAATCGACGAGAGCGATGACGAAGATTCTCAGAGGACGCCCACGACGGCAAACATACCCCAGATTCCTCAGAGGAGCAACCTCCGATCCCACAATGAGTCTTCCGCCCTCGGCAGTCCCAAGGTCCCTCGCCACCCCATACCCTCCATGCAGGCCGCCTTCGCCGAATCGTTCCTCGAAGTCGCCGACGGCAATCCTGCTGAGAAGCCCAAGCTCAAATCTGCCGACGCGAAGGTCCGTCGGGAGGAGCTCATCAGCCAGGAACGGGAGGATGATCTGCCCGACATGCTATGGCGCTATCGGCCCGGCCAACAGCAGCACGAGCTTCAAAAGCTCATGGCTCAGATATCTTTTGGCGTCTATCTTCTGCTGAACGGCATGGCCAACAGCGCCGCTCAGGTCGTCAGTATCCTGCAGGGACACATCGATGAGGTGGACGAGTTTCTTGAGGTTGTCATGGAAGACTTCGAGCAAGCAACCAAAGACTTGAAGGAGAGGATAGACTACTTGCGCCTGCCGATGGAGAACCTCGAGGTCTTCGAGAAGCTGCTCGAGGACCGCAATTTTCGGCTTGAGATTGTTCAGGGAAACGAAAAGATCGAGCATATCGTTGCCCGCACCAACATCCAGCTCGAACAGTACGACAAGGACGTGCAGCACGGCCTGGCTGCGACCAAGGAATTTGCCATGTATCTCGGTCAGCAGAGCACAGGTACCTGGCGCCAGGATCGTCCGGACGTCGTCGACATTTATGCTGCCATGAAGGGCAATACGGAAGGCTGGTACAATGCCTTCGTCGAGCTGCAGGCTCAGGGCAAAGAGCTGAATTCTCTGGTCATCAAGCTCGGTAAGATGGTCGCCGAGATGAGCAGGAAAGCTGGGGAGGTGAGCCGAAGGACCTGGGTAAGTTGAAACATTCCATCTTCGTAACACTGATGGTGCCTCTAACGCTGGTAAAGGCAAGCATTCCACCTTTCACCTTGCCGATCCAAGGTGCTCGATCTGACGAGGCCTCCCTCAACTCCCCGCCATCTTCGCCCCCTTCTTCCAGAGCAGCTAGGCGGTCGACGCTCCGCGCCAACAGCGTTAGTGGCTCGGTATCTACGGGGAGATCAAGTTCAAATCAAACGTACTTTGAGATTCCGCTTCAAAGGCCATCGCCTGCAGCTTCGCCGGATCGGCAATCCACACACACCGCCCACACCTCGCACTCTTCACACACCTCGCACACTTCGCACACCTACCAGAGTGCGCACACGGCCAGGAGTACGCATACGAGCCGGAGCAACCACACCACTAGCAGTTCCCGCACGACAAACAGCTTCCACACAATCAACAGCACGTACACAACAACACCCAAGGTGACGCTGGATGCGCCGGATGGCCCTGCATCGAACTCGCCAGACCCTGAAGACGTTGGGGAAACCCTCTACCTCTTACAGCCTCGGACCTACACGCCCCAGCCACCAGAGCCTCTACCGTCGCCTATGGTCACGGACTCGCACAGATATCAGCCGCCACGTGAGACAACGATGCCAACCAAGAGAACCTCTCTGCGGCAACGAGTATCACTCAAAACCACACCACCCGAGTCGATCCAAATCCCCCCTCCTCCTACAGATCTCCACCATGCCGGAAGAGAGTCCCCCAGACATTACCAAGCTCCCGACTCGGCGTATGGCTCGGACATTGACCAGCGGTCCCGTTATCATGGTACCAACGAGCTCTCCCCGCAGGTCCAACCACCGGTGCTGCCCTCTCCGCGATCTGAGCACCAGTTCTACCGCCCCGTGCAAGCAAGCCCCCATTCACCTCTTCAACAGAGACCCCTGACGGCTGGTGCGCAACCCAGGTCTCCGTACGCGCCGTCTGGATACTACCCTTCCCACCAGAGGAACGCGCCGTCTCGTCTGGGAGGAGCCAGCATGTTGAGCACCGTTACGACCATGACGTCCGATTCACAAGCGACGGCAAGTGGAGAGAAGCGACTAAAGAAGAAGCGCAGTGCTTTCGGTTGGTTAAAGAAGGCGTTCTCACTCGACGAGGAGGAGCGAGCGGTATACGAGCAACGGCGCCAGCAGCAAACACCCAACATGTACTACGACGCCAGAAGTCCCAAGTTCCTGGATGGTAAGAGGGTTACACCGCGCTAAGCTGGTGTCCAGTTGGCTGGGATTGTCAATTCTTGGATCGAAAACCAGGGCTGGCAATCCTGCTGTCTTTACGAGCGGCTTGTCCCACCAGCTTGTGGCACGCCAGCACCCGGCGCATCTCCTTCCCTCGCTTTATTGCGACCTTTACCCAGCTTTGGACATGGAAAGCGCGCGACTTTGATACCCGGCGAATATTTCACCATCACATATACTTATGAGCGGCTGCGGCGATCGCCACTTCCTAGCGTGGCATCGTCATTTCACCCATATTTCTAGCAGCATCAACAACCATTTTTTTCTTGAATCTACAACAACTACTCTGCTTGGAATGGAGAACTCGCGATATTGGGAGAGGAAGGTGTGCAGACATTATCATCCTGTCAGGTGTTGGGCGTTTTGCATTCGAGATAGCGATCTGTTGTTCAGTCTGATGCATTTACAAGCCATACTCCTACTGTGCCCCGCTTCGGGCCATAATGTATGATTCGACGCGAATCAGGAAATCACGGCCGACCACGTCTGGCTCACTATATACAAGAAGATTTTACCATTTCTTCAAACCTGTTCTCGCGGCCACTTTGTGTGTGCGCAAGATCGATCCAAAAATCGCGTTTGAACACTGTGTTGTTTCCTAGTTCTGGACTTCGGAAGCACTGGCATGCTGCATGCAATGCACACCAGCTTACACTGCCGCCCGGCTGATGTGCAGACCGGCCTGGGCACATAAATCGCTTCGAATTAATGTAGTATCGTGCCACGCGGTATGCAGGTAAGCAGATGGCTATCTTTTCCTCAAGCACTGCTGAGATCAGACAGACGAACACGACAGAAAGTAGAGAATGGAAGTACAGAGTACGATGGAGAGTGATGTCATGACAGACCGGCGGAAATATATAAATTAGAGGCCTCGATTAATGGGTGGTTCCGAATGTGCTTTTCCTCTCCTAGTTCTATATTCCGCTCGTTCGAAAATCCGAGCAAGACGATGGCACAGGACGCGACGACCCGGCAGCGCAGGACGTGGTTCGTCACGGGCTGCTCGAGCGGCTTCGGCGAGGCCCTCGTCCGGAAGCTCTGCGCTGAGGGAGACAATGTCATCGCGACGGGCCGCGAGGCCGACGTCAAGCTCGCGCACCTCCGGGACACGGGGGCGCGGGTCATGGACATCGACGTCGGGGCGCCCGAGGACGTGATCCGGGCCAAGGTCGGCGAGGCCTGGGGGATGTTTGATGGCGGCGTCGACGTCGTGGTGAACAATGCGGGGAAACTTCTCGTTGGCTTGATGGAGGAGGCGAGGTGAGTTTTGTGTCTGCTCATACAGCCAGGTCGATGTTCATGTCCACATCCCCGCTGCATCTTCCCCACGACCGCCGATTTCTGTTGTATGTCTAGACATATTATCTGACGCTTGATTCTTTTGACAGCCAAGAGGAGATGGACCTGTGCCTTCGGACTAATTTACACGGTCCGCTCAACATCACGCGCGCCTTCCTGCCTTTTATGAGGGAAAGGGGTTCAGGAACGCTGTTGTACATCAGTTCGCAAGGCGGGTGGGTGGCCGATCCCTCGGCCGGACCTTATTGTACAAGCAAATTTGCGCTGGAAGGTCAGTTTTCGCACACTGCTTTCATTTTGGTGTCAAGTGTTCTTCTATTGGGCAGCTCTATTGGTACTTGCTTCTCTCCCTCCATTTCTCTTGCCTGCCTACTATGATAGAGATGACAGCGTATTGACGCAACACATGGCGGATCAAGGTGCCGTCGAGTCTCTCGCCCAGGAACTGGCCGTCATCGCCCCCGGGATCAAGGTCCTCATCGTCGAGCCGGGGTACTTCCGGACCAAGGTCTTCACCAAGGCGGCGGTGGTCCAGCCGCACATCCCGGAGTTTGCGCCGCTCAACGCCGCGACGGCGGCGCACGGGGCCTCGATCCCCGGCACCGAGAGGGGCGACCCGGAGAAGGCCGTCGCGCGGATGGTCGAGCTCGTCAGGGGGGAGGGCATGGCGGCGGGGAGGGAGGTGCCGCTGCGGGTGCCGCTGGGGTCCGACGCCTCGGAGAGGATCAGGAACAAGTGCGAGGAGATGTTGGGGATATGCCGGGACTGGGAGGCGGTTTCGAAAAGTACGGATTGGTGAAGGGGAGCTGCAAACACTGGATGGCTTAGGAGACTGTAAATTCGATGATCGTGGGTCATACTTTGTATGCCCAGTTTCCAGTTACGCATAACGCCAGCTCTATGTGAGGATACATTCGTAGAAATCCGTAGATGGGTGGCGTCACGCCCTCAGACTATATCTGCCCACCAATCGTTGACCTCAGATGCCCATTCCGTAGCTCTTGACTCTACTGAAGAAGAAGGGCTTATCGTTCTTCAGACCGAACTCAGACCAGTCGTCCGTGAGCTTGTTGTAGCTGTAGAAGCCCTTCCAGATGAGCTTGGTATTCCGTGCACCCTTGCCGGCGTTCCGTATCGATAAGTTCATCCTGTAAATGTACTTCGGCCCCACTCCGTCCGTCTCAACGAACACATCTCCCTCGGTTTCGGCTATGGGCACATCAGGTTTGTCCAGGGACGAGGACAGCCGCCACCGGCCTTTGAGGGCATTCTGCATGACGACGGAGGGAAGATGAGCCGCGTGGCCATCTCTGTGCTGCTCCAAGAGGTCCTTGATCATGTAGTGAACGACCTCGCTGGGTTCCGTGGTGGTCAATAGGCTGATTACCGTGCCGTCGCGGAAGAAGCGGAGGTAGCGGTAGTATGTTACGATGTGCACCGGGCTGTTCCAGGTGACTTGGTTCGCGTTCGCCTGACCGGCTCTGATGTAGTTGACCGTGCTGATGTAGCAACCATTAAAGCGGATGCGCGGCCTGTGTCGCCACAGATTCTGCCATGACGATGCGTAGAGCTCAGGAAAAAGGGACAGTGTGGTGGCCTCGCTCTCGTCTCTCCGACGCTGTGCAAGTTCCTCCATGCTGACGAACTCCAAGTCCTCATCTTCGTCCTCCGCCTCTAATGGCTCCCAGCTGACGCCTGTTTGCCAATGATAGTGCATTCCTGCGAAGCCAAATTCCGTTCTCAGAGCGATGTGGCGCCAGATCTGCTGCTCGGTTGAAACGATGTAGGCAAAGCGCTTGCACACGAGAGAGAGGCGCACAAAGTCGGCGACATCGAGCACTGCTAAGTCCTTAAAGATGTGGATCAAAATCTCATCAGGGACATCTGCCATAGGGCAGGGTGGTGCCGGATCACCCTCCACGGGCGCCGGGGCGGCGGCAACGGCCAGCCCGGAGAAGCTTGCGATAAGCTCGCTCATGGTCTGCTGCTGAGCCTTGGTCGACTTCCCTGCTGCACTCGAAGTTTCGGGCGGTGCGCCCGACGCCGAAGGTTGTACCGGCTTCGAGGCAGCTGCGGGGAAGTGCTTCTTTCTGTACGCTAAGTCCACACGGTTGTCCAGCTTTGAAAAACTTGTTAGGCACAGTTTGGGCCGGGTTAGAGGGAACGCGTGCTCACCCTGAAAGCCTTGCGGTAAAGCGTCAAGCTGTCGCCCAAGTTGCCGATCCCCTCCTTTTCGACGGCCTCCTCGAAGTGGTCAAGGGCCGAGATGAGTTCTTTGGTCTTCGGCGGATCTACCTCTTCCAGACTCCTCCCTGATGACGCTGGGGGTGGAGGTTCGTCGAAAGACAATGAGCGGGCATATTCCTCGTCCTCTTCTACTTGGGATTTCTTGGCCGCGGCAACACTGGAGATCTCGGGAGGAGCGGACGTCTTCGACGATGAAGGCACAGTCTGTTTTAACTGAGACGTCCGTGGTTCTTGGGCTGGTTTCTTGGATTGAAGCTCTGAACGCCATTGTTGGCGGAAAGACTCCAGCTCGGAGTCGAGCTTCGGCGGGTTATCCTCCATGGTCGGAATCTGGCTTACTCGGGAATTCCGAGCCTTCGATAAACCAAGGTTTGCTAGGCTCTAAGATAAAGACACGAGAGATCTTTCTGGAAGCGTGAAGAAAACGAAGTATAAGTGGCGATTCGAGGGCTCAAAGGGGGTTTAAAGATGAATCTGGGTACATGAGGTGTAGTCGAGATGGACCACTCATCATCGATACCGTTGTGATCCAGTGTCCCGTCAGCCAAACCGGTGGAGTCACCCGGCGTGGTCCACTGGTGCTTATCGGGAGGATACGTACCTTACAGATCCACCACAGTTTCGACCAATTAAGAACCAGGCTCGGTACAAAGTGACGTGGGCTCGGTTCGGTCACCGGAGGCCAGCAGCGTGGAAGGTGCGGCGGCGCCACCCATTCATTATCTCCGGCAAAATTTTGGGGGAGGAGCACCCAGCAGCGATTTCGCAGTCATGACGAGCGGACTCAGGCAAACGGGGTAAGGTCAATTTCGCCCTCTCCCCCTGCTTGAGCAAAAAGGCTCGTGAAAGCTTGTTCCCCCTCACCCTTCCTCTCCGTAACTACTGGCCTTCAGATTTCCCTCCTGCACGTCTTTTTCTCTTCACGACCCCCGGATGAGCTCCTCAACCTTTTCGGACTCCGACCTTTCCGACGATGCAACCTGGTCGGCGGTGACTACAGTCCACCGGGCCACCAGCGGCCAGGACCACGACAAATTCGATCCCGACGACTCTTTCGCAATGGCGCGAATGATTTCTGCGAAGGACAACACAGGCGCAGGTGGAGGCGACGAAGATATCAGCGCGTCGCAGAAAATGATCTCGGCGATGTCGGGCAGCCTCTTGACATCGCTTCTCGGTAAGGACAACCTTTGAGCCCCGATCCAGTGACATATTACTAACGCGGATAACCGCAGTGACGCCTCTCGATGTCGTACGAGTCAGATGGCAATCGCAGACCGTCACGCCGCCTACGGTCGACTTTTCCAAGCTCGCGATGACGACAAGCAACCTCAAAAGCTTCAATACCGAAAGCCTCGGAGTTACGGCGTGCTGCAGAGAAGTCTTCTTCATGAACAACAATTCGGAGCTGTGCATAGCTATGCCGAGAGCAGAGGGCGCGGCGACCGCCGTGGCTGCCGACTGCGCTGTAGAAGAGGTCGAGCGCAAAACAATCAGTTCTACCATGGACGGCTTGAGGAAGATCGCGCGAAACGAGGGGTTCACCAGCTTGTGGCGGGGTCTATCCCCGACGCTGCTGATGACCATCCCTGGCAACATCATATACTTCACTGGCTACGACTGGTTGCGATACAACAAGAAGAGCCCGATCGCGCAAAGGCTCAACGACGACTCCGCGCCCCTCGTTGCCGGTTCCGGAGCACGCATCCTCGCTGCCGCAGCTGTCAGTCCAATCGAGCTATTCCGAACGAGAATGCAGGCCACGTCCGGCAATTCGACAACCGGCCATCTCGCGAACACTTTCCGGGGCATCAAGGAGATGGTCAACACAAGTGGCTACAGCTCTCTATGGAGGGGTCTGACTCTGACCTTGTGGCGGGATGTGCCCTTCTCGGGCCTGTATTGGTGGGGGTACGAGACGATACGGGGCAAACTGACCGACATGCGCGAGACCCGTCGCGGCCGGACACTGGATGTTAGAGGCTCCCGGACTCAGTCGCGCCGAAGGTCTCAGAGCCGGGAGAACCATACGGAGACCCTAACGGATAGCTTCATCGCCGGTGCTGTCTCGGGTGGGTTTGCATCGATGATAACGATGCCGTTCGATGTGGGCAAGACTAGAACCCAAGTATACCGCGATTCTCCCAACGCCACCAAAGTGGCCGCAGCAGAACAGGGATCCATGATGAGGTTGCTGTGGCACATCTTCTCGACCGAAGGTATCCAGGGCTTGTGGAAGGGATGGATTCCCCGGACACTGAAGGTTGCCCCGGCTTGCGCCATCATGATCAGCAGCTACGAGGTTGGCAAGCGGGTGTTCAGGGGTGTCAACGAGAAGTCCAGACAGGACGTGCAATGATCCCAACGCATCCCTACTCATTTTCTTTCTAGCATTGTTCGGCGTTAAGAGGGCGGGCTGCTATTAGTAACGGGAAGGAAAAAGACCCGGACCCGGAGTTTGCAACGCCATACCATTTTACCTGACGTGGTGGTTGGCTTAGAGAGGCATTTGCGGAAAACCGCCACAACTTGTACAATTAGCAAAAAAGAAATATAATGATACCTCCGTAGAGCGCCAAACTCCTTACTCGGGATCTTTTGTGTCTAGACGAGTCCGACTTTGGCAGAACAATATGCATTGTCCAATGACGCCTGCCGAATCGCGTCAGAGCCGGGCAGCCACCACCACTTCGAACCTCATCGCGTTGCCAAGTGACCAGGGGCGCTGCAGGGCTGTAGCTTCCAGGCAGCTCCCTGGCCAATGCTCTATCCGCATCAACCACTAAAACTCGTTAGAACGCGCTAGGAAAGGGGGCCCCACGCTTTTTCGCGTAAATGGCCTTTTTTCTTTTCTTCTTTTCGGCTAGGAACGCGTCGCATGGACGCGACGGTCCGCAGACCGGCAATTCCAGAGCAAGGTACCTACTAGATCCGGGAACAGGGCTGTGAAATCTCGATTTCAGCCTCCGCTCCAACCTCGCTCCGTGCCCGCAATTGGATTTTCCTCCAACTCATAGACTCCATATCTGTTTTGCTCCTTCGTAGAACTTGTTCTACTTTCACCATTACGGATCCATTAACGACTGACTTACTGACGCTTTCACGACCATCTCATCTATTCACCACGAGTCAACCCCTACGCATCTCATTCCTCCTTCCCCTTCTCCGCTCTCAGCTAGTCCAAGGGACCAACGTCACCGCCTCTCTCCTCTACCATACCGTCTCCACACGAACCAACATGTCGACACTCAAGCGTAAGGCCGGCACACAATCTGGTGCAGACAGCAAGAAGCCCAAACAGGATGGTAATATCATGTCCTTTTTCGGTGCTCCCAAGCCGTCACCAGCCTCAGTAGCAGCCACCGCGGGTGCTACTAAGGGGGCCGCCGCTCCGGCCGCCGAGACGCCGGCTCCCAAGTTCGACAAGAAGAAGTGGGTCGAGGGCCTGACGGCCGAGCAGAAGGAGCTCCTCCAACTTGAGATCGACACGCTGCACGAGAGCTGGCTGGCGCACCTCAAGGACGAGTTGACGACCAAGGAGTTCTTGGACCTCAAGAGGTTCTTGAACAGGGAAACGAACATGGGCAAGAAGTGGTTCCCCCCACAGGAGGACGTTTACTCTTGGTACGCAACCGCCCGCCCCCGGCTCTTCTTCTCTGCGTGATCCGCAACGATGCAGCTCTAACCCATGGTCCTCCAGGTCCCGCCACACCCCCTTCAACACCGTCAAGGCCGTCATCGTCGGCCAGGACCCCTACCACAACCACAACCAAGCCCACGGCCTCGCCTTCTCCGTCCGGCCCCCGACCCCGGCGCCCCCGTCCCTCAAGAACATGTACATCGCCCTGAAGAGGGACTACCCGACCTTCACTCCACCGCTCAAGAATGGTGGCCTGCTGACGCCCTGGGCGGACCGCGGCGTGCTGCTCCTCAACACGTGTCTGACGGTGCGAGCCCATGAGGCCAACTCACATTCGAACCGTGGGTGGGAACGCTTCACGCAAAAGATCATCGACCTCGTCGCCGCGAAGCGCTCGCGCGGCGTGGTCTTCATTGCCTGGGGCACGCCTGCCGGCAAGCGTGTGGTCAAGATCGACACCAAGAAGCACCTGGTCCTCAAGAGCGTGCACCCAAGCCCGCTCAGCGCATCTAGAGGATTCTTTGACTGCCAGCACTTCAAGAAGACCAACGAGTGGCTCGTCACGCGGTACGGCGCCGGCGCCGAGATCGACTGGGACCTTAGCGAGGTCAAGAAGGAAGAAGCTCCCGTCGCGGAGACGAAGGCTGAGCCCGAAGCAGTGGTGGAGAAGGCCTCGAAGGAGGAGCAGGAGGAGACGGAAGACAAGTCTTCGTCGAAGGATGAGTAATTGTAGGGTGCACGAGGCACGGTGCGGTGCTTGAGTTGTCGACGGGACTGCAGTTTGTTCTCTTCTCTGCTCGGGCAACTTTCCAGGGTTGACTTGGATGTTACGATTTGTTTTATTAGACGATACAGCCTGCTACAGGTTTATGAGGAATTACGCGTTGATGCATACAATGGATTGGGTCATGAAATGAGCTGCGTGGGTTTGGACTGGCGTGATCAGAATAGACGGGCTGCCCACCCCGTGTGAGAGGTTCAGATTGTCTGGAGTGTCATTAGACAGGCTCAAATGAAAATTTGAAATTGGACGAGCGTACGGAGTGTTATTTACTAACAAACAGAAAGCTTAGGTGTCACTGCACACATGGCCACGCGTTGCCCTTGATGTCATTTGCTGTAGCGTCTGCAAGTGGCTGCTCAGTACGGTGGTACACCAGCCGTCTGTGAGACGTCGCCACTTGGACAAGGTACGATTACTCGCTTATGAGCTAAAAAAGGAGAAGAAGTGATAACCATAGCTTTCAAAAAGTCGATCAAGCGGACATCAGGTGGTGGGCAAATCAAGTCGATGAGACACGTCACTGCGGGTATACATACGGCACGTGGAGACCGGAGTTGGCTCCGATGCAGACCCACCTTGCTGGACCGGCTCCGCCGACGATCGGGTCCGCGATCCCCGGCATAACCACGAGAGACCGGAGCAGGTCATCATGTGCGGAAGCCAGCCATTCCGGGAGGCTGCTGCATTATGCACACCAAGCTTTGCCAGGTTGCGTGTTGCAGCTAGACCCTGCGCATGGCGCTGCCAGCTCGAACTCTTTTCCCGCCCTCACCTTAACTTGCATTCCCCAGAGGGCCCGTCGCAATTTTTCCTCTGACGTTCCGTTCAGCTGGAAGGGGCTCGACTTGGACCGCGATTTGGACCGTCACATGCCATCTCACAACCTACGAGTTTAAGTTGGCGACATTTTTGCTTATGTCATTGGCAGGAATTTAGGGGTCTTGCCATGTTTGGAGAAGTATCGGGCTGGGCGCGCCATGCGAGCGGAACTTTATGCCGGTAGGTAAACGAGACATGCAGCGGTAATTGATTGCCACGGCGAGATTCGAGTGATGCGGTGCCTTGCTCGCTGCCTTTGCTGTTGGAGCGCCGATACTAAGGTGCGCAGTAAGGTGTCTGTCTGTCGGTATGAGAGCCCGGCGAAGTTCCACGTTCAAGACAGCCGCGGCTCTTTCGCGGTCCAAGTTCCAAGACCAGCAGAAAGACATCGTCCGATAATTGAGTTGGTCATTCGGTGGGGTATGAACAGACATTTCTGACGTTGACCGATCGGTAGCGCAGCCATCCCACCAGATAATTTCGATTCGACAGGTATAGAGGGGGCGGTTTCGCATCCAATCCGACCACTCAGAGGATGAGGAACACACGCGCAGAGACAAGGCATCTCCTGGAGCCCCTTGGAGTTGCGTTCATGCGGATCTAGGTAGGATAACCTGCCTGCCAAATACTAGTAGTACTAGTGTGAAGAGAGAAATGGGCAGGTCACGACTGGAGGCTCGAGCGCTGTCGCATTCGCCGATGAATGGTTTGAGGGAGCCCATGGTGAGATGCCGCATCGCGCCGACCCATGACATGCCTTGCAAGTCTCCACTACCGCCTTCTCCCGTCGCCTTCTCACAATGGTGTCATTCTGGCGGAGAGAGCCAGCCGCGCCGGCTTGTACTGGTCGGAAGAAGACAACCAATTGCTTTGGACCACGGTAGCGAGATTCCATCGGCGCGACATCTGCTGGGGCTGGGAGATCAGTGACGCGCGCAACGCCCAACATGAGTGACGGACGGTCAGGCTTGACAGCACCCCCCGAGTGGATGCCAGCGCACGCCGATCAAGCGCACGGGGCACGACCAATTAATTGTCCTGACGGGGTGCTCGGCTCAGTGGATGTAGGAGGACCCGACGCTGTGTGGTGGATGGGGTGACGACGAGGGTGTGCTGGCAACGGCCAACTCATGCACGGCGAAGCGACCTCTGCGTTCGGGAACATCATTGGCAGCTGCGTCGAAAGCAGGGAACTCGCTGCGTTGCTTTAGATTGAGGTGTCGGAGGCTGATTGCCTCTGAGTATCCGAAGGAGAGGGCTATTCTGGACCGCCGAGGTGGCGTACTCTCCGGACCGTTGTGGCCGGCGTTGGCTTGGGCTTTCCGGGAGATTCAGGCGGCGCGGCGCCCCAGACTGATTCTTTCTTCTTCGGATGTCGCTTCGATTTTGCTATTTCCTCTGCGTCAACTGAATTCCACCAGGCCCCACGCCATTGTCGTGCCGCGTCGTGTCAGTAGGTCCGGGAGTGGGGCAGACGGGCGGGCGCCGGAAGCAACCAAGGGACAAGTTCGAGACGCGTCTCGCCGTCTAAGTGGTCGTCATGCTATGCCTTGGAAGTTGGGGGGGTGCTCTCCCAGCCCGGGGGATGCTGCGAGACAAAGACGGCGGCAACCGAACGTGATACCAGCCAACCTGATGCTCTTCCTGACATCAGACCGAAGACGGTACAACGTAGGCGGTCTTGGGCGTCAACGCAGGCCGTCGAGAGGCCGGTGTTGGTGGTCGATAGCAAGGTCCGAGTCGAGGTTGTAGTCGCAAGTCGGGCGTCCGTCAGACCGGGAGGCTACTTGGAAGTGCCGAGTGGCGCGGTGCAGAACATCGCGTTCCTTTGGTTCCCTAACGCGAGATGCAAGTGACAGACAGAGGCACAGCTGCGAGATGAGGTGTCGGACGAGGGGGAAAGCGTTTTTGTGCATCTCGTAACGGCGCCGCGTGCTGGATGTTGGCATGTAGGTATGTATTGTATTACCTTAGGTAGCTACACTACAAGAGCGACGCAGGACAAGCCAAAGAAGCTCCGAAACAAGACACTGGACAGGGTCCACCCCCACTGGCAAGTGGAGCGAGGGACCAGAGAGGATGAGCGGTGGTGGTCACTGGTCACTGCAGTGTGGTGGCAGGTGCCGGGGAGGCACAATAGCGCCAACTATTTGTCGTGCCTTCCTTCCTCATTACTTTACACTACATGGTACCTGCGTGCCTGCCTCGGGGGCAACACCCCGATCGCCCAAGGCAAAATCAGGTAAGTGGGTTTTCTCACGGCCATCCCGTATAAGTTGCAACTTGCCGATTGCTTCTCGACAACTCGCCCTTGCTACTCACGGTCACGGAACCACCTCAAGCCAGAATTGAGCCAGGGGGATGGATGATGGATCAGAGCCGCTCGGCGGAGCTAGCGGATACATACCGGGGCACAATTAAGGTGCGGGCGACGGACGGGGTGTCCACGCTTGGCCATACCAAGCAACAAGCGGCAGCGACAGTTTGGTTTGTCTCAAGACACCCTCTCCATGGATTGGACGAGGCATGGCCGGCTTGACCTCACCTCGCCGCGTGGCCCGAGGAGGAGGAATGAAAAGTTATACTACTATAGTACTAGAGTACCTAGAGTGAGAGGGTGCCTCACCTTGAGATCATCGTGCCTCGGATGGGGAAGCTGGATGAGATGACTCGGCGGAGATGGTTGGGTATCCGCGCGCTGGGTCTTGCCGCCGAACCTGAGGCGACTCGGTCGACCTTCCATTTCCATGCCTCTGACAGCATGCCCGTCCACGAGATGAAGGGCTCTCTGCATTCCCGTCGCGTAGCCAGTGCTGGTGTTGGTCGGGTCCTGAAGCTACATAGGTATTTGTAGATGTTGGTGGTCTACATTGTACTTATTATTTCGTCTGACGTTTTCTGGCATTGTGTTACTTGCTCGTCCTTCATGCATCGAATTGCGTATCTTCCCTGCCGCCACTTTCACTTTCATCCAGTCTCTCTTGTCTGTCTTGCCTCTCTCTGCCTCTGCCTCCGGCCTTTTCTTCATCCCCGACGCCATCTCGTCCTCGCCTTCGCTTTCGCCCGTCGTCTCGGCCCCATCGTCATCATCACCATCGCGGGTCGCCCGGGCACCGCAACGCTTCCACCGTTTATTTCTTCTCCGTGCGTACTAACACCGTCGCCTGAGATCCTAGTTTAGACATCGAGGCAAGCCTCCAACGCCTCCCCACCGCCGGCAGCCCATCGAGCTCGATCGACTGGCTGACGTTGCAGCGTGTCCGTCTCCGAGCCGCGCCCTGGCTACCCTGCCTGCCCTGGCCGGCCTGAGGCGAGGTGAGTCGGCAACTCAAGACCCAAGACCCAAGACTGGACCTTGCGGCCTGCGGCACTCGACCGGGGTCCTCTTTCCAGCAGCTAATTTCATTTCAGGGCCTGTCTGCCCCTCCCTCCTCCCACCTTGGTCTGTCGTGCCTGATGCCCAGGTGCCACTAGCATCACCCGAAATCCCGCCCACGCTCGACAAGTCAAACAGCGGCCCAGAGAAGTTGCGCCTTCACCACACGCCGCCGAAAGCCTCCCAGCAGGATCTCCTGCGCTGCGCTGCACAGAGCACGGGCAGAAGAACCTAGGTGTCCCACGGACTGTGAGGTACAGGCACCCCTAACCCAGCCCGCTCATTGCATTGCCGCTATTCCCCATCGGGCTGCCGCATCAGGGTCGCTCTCAGGTACCCGTCTGCTGTGTCAGTCACACAAAAAATACCTGTGACCAGGAAAGCGCGGACAGGGGAGGCAAGTCAAGAACAGAGAAAAAAAAGGGAATTACGAAAAGAAAAGAAAAAAAAAGAAAAACCAGAGAGACAAGCACCGGCAGAAGCCAAGCCTCCAGGGGACACCCCCAAATATTACCATTTCCCTCTTCTCCAATTAATAGCCCGCCGCTTGGTCGTCCGCCCCTGAAAGGAAGAGGAAGTGAAGCTGCCTTTCTTTCGGTTCTTGCCCAAGCAGCCGGACCATCGCAACCACCGCCATACCCTTCTATACCTGCTCTCTGTCGCTTGTCAGAGACTTACCTTCGTTTCTTTGGGTGTTCGATTCTGATACCCCCCTGGTATCACCGGTCCTCTGGTTATCTTCGGCACTGGGCTAGTGGGATTTTTGCGTGGAAGTACTGTTCCAACGCCGTCGTGTTTGTTATTTACTTTCGACAAACGCGCTGCGCCAGTCCTTCGTTGACGATACCTTCTCCCCCTACTCCGTACCGTATCGCGCCCCTTCGCGACTCCTCACCCCGCCGATTCCCGCCCCCAAAGGCGAGGCGAACCCGCAATCTTGAACCTTGGTCTCCTTGTCTCAGATTTTCTTAAACGACCGTCGGCCTACCCCTCGTCGAGGCACTCACGACGACCCCGTTTTACGGCCTCCTCCGCTCTTCGAATGCGTCGCTTCTCCCCCCGCCTCCACCAGCATTCGCCCATCTGAAGGCGATCTTCCACCGCCAAAATGCCTAGTCTCTTCTCCCGATTGAAGAGTAAGGATGGTGCTACGAAAAAGAAGAAGGGCGCGAACCTCGACCCGGCCGATCAGCTTCCAGCGAAGCCGCGATGGGACGACGCTTACACGAGAAAGACGGTCGAGCCTGAAGAGATCCAGGATCTGATAAGACGCTGTACCGAGGAAATCAAGGCAAGAGGTATGTCTCCTCACATACTTATGCTGCTTCATGCATTACCCTTCTTAGCCAATGCGACCCGGGAGGCTCACAATCGCTAACCTGTCCGTCTGCCCATATCCAGCTCTCGATCACCCCTTCCTGCTTCTGCCGTTCCGTCCTACGTCGGACCCTAGTGCTGTCCGTACCTTCATCCGTCACTTTTTTGATGGAAGCCAACCTCTGCGTGGCGAGTTCTTGTCGCAAGAGCTGCGCATGACTGAGCCCATGGTTTGTAGTCCTCCCCCATACCGTGGACTCTGTGCTAATGGACCCAGGTCCTCGCCGGTGTCGTAAAATGGTGCTGGAGCAGGCTTCAAGGGGGCGTTGTAGGCTGGGATGCATACGAGCTGTTCAAGGTTGGGGAGCAAGGTACGTCGCACGGATCATCAACCCGTGAAACCGTAACTCACGCCTGCTAGACTCGAACATGGCGAGGGACTCGTTCAAGACCTTCATCCCGCTTAGTGTTGATAACGGTGCTCGGTCATGCATCATTTTCGACTTCTTCGACCTCCTCTCAGCCATTGCCGCTCACGGCAAGATGAACGGCTTGGGCGGGCGGAAGCTCTCTCGGATGGCTGCGTGGTGGGCTTTCGAGCAAAAGGACACCGGTAGCGGCTTCGAGGGTGGCTACAAGGCCTGGTCAAGGTGAGTCAAAGCATACTAGATAATGTGTGATCCAGGCTAATCGCTTGCAGCGCCGCCGATGCCACGAGCCATCTGTTCTTCGCCTATCTTCGGTCTCTAGCTCCTCAAAAGCCAACTCAAGGCAGCATTTCCATGCTGCCAATGTCCCTGCAGAAGCTTCTGCAAGAAACCGAATATCCTCCCCAGAAGCCCTCTCTGATGCAGTCCTCTACCTACAAGGTGGTCATGATCGTCGACACTGTCTCTCCGACTCCCTTTTCACTTCTGAGACGCGCCAACCATTTCCAGTACCGTGACGAGGATCGAGCTCTGCGAGAGTTTTCCGAGTACGAAGATCCCGTCAAAGCCCTCACCGAAGAGTGTCGCCGTGTGCTGAAAGCCATTTCTTCCGCCAACCAATCACAAGTTTCCAGCTCGAAGCACTCCACCAGCTTGCGAGACGCTTCTTGGTCCCGATTCGAAGACATCGGTTTCACCAGTGCCCTCGAAGATGAGGAGGACGAGGAGGAAAGTACAGCTGCCGCTCGCAAGCCTCAGGGTCTCAGAACAACTCCGGCGGCCGGCAATGCGGGCCTAGGCAGACCGACTACTCCGTCGTGGGCCGATTTCCTGTCGTCCGGCTTCGTGGATGACAACCCCCACAGCCCGAACATGCTGCTGCCCCCCGACAAGGTTCTCCCGCCGATTGAGACAGCCGTCCGCCAACGAAGCTCCCAGTCGCATAACCCGAGATTGGAGTCGGATCGCTTGGAACCCGGAGAGTTGGCGAGCATTGCCCGCTTCGACCTGGACGAAGCTTTCTGGTGGGTATGGATGAGCAGTCTCGCCCCCGAGGAGACGCCTGAGAGGAAGTCGGCCTTTGGTCGCTGCGCCGTCATCGAGACGGCCATCAAGACCGGACGATGGCTGGTCATGGAGGAAATGGTCGCAGGAGCTGCTCCTGAACCCCAGGAAGGTGCCTACATTGCTGAGAAAAAGGGATTTTTCAGCTGGACGCGACGCAATAAGGGGGTCAACCGTCGGAAATCCACCGGAAAGCACGCTCTTGAAAAGGATAACAAAAAGGGCGACCCAAACATCAGCAAATCGAGCATTGGTCCGGACCAGCAAGCTCGTATTCAGGCTGCAGCTGCTCAACTCCAGGCGCGTCAGCATCAGGAGCAGCAGATGAAACAGCATGAAATGCTCCAAGCTCGCAGAGGCCGTAACGACGCGTCAGCGATGGAGAAGACAACTAGTGTTTTGACCCTCCAGCCCGACATCATGCGCCAGGCATCGCCAGCAATGAAGTGGGCCAACAAGTACGACAAGGAGGCAATTCGGGAGGCCTATCTGGCTAATAACACTGCCGGACGAGGTATCGGGGTTTCCACCATGCAAAGAAATGGAAGCCATGGCCATGACGAGTACACCAACGGACATGCCAACGGAGCTGAGCTTCGTCCCGAAGTTCCAGCCAAGTCTCCATCCTTGCAACCACAGCCTTCGCCGTTGAACCAGAATTCGCCAGGCTTCGCCCGATCGCCGTCTCCGCAACCGCCGCAGCAGAATGACACTCCTCCGACGCCTCCGGAGAGAGATACGGAAACGCCGAGCGGCCTTCAACCCGCCGACCGATTC
Source organism: Colletotrichum plurivorum (assembly GCA_014235945.1). Lineage (NCBI taxonomy): Eukaryota > Fungi > Ascomycota > Sordariomycetes > Glomerellales > Glomerellaceae > Colletotrichum > Colletotrichum plurivorum. The sequence goes on along the minus strand of WIGO01000023.1, from coordinate 31,882 downwards.
GACTCGGGTGGCCGGAGTTCGCCCTTGCCACCTCCCAAGGACTCCTACGACCAAGCACGCGAGAATATGTTCACGCCGGAGCCGGACACCAGTCCCAAGGATAAGAAGCAGAGGAAGCTCCACAAGGAGAAGACCGGCGGAGGCGGCCTCCGAAAGCTCTTCGGTCGCAACAAGAACCGGAACTCGAAACTGCCTGACAACGCCGCTGCAGATGTGAACGGTATGCTTCAGCGCGATACAGCAACTCCCGAGCCGCCAAAGCCTGCTCCGTCTCCTGTTCCCCAGCCCATTGCTTCTGAATCCAACCTCCCTACACCAACGCCTGCCGAGGCTTACACCACGCCAATGGAGACTCCTCAGCCAGCCCCTGTTGAGACTCAAGCTCACGAGCCGCAGTATGAGCCGTCGGTCGAATCGCTCTCTCGCATCGATACCGAGGACGCCAACGAGGCCCGGCACGAGTTCTCCCGATTCGACCAGGGTCCACTGCAAGACCAGCCCGCGTTTGCGCCCGACGATTCTTCTGAAGACGCCGTTCCTCCCCCCATTGCGCGGCATGCGAAGACCCCCGAACCCCCCGCGCAGACGTCGCCCGTCTCTCCGGACGATGGTTCCAAAGCCGCCCCCGCACAGGACCGTTGGGCCCAGATCCGCAAGAATGCTGCCGAGCGCGCTGCGCAGCGTCAGAGTGAAGAGCAGAGCCGTGGCGGCTACAGCAAGACTACCGATGGCGACGATGACACGAGTGGAGAGGAGAGTAAGTCGCCCTGTTCCGTATAATCCAGAGTCAAAGTCTAACGACATGTAGCAATCGAATCTCGTGTAGCACGCATCAAGGCGCGTGTGGCCGAGCTCACGGGCAACATGGAGAACTCGACCAGCCCGGGTGCTCGCACCCCGCCTCCGATCCGTCGATAGATTGATTCGTTGGCTAGTTGAGGGCACTCAGGGCGGGGCTTTTGTTCCCATTTGCCTACGTTTCGTCTCAACCGATCCCATCATTCATCACGAGGAACGACTCCCTCTCTCGGCCTTTTGATTCTCTCGGCCCAGACGTCTTCGACTCTTGAGGGTCCCAGGCCGGACCTTATGTTCTTCAGCACCCAGTCGCTAATACCTCCCTGCTGTTTCTCCCCATTTTTCTCTTCTTCTTTTTCTTGATTTACCTTGCGGGTTTGTTACACAGAAGATGATACCACTAGAACAGCAAGCCGATACGCACAATTTTTCAAATGGCAGTTAATTTTGATTTTTTCCACGTCGGCGGCCACGCGCCGCAGACATGAGGAAAGATGGCAAACGAGAGGGAAGGGAGAGAGTCTGTACGCGACGAGAGAGAAATTCGACGTGGTCGCAGGCTGTTCGATTGGTTTAAATGGCCAGCCACCAAATATTAGTTGCTCAAAAGTAAATGACAATCACCCGCTTTACCCCCTCCTCGGAAGACATTTAATCCTTGGGTCACATTCCGTTACCCAAGGGAGTGGCATCGATTTCAGTGCGGTCGCACTTCTCATTTGGCGTAGACGACAAGGAATGAGAGGATGGATTGTTCATAAGTTTTTTGACGTGTCCATACAAAATCCCGCTAAAGTCCCACCTTCGGGACTTTCCAAAACGCCGGCGCTGAATATGCTTGCATCACCTTTCCCTCGTCCGCACTGTCCCCTGCTCTAAGCTCTCACCCTTTCTCACTATGCTCTCTAGAATCATGTCCATTTCCTCTATCTGTACAGCGATATTATCAAACCTCAGTGCCCGATCCCGCCAGCGACCCAGTTGTTCCATTCCGGGTTGCCCGGCTGGGGAAACACGCCTCGGTCTTGCTGCGGCGCCGCTGCTGGCGCAGGTGCCGGTGCCGCTTGACCCTGCTGCTGCTGCTGCTGCTGTTGCTGGCGCTGTCTGGCCTCCTCCTCTCGCCTGTGCTGCTGCTGTCTTTGCTGCCTGTAGTACAGAAGGAGGACGAGGGACAGGGCAAGGAACACGATGATGAGGCTCTCGGCGACACCGTCATCCTCAAGAGGTCCGCCCTCCGGGCCGCCGCCAATGGTATCATCGAAGATGTCCTCATAGTACGGGTCATCGTAGAAGAGCTGGTCATCCTGCAGGAAGTTGGCGATCCACTCGCCGAGGGACCAGTCCTTTTTGGGTTCTGCCGTCCACGTTAACGCGCCGAAACATCGGCAGATTGCACGGAAAGAGGAACTTACTGGGGTCATCCTGAATGGAGTGAATGGGCCCGTGGGTGAAGGTGTTCCACGCGCTTCTCATGCGCAGCTTAAGCAAACTGAGGGTAACCGGGAGGTAGGCCTCTTCGTTCACCTCCAGGGCCTGGTCGTAGAATCGCTTGGCCAGGTGGAAATCCTGCGTCAAACCGATGCCGTTCTCGTGCATCCAGCCCAAGTTCCAGAGTGCCTGGGCGCTCTGGGAGTAGTCCGACGCGCCACTGTAGCACTGGACGGCCTTGTTGACGTCGGGCTCAGAGCCGATGCCGTGGAAGTAGTAGTCGCCCATCTTGACTTGCGAATCCACGTTCGACTGCCTCGAGGATCGAGTCCAGTACATGAGGGCAAGCGTCGGGTTTTCGAGCAAACTGGGCCGGGTCTGTCCGAAACCGAGCCAGTTGGGGAGGGGCAGCCAGTCGGGCAACGGCATACTGGACTTCAACGGATCGAGAATGAATGCAACGTTGTTTTGAGCCCGCTCGTAGCCCTGCTCTGAGGCCATGACATACTCCAGGAAAGCAAGCTCATGGTCACCGTAGTAGTAAGCCTGGTTCGCCTCAGCCCATGAAGAGACGAGGGGCTCGGCCTTCTCGGCGACGTTCTTGTAGTAGCCCAGGGCCATGGAGCAAGTCTTGTCTCGGCCGACCCCGTGGTGGACCATCTCGGCGAGGTAGTAGTGGGCCTCGATCTGACCATACCTAGCTGCCAGCTCGAAGTAGTTGTTGGCAATCCGGACGTCCTCAGCTCCACCCTGGTCAAGGTAAAGGACGCCCAGCTCAATCTGGGAAGGTGCGTAATCCTGTTCCGCGGCGGCCTTGAAGAGCTCCGTGGCCATCGCGATGTTCTTCGGGATGCCGTAGCCGTGCAACATCATCAGGCCGAGGCCGTGCTGTGACTGGGCATCTCCATGGGAGATGCCCCGCTCGAACCATCGCTTCGCTTGGTCGAAGCTCTGATCGACTCCGTCGCCTCTCAAGTACATTCGGCCAATGAAGCCTGCGGCCTTGCTCGCCGTCTTCTCGATGCCCTGCTTGTGGTTCTCAATGATGCGCCCATCCTTTCTCCAGTAGCGCTTAGCCACAGTGAAGAAGTACTTGCGGGCTAGGTCCAGATCTCGGTCGAGCCCCCTCTGGCCATCATAGTAGATCCTTCCGAGGTTGTACGATGCCTTGGCATCGCCCTTTTGTGACATAAGATCCAGGTATTCGATGACATCGTCAATGGCAGCATTGGCATCCGAGTTCGGGCTGACTTTCATAGCGTTCATCCCGGCACTAGACGCGCTCGCGCCTTCCCCGTAGACACCGCCGAGCTCATCAGCAATCCGATACGATTCGACCACCCAGGCCATGCCTCCGGGAGGACCTGATCGGTACCACTCCATGGCCTTATCCGCAACTTTCTTGTAGTACTTGCTTGCAGTCTCGCAGTTCTTGGGCGTTGCAATGCCGCTGTGGTGTCGGTAGCCGACCGCCATCTCTGCACGAGTGTCCCCCTGAAGTGCGGCGAAAGTGTAGTAGAGCAACGCCTTGGCCTGGTCGGGGGCGACAACGTGGCCAATCCCCGTCGCGTAGTAAAGACCGACCATGTACTGCGCTGTACGGTTTCCGTGGAGCGTGGCGAGGGTGTGGTAGTGATCGAAGGCGACCTTCAGGTCTCTTGGATGCGACCAGTTGCCGTAGAAGTTCATGTCGGCAAGGAGGGAGAGCGCGTCGGAGTTGTTCTGGAGAGCAGACTGCTCCAGAAGCTTGACGGCCTCCAGAAGCGGCCCGCTGACCCTCGTCTCTTGCGCTTGGTTGCTGCCCGGAACCGGGGCGGCTTTGAGGCTAGGCATGACCTTTAAGGCATATCGCAGAGCCGTCCAGACCAGGGTGTATCGGCGTTCGCGTCTCGGGTAGTTTCGTGATGGAAGCTTGTCCAGCTGCTGAATGGCTAGATCGACCAAGTCGGCCCCTACATCGGCGTCGTCAGTCCCGTCCAAGTTACGTGCCCCAGGCTTATGTCCCTACCAGGTTGCCTAGGAGCCGGCGCATGCTGCTCCGGCGCGACGTCCGTCTGAATCTTTGCATATCCTTCTTTAGGTGCCTCGGGGGCATCGTCGTTCTCGGGGGTGAGGACTTTTTGCGCATCGGAACAGAGCACCGCGGCCGCCTGCAATAGCACTGTTTGAATGACATGTAAGCTTCAGCAGGTGCATCCGGGGCGCCGGATAGCGGCTATCTTGGTAACTTACGGACTAGCCAAAGGAAAGAGCGTCTCATCCTGCGAATTTTATGTGCCTAAATCGTTTGCAGAGGCCCGCGACATGTTATTCCTCAGAGAACAACTTCGTAAAGGTGGGCGGGCGGTGGTTTGGGTCCGGCGATGTTGTAGTGTAACTGCGCCGTTCGAACAGCTGTCCTGGCTCTAAGGTCCACGTAGATGAATTGGGAGCTCCAAGTGACCGGGGCCGTTGGCCTCCCGTGGCGTGATTGGACACAGGGAAAGTTGGACGGATTGCATAAGGTGGGGCTTTGCACTAATCGCCCCTCCACTGCGATTTCCTTCACTTGACCTACGCCTGAGATGAACCAGTTCTCTTCTGAAAACTTGCCTATTTGAGTTCTGCAATCGAAAGGTCTTGGGTTTGAGAGAACGCCGTAAAACAGTACGAGACCTTTTATTGACAGGTAACTGGTTGCTACTCGTTCAACCTTGACCTTCCCATCCAAACTCGCCCAGTGAGTGAGACTAACTTTTCTGGTGAGGGGCCCATGCTAACAAAACCCTAGTAGACAGGCGGTCTCAATCATGTACAATCTCACTTGCGCAGACGGATACCACTTTGGTGGCCAAGGGGATGTCTATGTCCTAGATCTTCACCGTCTGAACACAGGCCTAGCTGCAATCTCTTCGGATCAGAAACTTACTCTTTTCAACCCTGCACAGTTGGGACAGGGTCCTGTCAGGTCGCTCCCGACCAACCACGGCAACCTGACATGTCTCAAGACCTATAACGCGGCGGAGTCCATCGTTTGCACAGCTGGAGAGAACGGACAGGTTTCTGTTTGGGACTTGAGAGAGAGCTCAAAGCCGCAGATTGCCCACTTTGGAGGTAGGCCTGAACCCGGGTGTGGGGTGGACCTGGCTTCACTAACATGCTGTCGCAGCAAGCCAAGCCCCCATTCTCTCCCTGGCCTGTGACTCAAGAAGCAACACAATAGCAATCGGAACGGAACTCCAGAACCACACGGCCTCCGTTCTCTTGTGGTATGTGAAACAGTTCTTGGCCCCAGGTGAACCATAACCATTGACACGCGCAAAGGGACGTCAGAGCTGGACCTACCCAGCGGCTGCAATACGACGAAGTCCACAGCGATGATGTGACTGAGCTTCGCTTCCACCCCTCTCAGCCTCACGTCCTCCTCTCGGGATCGACAGATGGCCTGGTCAACGTTTACGACACACGCATCTCGGACGAGGACGACGTCGTCGTCCAGGCGCTCAACCACGGATCCGTCCACCACGCCTCATTCATCAGCGACACCGAGGTGTATGTGCTGACGCACGACGAGAAGTTTGCCGTTTACAGCGTCGCCGAGGATTGCAACACGGGGGCTGCGCTCGTCGACTTTGGCGACGCCAGGGAGACACTCGGCTGCCAGTACGTCGCCAACGTGACGACGAAGCTGGATGGCAGCGGCGCCATTGTCGGTGCTGGTTCTCAAGAGTGGGTTGCCCCTCGAGGTCGATTGTCGATAGGAAAGCTAACACAGTTGTGTAGTCGTCAACTCTTTGAATTGGTGCACTTGTCTCGGACGGGCGACGGTAGCTGGGGTTTTGACAGAGCAAACAGCGTCGGTCTGCCTGGTGGCCATGGAGAGGAACTTGTTCGGTCGTTCTGCTTCTACGACGACGAGCAGGTCGTCTTCACTGCGGGCGAAGACGGTAATGTCAAGGCGTGGAGGCCCAGCTAATGGCAAAACAGAGAAAACAAAAGTAAGAAAATGACAAAAAAAGAAGAGAGGACCGTGAACGAAAATTCTTGATTCTGTGCTGTCCACTTGGGTATCATCCATTCATCCCGCTAACTCCCAGTCTTCGGTACGGCTTAACCATACTTGTCGTGCTTTCCCTTAACCTTCAGCGTCAGAAGCTGCTCGTGGTAGTCACCCTCCCTTCGCGCCTTCTTCAGCCTCCGGACCTCGTCGTCTTCGAGCCTGCGGCCAACGGCCTCCTCCAGCTCCTTGCGACTGATCTTCTCCCTGGCCTTCTCCGCCTTGCTCGCCTTGATCCGCGGTTTGAACCTCGCCTGCATCCTGATCCGCCACGTTGTGTTAAACGTGATGGACTCCTCATCGCCCCTGACGTCCGACGTTGTGACGTTCGGCTTTGGTGGCTTGATCGTCAAGAAGGTGTCGCGGAGGGTCTGGATTTGAAATATGCCCGGGGTATCGGCCGTCGCAATGACATTGAAAGACTCTAGCGGCGACACAGCTGCGGACGTCGCCGAAAGCACGCCGTTCTTGTCGCATCCAAGGTACCTGCGGCCCCGTTAGCAGTGTCTCATCGACAATCTGGAGCAACGACACCTACTGTCCATGATGTCCCTTGAATCTGAACTGCTCCGTCCCCGATATCCTGTTGGCAACCCACACCTGTCGCACGTCGTGGGGCTCTGCGGTGGCCGGGTTCCCATCCACGATGTTCTCGATCCCCAGGGTAAAGACCTTGCCATTGGCGTCGCAGGCCAACGCCGAGGGCGGCTCCGTGGGAAGCACAAACATGATCGGGCCCACGACATCGGTCACCACGTCGGCGGACACCCAGCTGTCATCGTTGTCGGCATCGTCCTCCGCCGCCGCAGCCGCCGGGCCGGCTCGGGCGACGTCACCGGAGGGCGCATCTCGGTCCTGCGCCTCTGCCTCGGTGCGCTTTCTCTTCTTCGGCTTTTTGTCGCCCTTGAACGACAGCGGCTTGACCATCGCTCCTCGCCGTGTCTTTTCGTTCTGATACGATTCGAGACTCGATGCGGAAGGTGAGGGATTGATTGTCACGGCTTTAGGTGGTGTCCGACGGTTTCCGGTCTGGTGTTGATGTGTGGCTACAAGATAGGTAGGTATAAATTGTCGATAAAGCTCCAATCTGGGCCCATTGAGCGTTGGAGAAAGCTGTGATTACGTAAAGATTTAACGGCGCCCCTCCCCCACTTCAAACACCTCTACCTCTATCTTGGGTACTCGGCAGGTGGCCTTGTACACACGGCCACTCTGATTACTTTCTGTCGCGATTCATTCGTTGAAGAATTTCAAGGCCGTTTGATCAAGAAGGCAATATGGCTCCCATCGCGCATCCAGTTACTGTTTCGTTGAAAGATCTCAAAGAGGGTAAGTATCCCACATTGTCATATTAGACTCACTGTGGCTTACAGGTGGATCGTACTGTAGGCGACATCCCTTTTGAGACTCTTCAGGAGGCTTTCGGGCCCGAATCTCTGGGAATTCTGGTTGTTAAGGACGTACCGTCTGAGTTTGCTCACCTCAGACATCAGACTCTGTCCTACGCCTCTTACCTGGGCAACTTGCCTGAAGAAGAGTTGGGTACGGAGACAATGCCAACATTACTATCCCCTCGCTTACACCGGAGCAGTTAAGCTGGAAAATGTCAAAGCCAAGTACCTGACAGGGTGGTCGCTGGGCAAGGAGACGCTCAAGGACGGCCAAGTCGATACCTTCAAGGGCTCGTACTACGCCAACTGCGCGTTCTACGTCGACGCGACGCTCAACTGCGCCAAGCCCACGCCCGAGTTCAACGAGGACAACTTCCCCGAGTACCTCTCTCCCAACGTGTGGCCCGCGCAGGACGTTTTGCCAGGCTTCAAGCCGAGTCTTGAGAGCCTATGCCGGGTCGTCATCGACACGGCCGTCCTCGTCGCGCGGGCCTGCGACAGGTTCGCCGAGACGGAGATTAAGGGCTACCCCAAGGGCTACCTTGAGCACGTAGTCAGCACGTCCACCACGACCAAGGCCCGCCTGCTTCATTACTACCCGCAGACGCAGGCGGACCTCGACAAGATCGGAGCCAGCGATGACAGCTGGTGCGCCACTCACAAGGGCATGTCTACCTGATTTAGCCAACAGACAATGAAGTCGCTAACTTACTCTCCAGACCACGGATGCTTGACGGGCCTTACGTCCGCCATGTTCATCGACGAAAAGGAGACGTCGACGGCAGTGCCCGAGATCACCAACGATACCTCCGCCAGCCTGCCGCCGCTGGCGGAGCTCCCGGCGTCGCCCGACCCGGAAGCGGGTCTGTACATCCACTCGCGCACGGGGGAGACGGTGCAGGTCAAGATCCCGCGGGACTGCATCGCCTTCCAGACGGGCGAGACGCTGGAGCGCATCACGGGCGGCAAGTTCAAGGCAGTGCCGCACTTTGTTAGAGGCGTCAAGGCGTCCGTCAGCGACGGACGCGTTGCGCGCAACACGCTGGCTGTTTTCACCCAGCCCAACCTCGGCGAAGAAGTGGACATGGAGCAGCACATCAACTTTGGCGAGTTTGCACGGGGCATCGTGGCCAAGAACACCGTCTCGTAGGTATTTTGCGTGATAAGCGATAAATAGAAAACAATTCGTTCGTCTTGGTCCGCGCCAGCTGGTATGCGTCGTGACGTTGAGTTGTAAAAGACAGGAAAGTCTGTATGCAAAGTTGGGGTCGGCTCACCGACTTACATCAGTGGCACTCGGTGGATACCGATGGCAAGGGAAGATCCGGCAGGGCCGAACAAATACTGAGGAATTCCAAATATTTCGGAAGCTTTCCCGAAAGGTGCAGTATTGTAAGCCCCCAGAAAGATAACGCAACTGGACATGGCATTGCGTGATGCTATAATGCACTGCTCAGTCAGCAAAGATTCGTGATCGGTTGCATCATGATTCGGCGACATCTTGTCTCTAGCTTGGTAGTCTCAGCTCGCAGCAACTGTCCAAAACCGTGAAAGTCATTACCCCGCCCCCACCAGATCTAATTGGCGGTCCTCCCTTCGTCATCGTTCTCGCTCTGAATTGATGCTGCACGTTGCTTAGAAGCTCCATGAAGCTCCTCTCGCACGCCATATTAAACCTGAGTCGGTGCCCGGCAGCTTTCCACATCGCAACCTCCTCTGCTTCACGCTTTAAATCTACCGCGCCAGCACAACATCGCCCACATTCAGTCCGTCTCTTTCACACAACACCCACCAAAATGGCTGTCCCGCCCAAGTTCGCCGCCCACAAGCTCACCTTCGCGCCCGCCAAGACCCAGACCGACGGTGTACCCGCCCAGCCGCACACCATCGAGATCTACCTCGACTACGTCTGCCCCTTCTCTGCGAAGCAGTTCAACACCTTCTACAACCAGGTCGTGCCCGCCATCCGTGCCAACCCGGCGTGGGCCTCCAACGTCGAAGTCGTCTTCCGCCAGCAGGTCCAGCCCTGGCACCCCTCGAGCACGCTGGTCCACGAGTCCGCGGTTGCCGTGGTCAAGGTTGCACCCGAGAAGTTCTGGCAGTACAGCGACGCGCTGTTCAAGGCCCAGAAGGAGTACTTTGACGTCAACGTCGTCAACGAGCCCCGTAACGAGACGTACAAGCGCCTCGCCAAGCTCGCGGGCACCGTGGGCGTCGACGAGAAGAAGGTTTACGATCTCCTCGTTGTCTCGGACAAGCCCGGCGAGGACGGTTCGCTCAACAGCGGAAACGGCGTCACGAACGACTTCAAGGTCCTCATCAAGCTCGCGCGGTTGACGGGCGTGCACGTCAGCCCGACAGTGCTGTTCGACGGGTACCCGAACAACGAGATCAGCTCCAGCTGGACGCTGGATCAGTGGAAGGAGTGGCTGCAGAAGAACGTCGTCTGACTTGATGGTCGGCGACCTTCGATTCGGGAGCATCGGCTCTGAGACCGTTGTGGTGTAGCTAGCTACCTAATTGGGAAACGTCAGTGGTCCATCTGAGCTCCCCGGATACACGCCAGGCAGGCACACATGCAAAAGTCACCAATAATTATGATAATGAGAAAACGCTTTCCGAAAAGATTACTCCGTACGGACCAGACAGGATCATTATCCAATACTGTTGATGAAAAGAGTGAACCGTTCGCACTTTCGGGCAACAGTGACCGCCGGATGGTCGAATCGCGTCGCGTAAGCAGGGGTGCAGTGACCACTTGGTCTAGCGCGCTACGGTATCTGATCTCAACCTACCTAGGTAGACTTCACCTCTCTCGCCTTAGTCACAGGACTTCTCTCTCTTTCACTCAAACCACCTCCCCTGTCGCCACCAGTCATTCTCGTCATGTTACTTCTAAGGATTCTCACACGAGCGCCGCCGCCGGCCGCTCACATCCTCCCGGGACTGCGTCCATGCACGCTCCGGCCACAGCTATTCCGAAAATCTCTGCCGCAGCTCAGTCTAAGACGGACCTTCGCCTCCGCACCCGGCCCCCGGCCGGCTGCCGCATCAAACCCCAAGTCCGCCGGCTCCGGGCCCGGAGCTTCCGGTGCCCGGGGTGGCTGTGAGTAGCCTCAAATCACATCTTGCTGCGAGGAAACTTGCTGACCCATTTCGACCCCCAAAGCGCCAGAGCTGCCCCCTAAGCTGCTCATCTACCACGCCGGCACGGGCCGCATAGCCTTCCTGGCCTTCTTGAAGATCACCACCGTCTTCTCGGCTGCCTTCTTCTGTCTTGTGGCGCTGCCCAGTTGGATCCGATCAGGGGAAGATGTGGTTGCTTCGATCGCAAAATGTAGGTCACGCCCTGTCTCGTCTCACACGGGACATCCTCATCCTCCTCGACCACAGTGGCGACCGTGGACTGACACTTTCACAGCAAGCTGCGGCATTTTCCCCCTCGTCTTCGTGGCATACACCTCCGCCTCCTTCGTGAACTACGTCTACCTCCGCCTGCCCCCTTACGCGCGGCAATCCCGCGCCGTGCTGGAACGCTACGTCCGCACTCTCCCTCCCAACGCCCAGCTCGAGATCGGCACCATGGGCCTGGCCGGCCGCCCCCGCGCCGCTCTCACCTCACCGGCGGACCTCCGCCGCGTCCCTGCCGACGCGGGCATCCTGAAGACGCGCGTCGGCACCGTCAACTTCGAGCGCGACATCTCGGCCCTCATGGCGCAGCGCAAGTGGCACCAGTACCGCCCCGCCAGCTTCTTCCACCTCCCTGAACCCGAGGAGGGCAAGAGGCCAAGCAGCAGCAGCAGCCGCGCTCGTAGCCGCGGTGTCAAGGATGGCTGGGTCTGGAACATTGTCTACGAGTCCCTGAACAAGCGCAAGTAGATGATGGTCTCGACAAGGTGTATGTCTATGTACTGTACGAGTACTCATGTGTAAGATCGGAACGACCTTGTCCAGCAAGTGGCAAAAAAGTGGGAAATAGGGGGAAATGTGGACGAGGGGTTGCGTGAAGCAAGGAGACGACATCGTCCGCGTTGTGCCGCGGCTGTGCGGACGCGCGTTGGGCCTGTTGGCGCCAAAGCCCCGTCGTCTTCCCAAATTTTAGGAGAGTGGGAGGGAAACGGCTGTTTCTCTGGTGTATTATTATCAAACAGATGACCCTGAAGGACGCATTCACACTAGTCAGCCGCGCCACGATCCAATATGAACAAACGAGCCATCCCGTCAAACCTCGGGAGCTATTTTAGTGCCCCGTCGTATTTTTTCTCCTTCCTCTTTCTCTTCAGTCAGTTTCAGATGCCCACGTCCGGGGTTGAACCATGATATTGCGACTACAAAAGAGCCACCGGCGGCGTCCTGCTCCGCCGACGATTGCCCCGTAATATCACCAACCGGCCGCTTCCCTGGCCAACAGGCTCGCGTACCGCGTGTAACTGAAGCTGAACTCCCCTCTGGCCCCATCGACCACAGCCGCCGCCGCCGCCGGCATACGCTGGCATAGCGAATCAGCACGCTACCTAGCATACGCTCGTATACGCATGCAGTACGTCCTAGGTGGCGTTGCTTTGTAAGAAAAGAACCGAGGCAGGTGGTGACGAGGTCGAAGAAAAATCTCAACGCCCGCCACCACCCCTCTCCATCGTGCCCCTCCCGATGCCATCTGCCGCCGAGAGAAACGCCGTATCATCCCATCTCTCGTGCTACCACAGGACGGAACCACGGACATCGCCCGAAACCAAACGGCACTCCCGGGCCCTCCAACCCGGCAGACGGGGAGGGAAAAAAACACAATTGAGACCAACAGGAAAAGAATGACGAATCGATGCGCGGGGAGCGCGGTGTGGGGGGAGGGGGCGTGAATGCGATGCTGTGTTGGAACTTTGAGTTTTCGAAACAACCCGTCGGCCACGCCGAATCGTTGGTGTCGCTGCATCGCGTGGCACTTTTTTTCTCCCTCTACGTAGCGCTACTTACCTCCAATGTTTGCAGAAGAAGAGGAGGGAGGGGTGGGAAGAAGGCCATCCAACCCGAAAAGGCGGGGGAAAAGCCGCTTACGTCTCTCTTCCCCCTCACCCCCAAAGATGCGACGAAGTGCCAGAAATTGGAAACCTTGGGGATCCTTACAACTAGAGATCCCTACGGTGCTACGGTAGGTCCTGCTACGTATTATGTACACTACGGTACCGTGGTACGGTACTACTCTGTACAGCCGCTTTTTTTCTTATGAGATCCTGACCAATCCTCACTCGATTCCCTCTCAACTGCCTGCCCGCCTGCGGCGTTACGCACTCTATCGGCGGTACGGAAGTCCGGCCTGACGTTACAGCGAAGGATGCACCCGACCCCCCGTCACCACCACCAAAAAAATGCCATGCGCAATCCCAAACTCTAAACTCACCACCACCACCACCACCAAGCACCAACATCCCAAAATGCCGGGAAGAAGAGAACCTCACACACCCTTTCTACACCAACGAGAAGAGAAACAAGATACCCATGCCCAATTGCCGACCGTCGCTCCAATCCGATCCGTCCCCCCCACCGCGTTCCGATTGAACACACTGATCTTTTGGACTCTTCTCGACCACTGACTATCACTCTATCTCCGCCTCCCACGCAGCGTTCATCAACACTAACCCCCCACTCGCGGGCGGAGGAGGGGAGGCCTAGAACAACTCAAAACCCATGGCGAGAGCCACCGCAAGCTCCTGGCGTTTACTGCCACAACCAGGCCCTGTTGCAAGTAGACAAGGCCCTGATAGAGCTCTCTATTACCTTACCTACAACCCTAAGGGTCCCATTGGGCGCCGCTCCCAGGCCCAGGTCAGGTATATCCGGGAGATCCCAACCCTCACGTATCCGAAAAAACCGACTTCCGATTCCCGGCTTCCGCGCCGCACCCCTGCCTATCTGGCCAGCCTACGACGCTCCCTCGCCCGGCGCCATGCCGACAGGTCGGTCAGCCGTACAGCAATAGCGGCTTGTCTGTCTTTCGGCGTCGGTCGCTTTCTCCGGCACAACAGAGAAAAGCGAACCGGCTGCTGTCGTAAGCAAACAAAAGCCCCAACCCAACCACACCCCCCGGCCTCGCCGCAGCTTCTGTTGGATGGCTCATCCATACTCTTTCCCCTGCCAACGGATCCCTGCCCAAGGAAAAGAGAGTTTGCCTTTCGATACAAGCCTGCCTGTGCGGAAGTGCCTGCGCTGAAGTTGAGACTGCCCGTTCATGCAAACTTCCTTGGTTCGAAATGCGCGGCTGAATGAGCCCTGGGCCTTGCCCGACTTCAGATGCCGTGCCGAATGAATTTGTCGGCTCGGTAGACTTTGCGACCGCCTTGGGAGCTTCCCGGTAAGATACCTCGAAATGCGATGTCATCCTATGAGTGCTGTTGGCTCGGGTCACGGCACCGGGCAAACAACACCACTGTTTGCCTGCCTCCTGCTCCGCCTCTCCGCTTTCTAGTCACGTAGTGCATGTCTTGAGGGAACAATGTGGTCATCAAGAAGGTGGTATCATATCCGTATTGTCGGTCAGGTCAACGCGAGTGTCGAGGCATAGCCCCCCTATCTCTTTCTCCGCATCGTACAGGTACTTTTTTTTCTTTCGAGCCTCAGTCAGGCTTGCCAGTAAACAAAGCAATGAGACCTCCTCGTTCGTAATGCCAACTTGCGCGCTGCCTGTACGCCGAACAAGACCGAACCGCATAGTCGGCTCCATTCTGTGGGAATGCCAAATAAAAATACAGTCCTGTGTGTAGCCCAGAAAACCGCCGCCTGGCTTTTCCTTCCATGTATCGTTCGAAAACGCCTCCTGCAATGAAAGCCCCTCTTCAGACTAGGGGCCATGCTTCCCGAGGGTAAGAATGACGCCGGCGCCTAACATAGATCCCCTCAGTGCGCTTTCCTCCTCATTTCCATCGTAATCGTGTACATATATCTTCGTCGCAAAGAATAAACCGTGTATATGAGGAACAAGGACCGTGAGAACTGAATGTCGAAAATATGTACGTGTAAATCGCTGTTGCCGGGGAGGCGCGCCGATGTCGGGTTGTATCGCGAGGCTTCCCACGGACTTCCGGAAAATTGCTTTTAGATCGTCATCGCCATATCAAAGTTGTACAGCCGCATAGTCTGGCCGTCGACAAATGGGATATGGATGTTGCGCAAAATCAATCTCAACATGTTATCGCCGTTTCATCATGGGACCTCCGCCATCATAATCCCAGGCACGCTTCAGGCCGCCCTCGTAGACACTCGCCACGGACTCTTGCCACATGGCCGGCGAAACGAACGTCTGCACCGGAGCGGCCGAGTACTGCTGGGCCATTTGTTGCGAAGCCACTGGCAGAGTGGCATTGACAGCCTGTATGTCTTGTAGAGACGGGGCTTCGGGTGCACCTGAAGACGGAGAAACACTAAGCGAATTGGACTGGGGAGGCAGCGTCGAAGGCTGTGGTTGGACCTGAGGCGTACCAAAAGAGGTGTTCCATTGCCTGGTCCCTTGTTAGCCGTTGCAACTCCTAAGAGACTTGCATGTTATCCACTTACTCAAAAATACGTGCCGGGTTCCAGTTTGGCGCATCCGCTAGCGGCATGGTCTGTGGCATCCCGGGCGCTTGGGTGCCTTGGTTCGCCATCATGACGAGCGACTGTATAGCAGGCGAGTCACTCTTGGTATCCACAGGCCCGGCAGAGATGGGAGGTGTGATGGGGTGGCTGGTATAACTGACTTGGGAGTGTTGAAGGTTTTGCGTGTCCAACTGGTGGCCCAGAGAGCCAGTGCGAGCCATGCCCGGCCTGTAACCCCGAGGAGGACTGGAGTGGTTGGAGGACTGTGGGCTACCATAGGGGAAGCTTGGCTTGAGCACAAAAGGTTTCCTGATGTCAGCAGAAAACGCCTCCCGGACTGCGTCAACTTGTTTCTGGAGATCTGCCATCGGCCAGACGGACATGACCTTCTCCAATACTCGCATGTGCCGTGCGAAATACTCGCGCGCGTCAGTGTTCAAGTCTGGATCTGGCGAGACAACGGCCACCTGTCGTAGAAATACGTTAGCTTTTGTCATGCATAGAGCGGAGTAGACCAACGTACCAGGTGGAGGACAATGCAGCACAGCCCGCAGTAGACAGTAAAACTGAACCCACGGAGCATGCACTGCAGACCAGAGAACCCAAAGTTGGCCAAGACGGCCTCCTGGAGTCTACAGAGCGCCTTGGCCGCGGAGTAACAGATCATCATGTGCTGCTTCCACTGCCCGTCAATGGCATTGGGATCCAAGAAGTTGAGCTGCGGCCGATGAAGCAGGATCAAGGTGAGGTAGTAATAAGAGTGCAGATTCCCAATATACGGCGAGGAGAGCCAGGGAGGAGAGCCGTCCGGGGGGAAGGTCACAGACAAATCCGCAGGCAGGTCGTTCAGCCAAGCGTTGAGGGCTGGGTTGAGCTGTACGAACTCTGGGTCGACGCCCCAATCCTTGGTCTTCTTCTTCTTGAGGTGGCCGTATGCCGTGTTCATCCGGCTGACGTTGCGGACAATGCGTGCGAAGTAGGTGAAGTTCCGAGTAATGTGGTATTCGGAATCGTCGCCACCCGGGATAGGGCGGGGAACGCTGAAGTCGATAGAGTCCAGATCAACAGCAAGATCAGTTCGCCCTGCTGCAGTTAGCAATGCCGTCCAGGCTTTTCTTTTGGAATTCTCGCCAACCTTGAGGGGAGCCAATCATGGTTTCGCCCACGAAAATTGACTGCCAGATTCTGCTCTTCATTTGGCATTCCGTCGGAGAGGAACCGCAAGGTCGGCCTGCTTGGTGTTCCGAGTAATGTTCGTCTAGGCCAAGATCCTTGCCCATCTGCACACATTGGACGATCGTCATCCAGGATCTGTAATAGTAGCCGCGCTTCGGCGCTGCCTCCCTGGCCTTGAGAATGAGCAACAGAGCCTGGAGAGTACTGAGTCTCGGGACATCCATGAAAGAATCCGCGTGTTCTGAGTAATGTCAGTAAGTGAATAGCAGGTACCTGATATGGGAATTATCATACTCGATGCTAGGGCCAGCCACTGTTGTCCCTGAGCCGGGTCATCGGCCAGCCTTCCACCAATCGCAAAGATGGCTTCCAGGATAAGAGGCGACATGGCTTGCCTGTTGGTGTTCCACTGGTTGTAGAACAAGGATTTGCTGAGAACAGGGACGTAGGGGTGCACATGGCTGAAAAACAAATCGAAGTAGTGCATGGCAGTGTCGTCGTCCGGCATCAGTTCGGGCGGAATGCGGATCTTGAGGCCGGGTCCAGAGGGGATGGGCGGGAGAGAGTCCTTGTACTCGTCAGCTTCCTCCACGGCAGGCTCCTCCTCGTGACGGAAGGAAGCCTTGTTCCTCAGATAAGGCGCTGGAAGCTTGTCAGTTACTGCGGTCCTCAAAGGCTCCTGCGGATGTTTTCCCTACCTGTGCCTGCTTCGTTCACTTTCAGAGACCCGAGGAGGTCGGCAAGGTCCGCCTGCTGGTATGAACCGTCCTGAGAGTAGGTATCAGGAGGAGAGTCCGCTCGCGAGCTCTGCTGAAGAGGCGGCGTGGGGAACACGTTCTGTCCCGCATAGGACTGATCCATCATGCCGACGGAGGGCGCAACGGTAGTATAGTGAATGTTGTGCTGGCTAGACGACTGATCAGAGTACGGCACAGGCGGGAAGACGCCGTGATCTGGATATGCGCCCTGGGCGGCATAGATAGAAGGGCTGGGCTTTTGGCCTCCGGGCATCATCGGTTGTTGCTGCATGGGGGCCTGCTGGCGGAAGCTTTCCTGAAGCTGAGAGGACGCCGCGGCAAAATCGTCCCTCTGGGGCTCATAAGCCGAGTCGGACGAGGTGCCATCATACTGGCCATTGGGACGAACGCAATGGAGCTTGAGTCTGATGCAGGCAGAGCATGGCCAGGTATTCGTCGTGGCCGCATCGCACTTGATCTTTCGCCTTCTGCACCCCTCACAAGCCCTCATAACTAGGATTTAATCAGTCTCCAAACAAGCTTATACGGGCGAAGCTGCGCAAGAAAGTGAGCATACCCTTCAGTCGTTTATGACGGTTGTGTTCATCAACAAAAACATAGTCTACAGAAAGGAAGGGTTGGTTAGACAAGAAGCCCTCGGGCAGATTCTAGGCGGAGGCGGTGGAGGTGGGCGGCGCACTCTTCTGGGTTTCCCTCTGGGGGTATTGCTGGGGCGCGAAGGAGAAGCTGCCCATCTGGGAGCTCTGAGGCAGGATGCGCCTCACCGAGGGATCGTTGGACATCTCGAAATCGGGTCGCGACAAGTCGGAGTTGTAATGGATGCGGTGAGCTAAAATCGAGGGCGTGGCCTCGGACGAAGAGCGGAGACGAAGAAGCGGTTACATCCAAGTCCGGTGTTGTAAGGCAGTCCAGTGCAGTCCAAGTCCAGTCTGGAGAGCCGACAGTCCTGTGTCCCGACCTGAGCGCGCACGCAACGGCAACACTCTCTCACGCTCGCTCTCGGGAATCCTCGGTCACAGTCTCGAAATCGTCGGCGACAAGACAAAAGGGCGCTGTCAAAGTCGAAGGAGTTGCGGAGAGGAAGAAGATGTCCGGAAAAGAAAGCACCAGAGGGGAGTTGTGTCTCGAATTTCTGTCTGGAGCGCGCTGGCAGGGAATTGTCCGGATTGGTGGGCAATGATGAGGGGGGGTACGCGGGCGAAGGTCAAGCCTTATTATGAATGGACGACAGGTCCCAGCGTGAGGCGTGAAGGGTTGACGTGGGTAGTCCTTGACGGGGAGGGCGACCGGGGTGAGGAACAAGATCTGGGCTTGGGTATCCGTACAGAGGGGTAGGGGTACATACAGGCAAGCAGGGAGGCAGGGCAGGGCAGGGTCATATCACTGCGCTGCTGTGTTGCCAGGGGGGTGGTCCAGAGACCGAATGCTCGACGATGGGTGCGACCAGGAGCCGATGGAGGACCCAGGACCCAGACCAGGACAGCCTAGGCAGGCAAGGTATAGGCTGGACAGTGCTTTTTAGTGGGTGAGGAGAAGGAGCGAGCCTGGGAAGAGGAGGGGACGGGAGGGGATGGGGGTAAGGAAGGGAAGGAGGGAAGGAAGCAAAAGAGAGAGCGAAAAGCAGAGAGAGATGGAGGAGCACCCAGGTAGGGGAATCAACGATGTACTATGTACCCGGATCGAGTTCCTTCCTACCTACTCTTTATGCGTAATGTACCATAAGGTAGGTGGTAGATAGGCAAGCAGGTCAGTACTTAGAACAAAGTCACGTCCCAAGTATGTAGGAGGGTATTAGGTACGGTACGGATAGACGAGAATTGTGTGTGCGTGTGTATGTATGTGTATGTAAGGCAGGTCCAAGTAGGTACCTCAAGTCGTGGTATTCGTAGCGTCGTGGTAGGGTGTTGGAGATGGGGACGCTGGAGAGAGAAAGACGTGTGGAGCGGGTACCTTAATGAGAGAAGTGTGGGCGGGTGTGGGCGAAGGGTGGGAGGTCGCGCGATGCGGCGACCGTAACAAGCACCCGACCACTGGCACCAGCACCGCAAGACCAGGTAGGGTTTCTGGTTCCTCCCGTCTCCAGTCTCTTCCTCGACGACTCGAGAGGCTGGATGTGTTGTTGGAGGCTGGAGCAGCAAGTCCAGTATCCAGACCTACTACCTAGTCACAGCGGCAGCAGGCCAGCACGCAAGGTTCTTTATGCGCTGCGCAGAATCACAACCACCACCAAGAGAGGCTAATGGGGCCTGTCGCAAGCCGAATCTGGCAGAGGGAGATATGAAGGGCCGGCTGGGGTGCGCAGCGCAGCGCAGGCTTTCGAGTCTCAACTGACTGGCGAGCGTCCGTCCAAT
This sequence comes from Colletotrichum plurivorum, assembly GCA_014235945.1. Classification (NCBI taxonomy): domain Eukaryota; kingdom Fungi; phylum Ascomycota; class Sordariomycetes; order Glomerellales; family Glomerellaceae; genus Colletotrichum; species Colletotrichum plurivorum. Next base: position 12,378 of record WIGO01000023.1, on the reverse strand, counting down.
ATTCATTTTCCGGACCGTGTGTCGTCGCGACCGAAGGCGATGGCTAGTAGGGCGAATGAAAGGGGTGTTGATAATAGCCCGGAAACGACGAGAGGACCTGGTAGGACGGCAGAGAAGAGGCGAGACGAGACGGGTCATTCAGTCGACACACGGACAGCAGAAGCACAAGAGATGGGCGCCGGGTCTCCTGTTTCTTTTCTTGGGTCGGACGGGGAAGACGGGGGCGAGGTTTCGATGTCAGACAAGGAAGAACACTGTAGACACACAGAATCGAACGTTCGAGTCAAAAAAGCCGCCTTCCCTCTACCTGAGGTACGTGGGATATCCGTGGCTGACGTAGGGTAGCCACTTGAGGCGAGGTAATGCCGTTCATTCAAGTCCCGTCATTGCCTCTACCTACCACCTATACTTTAGTACCTACCGAGCGTGGGTGAGGTGAGGTAAGATAAAGCAAGGTACGGTAACACGCACATGGCGCACGCATCACACATCCCGACGAGCACGCGGCACCCGAGGCCTTGCCCTGAATGGGGGATGACAGTAGGGCAAGGCTAAGACAGACCGACAGACGGTTTCTAGATAGAACGTCCTCACATAGCCCAGTACAATAAAGTACCTTCCTCCGCATGCTGCAGCACCTACTTTACGGCAGTAGAAATCTTCCTCTGGCGTACCTCAGGTTCCCTGTCTAACCTAGCTGCGCCGTCCATCCTGGTAGTACCAACCTCACGGCACTCGGTCTTCCATCAGTCTTCCTCTCTCTCGCTCAATGGCAAATCGCAATGGCATTAAACAGATGGGCACTGGCCACAGCGGCGAATCCGTCCGCTCCCACCTTCCCACCTTCCCACCTTCCCACCCACTCCCCCACGGCACCGTCAGCATTTTAGTGACGAGAAAGGCCGAGTCAGAATACGGGTCTGCTGATGCGGGCGATTGTGTGCGCCGCCGCCAGGTACATAGTAATACAGACGGGAGGTGTCGGAAGTAGACAGGCAGAGAGGCAAAAGGCGACTGTGCCCTGTGTGGCCGGTGCGCTGCTCTGAGCTCAGGGCGGAATTACTAACCCATATCAACCTACTCAACCTGTGAAGGTACCTACTAATAATAACGTACTAAGCCTTTCAAGCACTGTACAGTCCAGGCTGAGCCTGGATTCGACGAGCCTCGTCGTCATGTTTGCGCAGGGCACTGTCACGAATACAGTAACGCCCCACCACGCCCAAATACTGTGCGTGAGTACGGATATGTATCTTGCAGGTTCAGACCACACAGCCAGAGGTAGGCAGGCATCTCACTATACGTCCCAAACCAAGAGCAATGTTGCAAGATTAGCCGCAACATACATGGGGAACGAGGCCAAAAGAAAAAAAGGTTGATACACCAGGAGATGGAAGGGGAGACATAGTAATTATACTAAAGTTGACAAGGGAGACAACAACAAGGGGGAGGGAAAGGCGTAGATTCACCAGCGCCCCATGCCATCGTCATAATAAGTGGTCATGCTCATTTGATATCGATATCGATTTCCTAGGAAGCCGAGGTACGGCCAAACAAGGCAAGTTGCCTGAGCTATGAGGTGTCTCTCCGTCCGAATCTATCTTGTCGCCAAGCAAGGTTCATGGTATCAGGAGGGGAAGACGGGAACACTAGTATACTAAGCAACCACATCGACAATGTCCAGAAGATCCGCATCTTCTCCAGCACTCGGCGCTAACGTGATGAGTGCTGCGTAACGAACATTGTACAGGTCAGTGTGAACCAGGCGGGCGGGTTGTCGGACAAGGTAGTGTATATGCGTGCCCATACCCGTCCCCGTCCCCGTCCGCCTTCTTCTTGTCCTGCCCAGTAGGGCGAGTCAAATCACAACTCTGGCTACTTCATTCAGCCTACACAGTAGCACTCGCCTCGGGAGTCTTGGGTATTGGACATTGGACGTTTGGGGGTCTCGTCTACACTCCACCCGCACTGCCCTGGGGCCGATGAGGGGGCCGTGGAGGCTGCCGGTCCTGGAACTCCTGGAAGAAGCGTATGCTATATGACGAGGAGGAGGACGAGGGAGGGTACGGAGGCGGGCGGTAATACACTAGTGTAGTGTACAGAAACGTGAGGCCTGCCCCGGTCCGCTCCTGGCCTGATGAGCCGGGTCCGAGCAAGTCCGCACGTCCAACAAAGAGCAAGCGCGTTGAGCTCGAATTGCTTCGAGAATCAGTTTCCACAGACCCCGTCCGGCCACGACGGGGAGGTGGAAGGTGGAGGTCTTGGAGGGTCCGAAAGCAGAAGCTCTGCTCAGACATCCGCCCTGTCGGCCCCAGAGCACCTTCGGCCGGGCTCATACAGTGCTGCAAAGTTCAAACTACTACTTGTTTGATGTAACATGCATGCTGATAGCAATGCAGTGGCAGGTAGGCAAGCAGACCGCCTCCTAGGCAGGTAAGGTTCTGTAGTGGATGACCTAAAGGCCCCGTTAGCCATACGCTCGTGGGCAGGATCACCAATATCTGGAGACAGATAGAAAAGTACCTCACTCAACACTACCCACCAACCTTTGTTGGGGCCAGGGACGAGCCTGACATCACGGCAGGTCCATCCTACGGCGCTGGCGGATGGGACACGAGATAAGGTTAGACCTCGAAGAGTCCCGCGGTTAGATGAGGTTTTCTTCGATGGCTTCTAGCCTGTGAACTTGCAACATGGCTGGCGTTGGTCGACTTTCTGGCTCTGAGCTAGCTACCTGGACTTAATAAAGTACACGGCAGTGGCTTCGCAGCCATTGGCTCTGCGTCTTAGACCGCCTACTGCCTTGGTACTATAGTACCTATGCACCTACAATCATACCTGGCAAGGTAGCTCTGGTCAAGACTGCGGGGGTCGGCACAAGGCAGCCCGGAGTCAAGAGGTGACGGGATGGCATTATTAGTGCATTTACCGAGTTGAGGCAACCTAGGGCTCACCTGGGCAAGCTACGGCATCTGCCGCAGCATCGCGGTAAGGTACCGCGGTCGCAGTCCAGTCGAGACGACCCACTCCCCGCTTACCTTATCATTACAGGTTCGCTCGTAACTGCCCTAGTCCATCCTCCACCGACTAGTGCCGTCCACACATCACTTGCCAGCCAGCAGATTGGCAGGTTGCGCTTCCTGATCCTGCGCTAGTGGACAAAAGGGACTATGGATTCGTACCTTAGCCCTCTGGGTCCTCCAGTCCTTCGCTCTTAGTGCCTGCTGGGTGGTCCTGGTCCTAGTCCTGGTCCTGGCATTCGTGCTGGGCAACCTCGCAAGGAAGAGAGGAAAGTCTTTCTCCCAACACGTTCTTTTGTCGACTACCAGCAGCAGTAGTGTGTAACTGTGGAAGTTTACCCGCGCTACGGATACGGAGTACCATAGTAGAGGGTTTGGTTCTCGGTATCTCATGTTACCTAGTGCACCACTATGTATGGCATCCGTACATACCTACGTATTAATAAGGCCTTCGAGCCTTCCGCCTCCTTATGTAAGATTGGTAACTGAATTGAGGAGGCAGGGCAGGTGCTATAGTGGGTAGGTACTTGCCCAAAGTACCTCGACCTACCTGCGCTTGCCTCAGATGTGATAACACACCTCACCTGCTCCGTACCTCATGCAGTGCCGCTCCCCTCACCCACGAACCAACAGGCCAATGCCAACACTGTGAAAGTGTACGCCTGCTCGACACCGATCGTTTGTCTCTGTGGCTCGTCAAGTCCACGTCTCCAGCGATCCATCCCACCTCGAGGCCAAGCTAAGCGCAAGGTAACGAGGTAAGTACCTGACTATCTATCGTGGGTCGCCGAGCCTGCCGTGGCTCCTTCGACTAACTACATCGCAGACTTACTACGTACGTGCATAGTACCATATTACTCCTCCTCAGAGTCGGTCACTTGCATCCCTTACCGTCTCTGTCTGCCCTGGCAGGACAAGTCCACCAGGCCCACCTCCCACTCTCAGTTGGGGCCCTGCTTGCTCCAGGTCTCAACTTTCAAGGGGCTTTCTTCGTCGTCCAGGGCCAAGCACATAGCCTCCCCCACCAAGCTGTGGGTGCCGCTCGCATGGGAGTTGGAGCTGGACCACCACCAACTCCAAGATGGTGTGCCGGGATTCTGTTCTGGAAGCCCAGGCAGGGCCTGCCGTGGGCTACTCACCCTTGACACCTCTCTTGCGGATACACTACACGCTTGTAGTCCCTTGCCTCGCGCCATCCTGGTGTTGAAAGACCTGTCTTGTTGCGGCTTGTCCATCTCCTCGCACTCTCTCGGGAGACTACGGAGTGCGGCATCTCTCGCAAAGAAGTACCGCTCATTGAGAACCGTGGCTCCTTGGCATCATCATCATCCGCAAGGGAGGTAGGTACCTGACTGCTATGGTATTACCTGCGAACCTCGAGCCAATGTAAGGTAAGCACCACACCAACGAGCTGCCTGCCTGCCTGCCTACCTACCTTACTTACCTACCTCATGCAGCTCCGTGCAGCTTCTGCCCTCGTCCACCCTCGCTCACCCTTGACGCCGCGCCCGCCTCAACCGGCGAAGCTGGAAGCCCATGATATCGGATGAATCTATCAGCCATGTCCTGGTTTACGGACATTGCCGTTGATCAGCATAATCGACGATCAGGCTGCCCGTCCGTTGGCCGCTTGGGAGTGTGCGCCCCAAAGCCTGACTTTGAAGAGACTCGGCAAACATAGTCCATGCATGTCAACACCTCGGATTACGAGGAACGTGCGCACAGTCGTTTGTGCTTGGGGACTTTGGTTCCTGATCCCGCACCACCAACACCGCAGAGCACCAGCCATCCCGCCATGTCATCTCATCGAATCTCTCTTGTGGCCTTCTATGGCCTCTGGCCTCGTCGCCGTCCAAACACGCTGGCGGCACTAGTCCGACTGACACTAAGCCAAGCTGCTCTTTGGGCTCCTCGTCTGCCCATGGTCTCACCGGCCTCCTCATCAACATGCCCTTTTGGGCGCCCCGGTGCCGCACGAGGTGCCTTCTTCTCCGACATTTGTCCACCCTTGTTTCTACTCCGCACTTCGTCCGTCTGATGTCTGCTGGCGAGTCTTCGTTGTGGAACCATGCCATCGACTGGTCGGAAAAATCCCGTCAACTCCGCTGGGCTCCTGAAGTTTCCTTCCCCGTGAACCTATTCGGCATTACACCCCATGTCATCGTCCGCACTCCAGGATGTGCTGGGCATCCCGATTTTTTACACCATCAAACCAGGTGGATCTTTGGACACCATCGGAGAATGGCTCTGGGAGACTCCGAAATCAGAGCAATTACTTACAAAGCTTAATATCGGACATATCGTCCACGTTCCGTCGAAACGTCATGCGCAAACTTCAGAATACTGCGACTGCGGTTGGGGTATAGAGGAGCTGTTCGTCGCTCGGCCGGAGTTATCAAGAGCTTCTTCTGCATTTTCACTTTGTTTCTATGTGTCGAGAAGACAAAAACTTTTTAGCCACGATCCGGCACAGATTGTGAAAGTTTGATGATGGCTGGGGCCAAGGTGTTCTATTCGTGATCACGGAGACCGTTGAGGTCCATCAGTTCACTTCATCAAATTAACTCAAGACGACAGGCCGCCGAAGCTAAGGGGGTATACAAGTGCAAAAGCAGGAACCTACGCTGCTTGGAGACCGGCCCGTCTGGCTACCACCCGAGTCGTCTACAGCCTGTCACTGTGGGGAGGAGGAAATGGTATGATGAGAAACGTATCTTTCGTGGCACTGGTCAACATCTCGGTGGGGATCGCGGGGTCTGGTCAATCTCGACCGCATCCTGCGCCACGCAGAGCTTCCAGTGAGGATCCCAGGGTGGTAGCTTTTGTTGTCGTTTTGCTCGACTCCCTGCCCCTGCTGGCCCAGTACGTTGGACTGAAGGCCAGCGACAGGTCGCCTGTGGTGAAGACTCTCTTCGTGGTGTGGTTTCTCTAGCGCTCAACGAGCGCCACCGAAAACGCCAGAGAACCACAACCAGGGTCCTCCTCATCGGTATCCCACAGCAGCAAGCCCTTGAACACCCCCCTATTATGTACTTCTGGGAAGGCTGCAGCCATGTTCCGACTACACTATCATCCAGCGAGTGGAATGCCAGAGGTCGTGCCTTTTACCGACCAACCGAAATGGACAAGATGCACGGTGTGCAGGGAAGCAGCAGATAAAATGGGGTGAGTAAAGCGGTAGTGTCATCATTCACATGCTAAAGACTAGCGGTGGCCGTAATGGGCATAGAGGATGGAACCTACCGAGGAACCCCTCAACCCCTAGTCTCTCTTTGTCTTGGCCTGCTGTGCCGTCTAGTTACCCTGTCGGCGCGGTCTCGTGCTGCAGCTGCAGCATATTGCAATCCAGTCCATTACCAAGAAATCAACGTCGACATGAAAGGGGCCAGCTCCTGGTCGAGCATACTGGGAATCATTGGATGTTTTCGTTCCTCGAGCGGTTTCGCAGGACGATCGAAGGGGAACAGCTACCCGTACAACTGGCGCAATGGCGGTTTCAGGCCGCATAGCTCGCCCTGCAACCTGGGGCTGTGTGCCTCGGATCCGAAGGCGTGCGAGTGAACCACGCGCCTAGCGCTGGAAGCTAGCATCTGTCACACGCTCGGTTGTTCCCTTTGGCACAACTGATTCCTGGAAATCGTTCGTTCCAGGGGGGACCTCCTTCTCTTCGCCCCCAAGATCTCGGGCACTCTGTTGAGCGTGGCTGGAAGACAGGGGTGCTTCTCGGCTTGTGGGTATGATTTGGGGCCACGAGGGGCGTGGCCTGAGTCTGGACGGTCCGAATTGGCATGCCCACTCTGGCGCTCCTGATCCATGTCCGTCAGATTGCGTTGATGGATGGTCTTTCGTGACTCGCATATGGGCATTTGCCGATGATTAGGCGATCCGACCATGCGAGAAGCCGACGAACGCGATGGGCCACTCGTATTGGCTTTTTCGTTGAAAACGTGGCCGCAACGCGAAATGAGACTGTCCACACGGGAAAAGGGCTGCTGGGATGCAATCCATCCTCGCTCATGGGGCCAGGCACGGAGGTGTGGCCTGGAGACTCGGCCGAAAACAAGGGAAGCGGCTGCTGGGAAGGCCCAGTCCCGTCCGTCCGCCCGCCCGCTCCGGGGGAAATCTTTAAAACATTGGGCAGCAAACCAAGACGCAGTGCCGTTGCTTCGACAAGAGCCGCTTAGCCTGTTCCAGCCACTGGTCTCCGACGCGTCTGCAGCAAGGACATCGGTACCTGTCGCGCAGCGCACGCCGACCACTTCGCCCGTACCGCGAACGAAGGACCGCGGCGTTTGTGGCATGCGCCAAAAGGGGGAGTTCGACGCACCTGGCATGCTGAAGAAGCCAGCAAAGCTTCGAAGAAGCTTCCTCACGGCGGCAAGGATGATGCTACGATAAGCTCACCCTCTTCATTTGTCCGCTTACTCCCACGGGCTTCGGTCAAGCTTCGAGAAGGGCGGTAGAAGACCGGCGAATAGGCTAATTTTGCGTTACGACGGGCGCCAAATTTCCCGGCCCCCGTCAATAAAATCTATCGTTCGGACGACCGGCGCCGCCATCGGGCATTACGTGGCCATGACACGAGATCGGACCTCTGAGATTGGCGGCGTATTTCACGGACTCGGGAGACTTGGGGTTCATTACACTAGAGCCGTTCGCAAGGAGAAGACCGGGGGAAGGAAACTTGAGAGAAAGTCTCGGGATGAAGTTACGATGGGGGAAGCAAGGAATCAGGTTCTATCGATTTGGCCTAGAAAAGGTAATTAAACTTTGAACATCGCAAGGTACCGCTCCTTGCCGGCGCACTGCTGCTCCCTTTTCTCCATCGCAGGGTCCTGTCAGCCTTACGCTACTACTACCAAAAGGCAAGGCAAGGCGCCTTGAGATGATCTTGGGTCCAAGAAGCATCCGTCCGGAGGTATGGTAACATGGGGGCGAAATAGCGGCGCCAGGGGGAGAAAGGAGAGCGGTCGTCATTTCGTATCCATCTGCGGGATGGATCATGGATGGCACCTCACGACCTGCAGCGCTGCTGTGCAGTGCCCAGCGCGCGAGACAACCTACCTAGGCACAGGGCGCACAGATAGCCCGCAAAACAGCACCACAGGGGGGCCCATTACGAAGAGGGTCGATGCCACGGGGAGGAAATGGGCATCGTTCAACACTCCTTACCGCCATGAAGTCCAAGAGGTTATTTTAGATTTATTGGAAGATCATCGAGAATCCTTTTTGGTGGACCGCTGACGACACGGGGACGAAGGCCCCCACAACCACTGTCCGACTACGGCAAGTGAGGGGCAATATTCCACAGCGCTGCCATCACCGTAAAATTAGCGATTCATGCGTTAAGTCCGCTTACGCTGCGATAGCGCCCCGTCGCTTATCTAATCCTCGCCGGTTGGCGGGGGCGCCTGGGGCATCCGTCCAAAAATATTGATCCCCTCACAGCAGGTCATTTCTTTCCCATCCACAAGCCATCCACAAGCCCATCGTCAACCAAGAAAAATCCACTCTCAGAGTGACGGGGGAAGACCAAAAAGACCAACTTTGCGAACCGCCAGAGACGTCTTTCGTCAAACGTCATCTCCTGGCCTGCTCCCGCATCTACCGAGCGAGCAGGGGGACCTTCAAACGGAAGGAAGAGGAAGAACAAGGCCAATCTCGCCCAGCACCCAGAGATCGAGCGGAGAACCGGGCTAGGGGCCATTGATTGCGCTTGCTGGGGTTGCAAAGAACACAACGCTTGATTGAGCCTTCAGCTGCTTTCTTTTGTCTGCATCCCGGACGACATGGACAAAGACCTCGACAACGCGAATCCGACCATCCTGAGCGCGGCCCAGCTGCCGACGCGCCAGACCAAGCGGGTGGCGCCTAGGAAGGGCCCAGATGCCAAGTATAACGACATTATCCTCGCCAAACCGGCGTATCTGTCGCGGCCCTTCTGCGACGACGACTCATTGTGGCCTGACAGGGACATCGTCGATGACGACTTTGCCGAAGAGCCCATCGACGAACAGGAGATTTACGGTAAGAGAGGCCTCCCTCATTTGTCTCGTCTCTTCCTTTCATGCCATTATCATCCATTTCCTTGTGTCTACAGCTGGAGCTTCTTGTGCCGCATCCTGCAGGTGTGTCCACCGAGTGGTCGAGAGAAGGCATGTGATGCCATTTTCCTCAAGGAGTTAGTTAGAGGGTGAGCCCTCACCTGCTGCCATCCTCCCATGGGACCATGTCTGCCCCATCATGATGGTCGATGCATGATTGCATTGACCTATGTTGGGCGATACGCCAACCCTGCATGCGTTGAGTTCTCCCTACTCGTCGCTCGCTTCTTACCGCGAGTCGAGGAAGGACACTTGGTCGTTTAACCCCGAATCGCCGCGTGGCCCCTGCCAATGTAGTGTAGAGAGACCCTGGGAGGATCACACAGCTGACGTTTCACAGACCTGATATCTACCATTTCTGACCCCGAGCACCCGCTCTCCCTGGGACAGCTGGCCGTCGTCAACCTGCCCGACATCCATATCAACCCACCTCCCTCGTCGGGGCCTTCGGACCCCAATGCGCTGGTCCAGGTATTGGTCGACTTGACGCCCACCGTCTCGCACTGCTCTCTTGCCACCGTGCTTGGCTTGGGCGTGAGGGTCCGCCTCGAGCAAGCGCTCCCACCCAATTATCGTGTGGACGTCAGGGTCAAGGAGAACGCGCATGCCCAGGATGACCAGGTGAACAAGCAGCTCAGCGACAAGGAGCGCGTCGCTGCCGCACTGGAGAACGACACCCTCAGGGGCGTTCTGGACAAGATGCTCGAAACCTGTGTATGATCAGTAAATCAATCACAGTTCCCATGTTCAGTGACAGTCTCGCATGCTGCACGCACGTCGCCGTCTGTCCTGTTCGGATATACTCCGAATGCACAATCCGCAAACCGGCGGAAATCGCCTGCCAAGCGGAAATAGGCAAGCGGCCGACTTTAAAATAAGTGATCGGCAAGCTGTATCTTTCGCGACCAAGGCATCGCCACCTTCACCTTGGCAGGAAGAGCACACCGATTTCCCTGCCATGGCAAATGGACAACTCGCCCCAGCTTCCCGAGGCCTTTGTGAGAATAGATCGACAGGTACCGCTACCCAACGGTGGGCGGGCTTGCGCAGCCGGATATCGTATCCGCGAAGACCTCCACCCTAGGAAGTCGGAACAGGGTCTCGGCGGGATCGGCCAACGGTTCATGACTCTTGCAACCCACGGAGGAAACCCGTGTAGGGCTGTGCGGGCGGCTCGAGAGGCGTTCCCGCCTCTTCGTTCTTGACAGAAGTGCTCGGACTTCTTGAGCGGGCCACAACCAACCCGTGCACCAACCCGTGCTACGTAACAAGCGGCGGCGGCAGCGGTAGCGGCAGCGGCAGATGTTTGTCAGGTAGTAAGTAGTATTCTAACGGAACGAAACAACGTCGACCAATATCTCTGCACGGCGTGCCTCACCAGCCAAGCTTTGTAAAATATTGATACCACGCTATAATACCTGCCACATCACTAGTGTAGACTATCTGCGCTACTGCCGACATGCCCCCGCCCCCAATTCAGGGTTGTTTGCCATGGAACAGGACAGGTTCACCCCGCAACTCGCTCTCTTCAATCCATCGATGTCAGGGGAAACACCAAAATGGTTCGTCAACATATGGATCTGCAGAGGTTGAAAGGCACCGTCCAGGGCGATAAGACACTCTATCCAACCTTGCCTGTAGCAAAACTTGGCTGGTGTTGCATTGTGGCGCTGAAAAACGCCCCTCCCTCGCTGTCCCTTCCTCTTCCCTTCCAATCACCCGCTGAAAAGTGCAATACTTCAGGTGTGGAAGGTGAAGAAACTGGAGACAACCAGGGCGCAGATTCGGCAAGCAAGCCGTGTTACGGCCCCCAGAACTCCCTCCGTGTTGTGATCCTGCAGCAAGAACTCCCGCAGGTCGGCCGCGCAGCCCCCCTCGTGTGGAAACCGCAAAGCCGTACAAAAGCGCACACTATGTTCACAGGAGAGGAGGCAGTCACTGCCACTACCACTCGGTGATTGCCTCGGCGAGCGACGGCGCAGAGTAACACACCCAGTGTGAAGGCGCGGCGCAGGGTGGTGGTGGCTCGACGTAGGGTGCGCCAGCGTCACACATACGCTCTCTCTTTCTTTCTTTCTCTGCCTTCCTCCCTCAGTCTCTGTCCGTCTCTCCCACAGACAGACACACATTGCAGTGGGTTGCAGTGGCTAAAGAATAGCCTCGTGCTCCTTGCCTTGAGGTAGGTAGGGTTCGGTCGAGCGAGGCCCCCGCCCCGTCTGATCTGCGACGACTCCCGACCCTTCTTCCGGGGCCCAAGCTCTCTCCTGCGGTGTTGTTTTGATATGCGGAAGACCTCAACAACTACATGCGGAGATTCTCGCCGGTCGGGTTAGACTGCCAGTATCTACCGTACTGGCCAGGAAATCGCGCTGCAATGCAGTTTTGGCAATTTCGCGGATGCTACTTGCTCACGCTCCCCTACAGCTGACTATCGCCCCTTCAGGACACAATAGTCGAGCACCGTGTGCGTCGATCGATCGCATCTGATTACCTAGATGTATCCTTCCCGCTGCATTGGGGGTCAGCGGCAACTTCTTAGTCTCGGTAGCTTGAACGTCGCGGACATATTCCCACCTGCCGTGGCACGGTGACGAGCGACAGTATCCTAGGCGGAAGGTCGCATGGGCGTGCGCCCAGCCAGCACAAACACGCCTTTATCTGGTGACGAGCAGGAGGGGAGAGACTCATCACGCCCGGTTCAGAAAGAGGCTGTACACTCAATAGACTCCGTCCAGGCTCAACACGGAAGCTCCCCAACAGCGGGAAAGAGTCCAGAGCGGCCTGGGCGCGGGATTGTTCATGATGCACGGGGAGGGGGGAGGGGGGAGGATTGTTAGCGGGCTTGTGACGGAGGCATCAGGAAGCCAAAGGGGCAGGTCCCCACGATACGGCAGTGCTAGCTGGCGGGCCTGGGGTTGCGTCTAGTGTGAGACGGCAGGCTACATATCGGCGATGCACGGTGAGGTAGGTTGGTTAGGTTGACTTGCAGGAGGCCTATGCCGGTCGCATATCACACTATCGGTGGTGGGTGGTTGTACATGGCGATAATGGGGGTGGGTGGATGGATGTTGTCGTGATTGCTTCCCAGTTTCCTCTAAAGGAAGGCTGAATGAACATGTATGTCACTTGTCGAATTCTCGAATCGAGTGTAGAGATACGCTTCCCCCCCCCCCCCCCATCATCAATCTCCTCCCGTTCCCTTCTCCGACGTCCGTTCCTCCGACATGCCCGCCAACACCGCTGTTGCCAATAAC